>CM059275.1:3309773-3539168 GCA_030347295.1 Setipinna tenuifilis | reverse complement strand
TAAAAAAATAACAGTTGACGAAAAAATAAAAAAAAACTATAAAAGAAAAATAAGCATCAATTGCTTAAATATTTATCAGTATAATCCATATAGTTGGAATTGTTTGATAAGAGCTGTTGAAACTTTAATTGGAAGTTAAATCACATTTAGATTAGCCTTAGTCTCCATTTGCTTCCCAAGAGAAAGGTAAATAAAATTGCTGCTGGCAAAAAAAGCACCTCTTCCCTTAATCTTTGAATGCCGCTAGTTAATGAGGTGGAATGGTAGTCTGGAGACAAACCAACTTCTATATCGGATGACTGGGTTTCAATGAGGAGCTGTTCAATCACACACATGAGGCAAGGGCAGTGTGTGTGTGTGTGTGTGTGTGTGTGTGTGTGTGTGTGTGTGTGTGTGTGTGTGAGAGAGAGAGAGAGAGAGAGAGAGAGAGAGAGAGAGAGAGTGTGTGTGTGTGTGTGTAAGTAGACAATTCTGGAGACAGACATCTTAGCATGCGCTGCACATACGGCTAAGGGCTCCAGCTTCATGCTGGGAGATGATGTTAGCAATGACAATGAGCACTAAGCTAAGCCCAAGCATGCAAACTGAGAGTGGTCTCCGGAAAAGAGCCTTGCTATTTATTTGGCTGTAACTGCTATCTGGCTAGAGAGAGGTTGATACCCTAGAGTGGCTCTAGCGGTGCAAATCCACAACACACACACACACACACACACACACACACACACACACACCACACACACACACACACACACTAGCCTACTATTGACCTCAAAAAGTTGATGTGTGTTGACAGTCCTAAATCTTTGCCTTCCTATTCAGCTTAACTCCTATTACATTTATCCTCAGTGTCAAAATCGTTACGTTTAGGGGTTAATTTCATAATTTCTTATGTGCATTTACGCTGAATGATGGGGTATTTAGAAGGAATTGAGAGAGGCAATGACTACAAGATCGGATGCTGGCCGTAATGTATGGGGCTAAGCTGCTTGCAAAATAAATAAGTGATTTTTATTTTGGTCGAACTATGAGCTGGAGATGTTAAGCCAACCATTTCACAAGCTTCAGTTCAAACAGCAAAGCTGAGTTACTTTTCAAATGGCTACTGGCAATGTATTCAAAGGATTAACTGTGAATTTTATCAGCTGCACTCAGGTGAGCTTAAACCTCATCTGGGATGTTCCACTAACGGAGTATGACTGTACACGGCTGTCTACCATGCTATTATTGGCTATTTAAGATTACTGGCCCTATTGAGAATGACCTAAGCATTTTAGCATGTATGTGACTGATGAAGGGAAGACAGGCAGGGAGACGCTATTTATAACCACTCACGTACTGACTTGACTCTGCTGTAGCTGTGTTTTTTTTTTCAGCAGTGCCTCGGAGAGCTAAGTCCATACTAAATGTGAGGGGGAAAAGTTGTCATTTTACTGCTCATTTTATACAGTTATGTCTGACATACCTGCATGTGTACACCTACCATAGTTTTAGCCCTAAAAATTGGGAGAAAAAAGAGATGCAATCACTGAGAGATTAGCCATCACTCAGGAGAAAAATGTATTATAAAACATAAGGGGTCAGGCCCAGGTCCCCATCAGGAAGTATTAGAAATATAAAAAAACTGAGTCCATGACCTAGGCATTCCCAGGCCAGTGTGAAGGAAATAGGCCGCACATAGCATTACATCCCAACCCAGCCGTGTGTCACAGGCTAAGCAGCTTTGTCTTAACCTCTCTGTTTCAGAGCCTCTCTGAGCTCCACAGGAGGTGAGCCACACACGGGTTTGTCAGGCCAATCCATCAAAAAAATATTTCTTTTCTTCCTGTTTTTTTTTCCTTTTTAGCTGAGAGTGGGGTGAAGTGAGAAGGCTGAGGATCCCAGCACTTGGAGCGTGAAAGACTGTTCGCTCACATGACCACAAGGTTATGTTTTTAACTTGCACCACTCACATGTATAACCGATGTCTGTCTGTCTGACTGTCTATCTATCTCATTACTTTTTTACTAAAAGGTTTATGTTTTTTTCTGGAAATTACTTCCAACTGTGGTATGCTTACTTCCATTCCCACACCCATGACTTAAATGGAAATATCTTGTGGATGCAAAAAATGCCTCGGTTTGGCTTCACGAGAGGCAAAGTGTGTCAAGAGCCACCGTAAATCTCTGACGTCTCACCTCAGTCAATCTCTGAGTTCAATTTCTGCATTATTCTGTTTGTGGTCTACACCCACACACATGGTAATTATGCAGGAAGGCAAATTATTATCTGAGAATATTTTCTGAAAAGTGGTTCTGGAAAATCAACTGCTGTGATTACATCACTGAAATACATAATTGTTACAAGGTAAATGGCAAAAAAATCTGTCAAGGAAAGCATAATCACTGATAAATACATGCACGTTATTCCCCTTGCATCTGTTAAACTAATAGAACAGAACATGGGTTTGCTGCTTGATATAACATGTGAATTAATTTATTAACAATAATTTAGAGAATGTTTTCATTGCTCAGTTATAATTAAAGATATACATTAAGCACTGAATTAATGTACATATTCTTTTTTTAGTAAAATAGGTATACATACTATATGTAAACATGTCTGAGTCTACTCTTCACACACTCCACTTATTTCAAATCACTTCCCAGTACGAACTGTGCTTCGACTGAACTTCAAAAGCGTAGGTATCTATTTCTCATTAACATCTGACATATTGCAATGAATTTAACTATATACAGTCCAAATGTTTGATATATTGTACACATTACAGTAATTAAGGCACATTTAAAAATAGCTATGAGTGTAAAATGACAGCATTAATTTTACACAGCTTGAAAACTATAGGAAATAATCAATTCAACCAGACAGCCAGCGACCTTAGTCACAGCAGTGTGCACTCATACACACACACACACACACACATAGACGCATTCAAGGAATGTGTATGGAAGACACACACACACACACACACACACACACACACACACACACACACACACACACACACACACACACACACACACACGAAAACCCACACCCCTGTCACAAACTTTGGAGATTTATGTGTGCTATTCTTGAATCTATGAAGATAGATTAATTCGATTACTCGCACAGCGGCCATCACTTTCAGCAATGGCCCTCTGAGATCACGACCCAGCCTGGAGGTCCTGGAGCTATTCCTCTTGGCCGTGTAAAGGATGACTACATTTCTCCATCTTACAGATTCATCCCAAGGGGGTTTACAGGGACTAGGGTCACCCGCTATTAAATGCCAGGGTATTTCAGCTATCACTGGAACAGTTCCTTTTTGGTTTACTACAGGGCATTTCAATATTATATGCTGATAGATAAAATAATAGTAGTAATAATAATAATAATAATAATAATAATCGCCATCATCATCATCATCATAATAATAATAACCTGTATTTGTATAGCACATTTCATACAAAAGCTGTAGGACAAACTGCAAACTGTAGGTCAAAACTCCAGATCCCACTTTCCAGTATATTATGTTGTATTATATAGTATATTGATAGTATAAATCGGATGCCTATTAGCATGTTAAAAATGGTTGGTGAGAAGATGGCATCTGTACGTTCACATCCTATACATACACACACACACACACACACACACACACACACACACACACACCACACACACACACACACACACACACACACACACACACACATATATATATATATATATATATATATATATATATATATTATATATATATATATATATATATATATAAGTATATATATAAGTCATACATCAATAACTAGTTATTATTATTATTATATATATACTATTATTATTATTATTATTATTATTCCCTAACTACAATGGTGTTGCTAGTGTGTATTCCCTTTGGAAATACGCATTCTAAAATTTAGTAATAATCATGTCCAGGTTACGTATGTCATTTTATCAAATTATGTTGTCCTTGTAAGGTAAAGTCAAAAAGGACATGGTAAAATATGGGCCGGCATGCATGAAATGGAGTTAAGAAATACAAGTCTCTTTCTGCAGAGTAGTCATATTTTATCAAGGGACGAGTAAGTGAAGGGGAAGCAGGAAGAACGGAAACTGAGAGACAGAGAGAGAGAGAGAGAGAGAGAGAGAGAGAGAGAGAGCGAAGGAAAAACAGAGAGAAAGAAAGATGGACACAGGCACACAGAGTGAAAGGATCCCAGCTGCAGGCTGAACAAACTCAATATCCAGGAATGGGGGATTGAGAATAAAGTGAATTAGAGCACCGAGGATATTCCAGTGTCCCAAACCAAAAAAAAAAAAATAGAAAAAGAAGATGAAATAAATAAATGAAAAGAGATGGATAAAATCAAATTGTTGAAAATCTCATATAGCCCCCACACAACACCCCCACTCCATCCTCCCAACCCCAACTGTAATCAGGTCCAGAGAGACCCCTTGCCCAACTCGCAGACTTGGCTGCTTGAGATCCCTCCCATGTGGTATATAGAGTGTACATGGGTCTGGACCATATGCAGGCATCCATCTTGATGTGATGGAATTACACAGGGAGAGGCAGGCTGTCCCCCGACTGATGGATTCTGCCGCCAGCCATGGAGCAGGAAGTGCTGGCTGAACCCCACTCTGCGGCTCCGCTGAGAATTCCCTTCCCCTTTCTGACAGTCACTTTAGCTGACACAGGCCCATCACAACAACACTTACTTATTCATGTCTGCTTCCAGGAACTACATGTATGGACACGGTTCTGGTTTCTTTCGCTTTTTGCTTTTTTTTTTCAAAATGAAATCTTATGTGCCATTCTGTGCTGAATGGCACACTGATTTTTTAATTATTACTTTATTTTCAATAACAAAAGTATAAACAGGTTTTATAAGGAGCACACTACTGCATATACCGGTATTCTGAAAATAAATAAGTAATTACCAGTAGAGCATGTCTCATTTGGTATTCCCTCTGTCACCACAGCCTGCTTTATATTACAAACTACGCACTAAACTCAAACTACTGCATCTGTCCAAAATTGGAGAAATGAACACAGTTTCACTTTATTTTCAATGTTTGTGTTACATTTTATATCAGATGAAATCCTTTTCTACAAGCAGGTCATATCCTGTCCCATCAAATTGAGGGATTTTCTACAAGTTCAAAAGCAGCGTGTAAGTGGGACACATTTAATGAGGGCCTTGGAGAACATTTTTGATCTTACCATTTGCAAACAGCACAGAACTGTAGGAAACTTTCCTTACTGTAACTTGTTGAAGCCAACCGGAGTGTGAGTAGAAATTAAAACAAGTGCTATCTTTGTAATATTTTAATTTAAGTAAGAAAGCAGCCTGGCAATCCGTACTATAATTTCTACTGCCACTCACTCACCCACTCTCTCTAACTCTCTCTCTTACACACACACTCTCTCTTATTAGTATGTGCATTTTAAACCCTGAACCTTATATTGTACATCCTCAGTGCCCTCGTCTCATTTAAAAGCTTCCTTCTGCACTGTTTCATAATGATATGGTAACAGTGATTAAGGTGATACCGGTAATTAGGCCAAGACAATAGCATTTACTAAATACTAAAATGCCTAAAACAAATGCCCTATGTTCTAAGTCCTATGTCATCACTCAAATTCCTCTCTTTGTGTCATTTAGTTGTACTCTCTGTAAAGGGAATTTTATATAAGGCGCTGGAGAAACTTGTAATCGCAGTCAGGGGTCCATACCCCACATCACCCCTTCCAGAAAACAAGAAAGAAAATCTTCCTGTGAAAAAATACAAAGTCATGTGGATGGGTGAGGAGCAGGGCAGATGCAAAGAGGCTAAGCAGACATCTGAGGATATATTTCCTGAACCAAAGCAAATTACGTTTAACTTTAATCCTTCACATTGCGACAATATCAGTAAAATGTTTATGAAATATAAGCATTTCAGTTGTAACTGATACTGAGAGGGCTAGTATCCATTACACCACACAACCATGATAAAAAAAGCCTGTTGCTGACTACAGACACACGCAAACCCATGAAATGAAATAAAAATTACATATCTGTAAGTAATGCACTTGGAATCCATAATCTACCAGAGTAGGGCAAGGGTAAAACTCTCCTCTCTGCTGGTAAGTTTCAGGCATAAAATACCAAGCTGCTTTGCAGCTTACACTTTTCCATTTTCTATGATCCTGTGGACAGCACAGGATAAGGAAAGTGCCCATATTTGTCTAATCCCGGAGATGTAAATGACGTATTTGCATTGCTTAAAACAGGTCAGCACTGGCCCACCGTATGCCTTCTAGTTGGGAGTACACCTAATACACTCAGAAAGCTCAGCCATCTAGCTTTTTTATACACTGGGGAGGCTTGCATTAGTTTTTGCAGCATGTCTATCCACTGGACTTGGTATAAAGACGTGACCACACAAGTGTGATTCATGATGAGAAGAGGAAGAAAAACATTTAAAAATAATGCCTTTATGGTAAACACTGTGGAGGCCATAGATTAATCATTAAAAAATCCCTGAACTATAATGATTACTCATTGAAAAACATTAAAAAAATTACCCTCTAGCGACAATGCAGCAATCAAAAGTGGGAGATAAGAACCTTTAAATAGGTCCCTACAAACATGGGGTCCCTATAAATAGGCAAAGGACAAAAAGGAGGGCATGTCAAATGGATGTGGGATGGAGGGACGGATTCAAAACCCCAGGAGGTGTGAGGGGTGGGTGGGGAGAAAAACAGAGACGCAGAGGAGAAAGAGAGAGAGTGGCATGCCAACAGAGACCTGATATGATGCTCAACGGCCTGGCAAAGTGGGCGGCCATGGAAGATTGAACAAAGCCAAGGAGTGAGAACATCCGACCCACGCCTGGGCAATGGTGAGAGAGAGAGAGAGAGAGAGAGAGAGAGAGAGAGACAGAGAGGGAGAGGGAGAGAGAGAGAGAAAGAAAGAGAGAAAGAAAAAGAGAGAGAGAGAGAGAGAGATCCATCCATCTACTCAATGCAGGCCACTTTGTGAAGCTCTTCAACTGCAACTGAACATAATTTCGGGTATGATGCAAGCAAAAGTGCCATGTTGCTGCCATCTCCACTGCGGCTGTTTGAGTGAGTAGGTATGGACAGTAGGCAGCTTAGGCTTTGTGGCAATCAATACGCTGACCCAGAGGCATGCTGCAAGGTATGCACATAGTGTAGCACCAGACCAATAAATAAAAGGCAGAGCAGCAAACTTGCCATGGAGCCCTAAAGACAAGTAGACTTGGATGAAGGATGTTAAAACGTCAGGAAGAGGTATATGGAAAAGTCACTGGAAATTTCTGGTCAGACAAAGGGGCTGGGTAGAGCAGTTACTAAGTCTTACATTTAACCAAATAGTTCTGACTTTCAGTGACAGAGTCACGCATAGAAAAAATATTTGTCCAAATAGCTCAAATATTTGAACTTTAAGGGACTGGTTCTTATAAGCTGAAGGCTGACAAACCATAAATTTCCAAACTCAAGATAATTACAGATGAAGTCTGTTATTGACCCCCCTCTTCCAGAAAATAAAGACACCGGTGATCTACTCTTTGTATCCATAATCAGACAGCCATAATTACATGTCCCAAAATCCTGATTTATTTATGCCTCTCATTCGGCATTAATGGCACATCCTCCCCCCATTAGAAGGGCCCCTTTTACGGATCTCTGCAGTAGACTGAAACAACCACTTCTCAGCTGCTGCCTGTTGGACATGCTAATCAGAAAGGGAGGCTGCCACTGAGCACCAGCTGGGCATTTTAATAACCTTTCTGTTTTATTAGCTTGCCAGCAAAACTTCATTTAAGACAAAGACACAATAAAGGCTGAGTTTATCAGCAACACGATTGGGCTCAGGAGGTAACTTCCAGAATTAAAACTCTAAGGATACACAACTGACGTTTTGAAAGCAGAAATGAGGACTGACTTTACTTCTCAGTCTTACATGTTGAATTCTGTGGCAGGCCAAAACGTGTCTAATATATAATGATGAAATATTTCTTCATGTTTCTTGCTCACTGTGCTGTTTTGACTCTAAACACATGCTGACGTATGCCAAAGAGAAATGTTTTTGTACATAGTATGTACTGAGGCCAACCTGAAGCAGCATATAGAGACCTAGGAATGTTTGGAATAGTTTAGGGACAAAAAGCTGTTTTTAGGTTTTATTTAGTTGTTACCTTAGTTTTTCTGCTTCACATACTACACCACTATATCCTCCAGATTGATGTCATACAACAGACTTATGCAGCAACAAGCTTTGAACATGACCGGAAAGCATCCAAAATCTCATGAGCAAGCCTGAAGATCAAAATACAGTACATGTTTCAGGGCAGTACATGTTTCAGGGCAAAACAATATATATTCCTACGGCATGACAAGAAAACATACTTAAAAAGCACCTGAGCCAGACCTACCATCAAACTTTTTATGCCGAGAGATGAATGTGGTTCGCAAGTTTTGGCTCGTCTCCTCCACCAGGTTCTCAAACTCCATCTTACTCTGCTGACTAAGTTTATCCTCCATTTCTGAAGTGCAGCAGGTGTAACCTTGAGAACACACACGCAGATGTTCGCCTGTGTGACAAACAGAAAGATAGGCAGACAGACACAGAGAAAGAGAGTTAGGTTGAGACCATTGGGGGGGGGGTCCTTTTTCACGAGGAAGTGAAGCCATCAAACAAAAACAGACCCTGCTTGATCAAGCTGCCTCTTGCAGCTCTGGATTCCCATACCAGACTGCCTAAGTTAGGATCATGAGCAGTATCAGATGGTAAAGTTCCATGCATTGAGCAAGCGAAACTACACCGGATCTTAACAGGTCTCACAGCTACACAGCACCCAAACTAACCAGCACAATATTTTATATTTGTCTCAGCTTGAATTTGACTGCAAAATTTATTTCAAAATTCTGATTGTATACTTTTTATAAACAAATATCAACATTACATCAGGTTATACATATATATTGTGACATTAGTATCCTGTTTACCATATTATTTTAAAGGTTGACATAACTTATTTATACAGACATTACTAAGGTTGAGTGTTACTAACGAGAGTGTTGCAAACTCTAAATCTATTCTGTAATGAAACCTCATACACCATGGCCTAGTTTTTTTACTGCAGGAGATTAAACATCCCCATTTTGGTAATGTGTTAATTGGTTAGATATGAGAACTAATGGACAAAGAAAAGAGTGGGAAACTATAGACAGGAAAAAGCAGCCACAGGCTGGCGCTTGCTATCCACACTTGAATGTGTCTCCTCCCAACCTGTGGTGATTAAGTGCCCTGTCACACTGAATACTGCAGTGGCACCTTCCCAGGCGCGGCCCTGGCAGCAGTGGCACATCTGGAGTTGAGGATGCCTTAATGTATGGCAGACAGGTCTCCTGGCTAATGATGGGGAGAGTTTAAATTACCTTCAGCTTGGCCAGGAAATTCTTTACTGACAGAGTGCATACTGGCTACGTGTGGGTGCGTGGGTGCGTGTGTTCATTTGTGTGTGTGTGTGTGTGTGTGTGGCAGGGAGAGGAGTGGAGGCAGTGGGCTGCAGGGGGAAAGGATGGAGGAGAAAAATGAGGCTAACTTTTGAAGATGCCATCTTCTCCAGCTGAGGTTGGGAAAGAAGGTATGAGAAATTCTCAAATTTCTCTGATGCTGCAAAGGGTAGTGTATGTTGGATTGGGCTTAGAACATAAAGTGGGTGTTGTGTTGAGTCTTAAGTGTACGTGTGTGTGCATGAATGCCTGCATGTATGCATGTGTGTGTTTTGTGCAAGTGTGTTTGTGTCTCTGTGGGAAAATAGAGAGGTATATAAAGACAGAGAGAAAGAGAAAGAGAGAGAAAGCGAGAGAGAGAGAGCAGGAAGAGAGAGAGAGAGAGACCTAGGCCCCATTTTTGCACATGCAGCTAATAACACCCATCAACAGCTCCTAAGTGCAAACATGGCTCCCGGGAGACAAGGTCCCTGGATGCTGATGTGACTCTGGCAACCAAAGCTCCGCTTGGACTGCAAATGGACTACTGGGTATTGCATAAGGCTCACTGGGATCAGATGCTGAAGAACAACCCTCAGGTTGTTCTAGTAGAATTCACACCGCATGTCGTTTTCAATACTTAGTAGTATGCAAGTATGTTTTTAATGGTGCGGGAAGCATTGCATTTTCAGCCACCGTTCCCATGGCAAAAAGTCCTCACACACATAATCTGCATGGTATCCCCAGTATAGAAATTGGCACAGGTGAATAAACAAGAGAGATAATTTTTCAAGAGTCATACAGTTTGATAGGTCTACAGAAGTCTGTCAGAAATGCTGAGCCCAAAAGCCTTAACGCCGACAATGCATTTGATACAAAACTTTGACACATGCCCAAAGCTAATACAGTGTTTAGTAATTATCCAACCTGTTTAAAAACACTATAGTCTTGTGTTTATACGCAAAGAGAGGCTTAGTTATGTCTAAAGCTGCCAACTCTTCTGTTTTTGCCCAGCTGTCTCCCGTAATTTACAAGGTTCAAACTTTTCAATTAATAATATAGTTAGGTTGTTTTGACCACCACCGCCGTTGGCGGACACATTATTATGTCTGAAATATTGCAACTTTGAGGTAGTCTATGATCCCCTTTTATTAATATTGGTGAAAAAATGCAGTACTATGGGTCTAAAATACATTAATAATACATGAGTTGTGTTAAATTTAAAGCAGCTTAGATGATCCGGGAATTCACTGCTGGCTTCAATGTGGTCCTATCCTTGCTGTCACACATGCAAATGTAGTAATGTGAGAGCTGTGTCCATGGCTGCTTAAAAGCTAGTATGGCCATATTATGTGCCATCTTGTTCGGGCAGCTGTTTCATATCTTTATCTGTTTCATCACAGATGTTGCAAGACATAGCTCTATAAATTCCTTATTACCAAAAGCTTGATCATGCACCGTAAATGTACATAATTACAGAGGGCGAGATAATTGAAGACAAATTGTAATCTGTGAAATTTCACAGTGACGTGTGCTGGCATCTGTTCACACACGGTTTTAATCAAAGAGGACGTCAGTACTGGGGGAAAAATAACTTTAAAAATATACCAAACAAAGAAATAAATAACACACTACAGGGAAAAAATGGCCACACGTCAACATTTCTATCCTGCACACTTCCTTACACTCTGTTCTAAACAGATGTGCTGAATCGTTACGGGTCATTATCTTGCCGATCTCCAACACGATGAAGAAGCGCGGTGTGCATCGTAATTAGGCTGGATCTGCTGACTACGAAGCATCGCTCCTGCTCACTGCACACCCAAATCCCGATGAAAGATGGCAAGACAAAGCCCATTTAACTCAGCCTGACACCAGGCAGGGAGAGGGCAACTCCTTTGTGGAAGTTCACAAAGTTCCCCAGATTGTTGATATCATCATTTTTCTTTTTCCTTTTCTTTCTTTCGTTCTTTCTAGGATGAAGGCAAGTTGGACACTTGTGCTAATCAATTTGGTTGGTTTAGTATCACAAGCATTGTTTTGTTAATAAGTATTTAAACAAGTCAAAAATGACTGTTTATGCAAATGAAAAAAGAGCTCAAAAAAGATTGGCAAGAAACAACATGCTGGTACATTACACCTAATCTTCACTGCTGCCATCATCTTTCAATAACAATCTCAGCTCTCAAGTTTCTGTTTGTTTACAAAGGGCACCACTGGTCTTACAAACAATTGCATCATTCCATTAGAAACATGTTTATTTTAATATTTAACAAGTATTAAAAAGGCTCCTTGTGATTTCATTCATGTTCCTCCAAGGACAATAATTTTCCATTTGCAAGTCCAACAAAATCCAGTAATATAATATATTTACTTTACTGGGCAAGTAGTATTTCCCTCCATTTCAAACATACATTTCTGTAAATCTTTTATTATTTAGGAAAGATATATCTACTAACTGAAGAAAGTAAAACACATCTCAAACACACACAATGTTGCAGTTGGTCACTGATTACCACACCAGACATGCATCAATGTGGCCCAGTCAGAATGATTGAAACTATCCCAAGTTCCCAGGCTGCTGATGGCTGCCTGCTGCTTCCCTGTCACTCGAGGACGGATGTCTGAGGCTCTGAAATGGGCAACGTCGTCCACTGACAGATGCCTCTGACAGGGATCTCAGGGTTGGAGGCTGTCAGTCATGAAAGCCATGTCAGCCTGACATCCGGGACAAGCCCTTTTGATTAAGAGTCAACATAAGTCAAGCTTAATGCATGCCTTTAACTATGCTGCAACAAGCCTTTTAGATTTGGTTGAGGAAAAAAGCAAAAGAAAAAATGAGCGAGAACAAATAATGAGAGACGTCCTTGGCACATTATGTAGAAATGCTGATTTTTTCCAAGGTACATTTTAAAAAAAGAAAGAAAGAAAGAAAACAAACAAACAAACAAAGACAGACAGACAGACAGACAGACAGACAGACAGACAGACGATAAACAACATAAAAAGAGGCTTTGAAGACGAAAAAACACAGAGTTGAGTAATAACTCAGACTACACCCCACAATGGTTCCTCCATCTGGCAAACACACCTTGCAATGCTACCAACTGTAAATCAACATCCTCTGTTTCTCCCTTTCTTTAACAATGTGCCTAAAAGACAGAAGTGAAGTCACTCTAAAAAGCATTATTTAGAGCTCAATTGATGTATTGTCACATCAAACACTATCCAAAAGAAGAGAGGCTGACTATTTAATAGGAGGTATATAACCTGAGGTAACCTACCACTATCCTTTTTTCAGTGTCATCACTTAAATGCTGAGACACTAAGAAAATGAAACTAGCAAGAGATATTTACAGCCTTACTGTCAACACAGTACGAGCCATAATAATTCATTACTGTTATGTCATAATTATTATTACTACCGGTAAGTACAACACTACAGACAACAGATGACCACACTTAAAACAAACAAACAAATGAAATAAATCAATGTTTTGGAATTTTTTCCCTTTCTGCTAATCAACCAAGGCTAAGATGCCAAGCAGCCCCACTGAATGATTTATGTAATTTACAACAAGCCACTGTTTATCGCACCCGGCGTGGATTACACAATCTGACATCACTCGAACAAGGAAAATCTGGAAACCATAAAAGCACGCTGGGGACACAGAAGGCCAAAACAAAGAAGATTATGACAAAATAATCTTTTGTTCTTCTTAAGACTTATACAATGATTTGAAATGAAGTCTTTATACAATGAGATATCTTTCTGAGTCACTGCAAGAGAGTCTGCTCTTTATTAGCAACAATTAGTGTGTGGATTATGAGATTTTGATTTTCACAAGATCACAAATTTACTTTCATTAAATGTTGTTAATTGAAAATGAAGACTGACAGGATAGGATTAAGGCATCCAAACAGGAAGAAAGTTGGTTCTTCTGCCAATGACATACTGTATGTTGTGTTTGAGCACACTACTCAGTACACTTCTGTACTACTCCACTCTACTCTCCATACTACTCACAACAGTTAGTTTCTTGAGTCTAAATAAACCATAAACAAATCACCATTTGACTTTTTGTTTTGTGGTAAGAAAATGGAGATAGACTTTGATTCATGCTTGAGGTAGACTGAGAGCTCAGAGCGTAGCTTAAGTTAGATACGTTTATTGGTAATTCGTCAACACATACTAACAGTTTTTTTTTTTTACTTATTACTGATAAAAGAGGGAATGAAATATAAAACACAAAGGTGATGGAGAGTTCATGAAGACTGCTGTGGTCTTGTTAGGGCACTAGACGGGGACAAAAAACATAACATTTTGGTGATTTGGATGAGTGGTTTTCACTGAAAGGAGCCAGTTTTAATTAAGCCTTCACATTTAACACTACAAATTTTCAACATTTTTTTACATTTTATATGGCTTATTGACGCAGTATGTTTTATCATCATGTGTTTCTTTTGAACCCTGAACAGCCGGGAACCCAAGGTATGTGCAAACACAAATCATTAGGCAGATCATTAAGCATCAGCTTTCTGGAGGAGCTGAGAGACAGCCGCGAAGGCCTGGCATACCCATTGCACTCATCCATGCCAAAGCAGAAACTTGAAGCAACTCTCCATGGTATTCATTAGTCTACCTGGCCACGAGGGCTTACCACATATGGCCACAGACATATGGTGTCCCTTGTACCCTGGTGGCAAAGTTAGAAAAGTATCTCTGCCAAGATCTCCGCCCACAAGAAGAAAAACACAGGGCAAAGAAGAGGGGAAAAATTGTCTGGTCCAGTTAGTTGGATCCAATGTGAGTGCTAACTTGATTGACACAGAATAATGAAAAAAAAGGAATGCATGTAGTTTTTGTTGTTGTTTTTGTTATTTATTTACTTACTTGATGTTTTGTGGCATGCTCTGATGTGTCTTCGTTTTATAATAAATTAATTTAGCCCAACTGTTGTTCACTGCCTCACTGCTGCTTGTGGAGACCTTTTGTCACAAGCCACCTAGTAAGTAATTTATCACAAGGCGATACTCAACAGGGAATTGGGGGGGATAAAATTGTCTGCACTCTGTCGTTGCAACCACAGGATGGTTTTATTTCTCTAACGTTGGTTATGGCAAAGAGAGAGGGGTGGTCGTGTTGGGTAGGGGGGGTTGACATACTTATGTGTACGTTACGGTAATCCGAGTCCTCTCTTTAATTTCATGACTAATCAACTGCCAGGACAGCCTCCATCCCCACCTCCACCCCGGGACTGATGTTTTCACACCGCAGCAGAAGCCACGCTCGATAAGCCAGTGAGCTCCATGCAGCATGAATAACCCTCGACCGCATCGATCTGCCATTAGATATGCCTTCATCAAAACCATTCCACCCTCCCATCACCAGAACAACGCCTCACTGAGCTGCTGCTGTACAAGAGCAGGTTAGCCCTTTGCAGTTCTCAGTGGTAGGCCGAGAGTGAAGGGTTTAAGGAAGGTTGGGGGATGGGTCAGTGGGGGTGGGTCAGTACCCACTAACATCCATTAATGCCTCCATACCCCCAATAGGTGACATTTTCCACCTGTTCCGATACCAGCCTAATAAGTCCCAGGTCTGTTACATGTCATAGAGCTCAAGCCTCGTTTGACAAGCCTCGTTTATCTGATTAGTATTTAAGAGAAAGCACGGGGAAAGAGTCAGTGGGCTGGACCGGGAGTTGACATTGACATAATGCAGGGGGTTGGGGGGAAGTTCGTTCCACCGCCACCTCCACCTCCACCTCCACACTCACTCCTTCTTCCATTGTCTTGGCCGTTTGATCTTTCTAACTGTGGTAGCCTTAAGAGGATTGCCACTGAGCTTGGCATGTCTAGCAGCAGAGCTCACATCTCCCTTTTCATTATCATGCTAAAGCCACTAACAGTAGCTGATCTCCACAAAGCAGATTCAACAATAGATGAGGAAATAAAATAGAAGACTGTCTGTTAGGATAAAACCGAGCGCGCAGGTCCATAATTGATAATTATGTTGAACTCAGGTGCAGTTTATGACTGCAAAGAGAGCTGGACAAGAAACCTAGGTATAAACCCAGTACCTCACTGAATAGCTGAACAGCAGGTGGACTACTGTCTCCATTTTCTTTCAGAGGCAGTCTGTGGGTGGGCAGCACTAAAATCTGATAGTCTAACCACTGATAGTCTTTGCACAAGAGATCGCACATCATGGCAGAAGAACAGATGACTTCCTTTTAAAAAAAATGGCTGAGGAGGAGGGTAAAAGACTGTCCAGCGATCGGATTAAAGATTACAGAGGGAGAGAGGGCTTGTTTACAAGAGGCATCTTTTCCTTCAAAGCAGACAGTGCAGCTGTGGCCTCAGCTAGCAAACAGCTAAATCCCGTAAGCCTCCCGGCACTGCAGACACTTCATCCTTATCAATTAAACTTTAAGCACTCCATCGTTAGCAGCTTTCGCAGTGTTTGTTTCTGTGCCATCTTGGTTCTCATCATGTCAGCAGTGGGTGCCAACTGTAATACGACCATCCATAATCATTACACGCTACTTATCAAGACATGTGAAGACACACAGAGGGCAGTCAGATGGACTATGTTTCTGGCTAAAAACATTTGGCAGCTACACTGCCAGAATATTGGCCATTTGACACAATTGACCGTCTGACAAAAACACAATATGTTTTTTTCACATGTACAACCTGACAAATATTATGAGTATTTTAGCTGCACAAGTTATTTGGTGGTAACAACTGCTGACAGAAGAACACATATCATCCTCCACATCTTTTGAAATCAACCTGCTCTTAAAATTCAGTCAGTACGACAGGCTGATGTAAGCTGACTTGTTCTCATTCACACTTTTTCTTCATGTTAGAAGTTCAGTTGTGAGATGTGTGGTAGCACGAATGACACTGCACAATTATCTAGATAAAATATGACACAACAAAAATTAAGCAGCAAAGTTAAAAAACACAACGTTTGTTTTAATGCCTAAACTTTTGCTAACAGCTGCAATATGTGAAATGTGTAAAATCAGTATTCATATGTATGTATGTGCAATGGAAAGAAAGAAAAACACACTTTATCTAAGAACATCCTTGCCATCTGGACACCCAAACCATTGGCCCCAACTCCCTCTTTCAACATTATCCACTGGGACCCAGAGACCGAAATGGAATATATCCAAACAAGACGTGGCGTGCAATTCCCAAACCAAATGCCACCATATGCCACCACTACCAGAGTCCTGATTAAGTCCCCAACTTTTTAAATAACTTTCAGCAGATTGGTAGGGGCCATGTCAAAACTGCTATCACAGTGGCAGAGGACATGTTATCCACCACACAGCCTCAGTGAAAATGTGTATGGGCATTTATTAATGCGTACATTTTTAACTGGGGGAATGTAGTATTATTGTAAAGACATAACTTATGATAAATTATAAAATATGTATTTAAATTCTTTATGACCCATCATAAAGTGCACCGCTGATTATACATTGTGCATGATTCACTGAATCCAACGCATGATTTTAACAATGGTTTAGAACCCTTCTTTGTTTATTTACTGTGTACCCACAATGCATCTGACATGACACATGTTCCAGAACTCTTTTCCCTCCTAACTCCACCAGTGCTATAAAGTCCACGTAATGTCCATTAACATTTCTGTGAACATTTTAACAGTTCCCTGGTTGAATACCTGAAAACACTAATGAGATGTCACAGTCCAGTAGCAGGTTGGAGGCCCGTCTGGTAAATGTCAGAGAAACCCCATTGGTTTAAAAACTTCCACAGGCCACATAGACAGACCAGTGCACACAATGATGCGCGCAAGCTATTACCCCCACACTACTGAATCACATGTGGAACTTCAAGCCTCACTTGGCTGCCAAGAGCTGGGGTTCACTTAGAAATGTCACGCTCCACAATCATTCCCACTCCCATTAACATCCTGCAAAAAGGGAAGCTGTGGAGAGAATATCTGATAGATGAAACACCACAGAGAAGGAATGTGAGGGAAAAACAAAATGATAGAGACAAAGAGAGAGAAAGACAGAGACAGACAGACAGAGAGACAGAATAGGTTAGAGTGAGGAAAGAGAGAGAATGAGAAAGACAGACAATGACAGTGAATGAGTGTGAGAAAGGGAAAGAGAGTGTAAGGAAGACAGCAAGCGCATGAGTACCCTCTCATTAAGGGGACAAAAAAAAGAGAGAGTTGGATAAGGAAGAACTAAGCGAGCTCCATCCAACCCCACAGAAGCTAAGTGGAGCATGGCACATCTATACAGGTAGCAGCTGGTGACGGCCTGGCCAAAGAAACACCCGGAGGGGGTTAGTGATCCTCTCCATTTCAGGCCCACAGTAGCAGCGGTCCTGCCTGTCTGCCTGCCAGTTGGGTGTATCACTGGTGCAACTGCACTCCTTGCCAGCATGCAAAGGACATGCTATCACCTTCTTGCTCATGGAAAACTGAAGCTGTTGAGGGGAAGCTGTTGAAGCTGTTGAGGGCAGCATGTGTGTGTATGTGGGTGGGTTTGGAGGTGTGTGTGTGTGTGTGTGTGTGTGTGTGTGTGTGTGTGTGTGTGTGTGTGCGTGTGTGTGTGTGCGTGTGTGTGTGTGTGTGTGGGTGGGTGGGGGGTAGAATGGAAGGTATGGTTGCATTTCTTAAAATACAGTTTTAAATGGTGGAAACAGCCTGTTATTGCTTGGGTGTGAATTGCTGTGTGTAATTTGAAGCATGAATACATTTCCTGTGATATAAACACAGAATCTATATCAGAGATAGACTAAATGTTTCCCTACATTCCCTACTTTTCTGGAATCTTTTTTTCACAAGGGGATGGACACAAGAATTCAAGAGGAGCCATAACATTCCAAAGGCTAACCAAGCTTGACAGAGCCATCCTTATTCCACATTAGGTCAAAAAAAAAGTCATGGCAATAAACCATATCTATGACTTAAACTCAGAATTATAATTACCCATAATTCTTTTTTTAATGAGGGAAGATGCCAGAAACTCCCACCCCAAAAACAACCAGCAAATATAGACCTCTGTGACAAGGACTGAGTTATGCAAGTGTTTATTTCCCCAAACAAATCCACCAAAAAGGAGCTCCTGCTACTTTCTGCATGGGAGTATGCTCTCTGGAAAAAAGTGCTGTGTTCAAGTATGCAATGTGTTGAACATCCGCTCCTCTCCGTTGACATAATAGATAATTTTCTGCTCCACTAGGGCCAGGAAACAATGTCATTGTTTAAATATTAGTGCAATTCCCTGTGCCTTAAACGAGAATATGAAGCAACATTATTCAGCTCGTTCGCATCATGGCATCTCTCTTTCACTTTTTCCTCTCTTTCTCTCTCTTTTTCTTTCTTTCTTTCTCTCTCTCTCTCTCTTTCTCTTTCTCTCTAAAGGCTTCACAGATGTAATGGTGTGTGAATTTGCCATATGAGGTGAGGACTGGGAAATGTGGTTGTATGTCATGGACAATGGACTTTATTTTCATCGCAAAACACCTTCTCAAAACTCTTAACTCTATTTTATGTGAATGTATTAGGAATTATGAACCTGGATTTTCTTCCCCTGCACATTTAGTTTCTTGCACTGTAAAACTGTACAAGACATTACAACAGATTTCTGAGGAGGCAGAAACTGTTTTAATGAGGTATCGGGAACTCTAATGGACTATGGCTTTGTGGAATGTTTCCTGACCACACAACAAAAATCCTACTTATGTTAAATTCAAATCTCCTCACTACTTATGTTAAATTCAAACCTCCTCACTTTTTTTACAGAAGGTACATGACACATTCGGTTTCAGATGTCTATTTTCTGCACCTTTTTCAAAGTTTTATTTTAGGATATTTGAGCTATCATTTTTTAGATAGGAGAGTAAAGACCAGGTAAAAAGTCAGTAGGAGAGAGGGGGACTAGGAGGAGAATGAAAAATGATCAAAGGCACAACTTTAACCTTTGCATGGAACAATGACACAAAGGCAGCAAAATCTATACCCCCCCCCCCCCCCCCCCCCCCAAAAAAAAAAAAAAAAAACTTTACTTCTTTTGAGAGGAACTTTTCCCTTTATTTAATATGCACATCAGATGATGATTTTAATGTTAAAATGATGTAAAAGGTAAGACATATAGCAATTGCCCATGTTATTAAACTCATCCATTTCACCATTATGAGATGTAATACACCATAACACTCCCATGATATGATACAATACACCATAACACTAAGTCATTTATAACTCTAGGGAAGAGGAGATCTCCCCATCATTGGAATGGAAAATGTGAAAATCTCTTCAGTATCAGTATAATGCTGAAAAAAAGAATAAATTAATTCACTTTCTCATTTCTCCTGGACACTGTTAAATTACAAGCCATCTTTTTCATCATTATCATCATCATCATTCAAATTATAACAAACTGACATCCGAATGTGATAAAATCCTCTGGTCATACCCAAAAAGCGCGAACCATTAACAACTGTGAACACATCCATTTCCCTCTGCAGTAACAAGTTACCAAGCTGAGATCACATCCCCCTTCAGCTCACATCACAAACCCTTATTATCGAAGGGAAAGATGTGAAGTAGGACCATAACCTAACTTCTGATGGTGTGCAGCATGAACAAGTTCCAATGTTTCCATGACAGCCATGCCATCATGAATTAGTTTTGTCTAAGGAAGTATTGTACTGATTACCTCCCCTTCGAGTGCATCCTGTGCCAGGAGCCATACACCGTGTGATGATTTCTGTGCATAAACAACAATAAAATTAGTCTCTGGGGTCATTTGTTTTTATTTTTGCTCCTGACATCTTGGTGTTGTTTGAGGGTTTTCTTTTCTTATCTTGGCTCTGCGCAGGCACACTTCAGGTCTGCCTGTCTTTGCACTTGAGGGGTTTTTGATACAGCTATGTCCCTATAGAATGCGGCAATGCAGAAGAAAAAGGTGGGAAAGATGGCAAACGAAGACAGCTCCACCTGATGCTGCTGTTCTACGCACAGCTGCGAGAAAGCCCATGGCACCTGCTTCAAACAGCACACCTTAGATTGAAAAACTGGTTTAAATTTCACCTCTACAGTTAATGTAATTTTAGAGTGTGTTTTTTACAGGGTTCATCAAGCAAGGTGAAAATTTAAAGGTAAGATCTCCCTATAGTGTGATGCAGATTAAAATGTGTTTTTTCCCGTGGTGGTCAGTGAACTTTTTTAATCAAAACAAATACTTTTGTTCGTTGTTTCTCTGTCTGTTCACATTACTGTCTTGACTGGTTTAAAGTATTACGTGTATGATGGTTAAGCCAACTGCTGTTAAGCTTTGTTTATTTTCACGAGGTGTTTTTTTCACTCTCCCCTCTCAGTTTTATCTCATAAACACTGGACAGCATCAACATTCTTCCCCCCACCCTCTCTCACACACACACACACACCACAGCCTTTCCCAGCCTTAATCCCTAACACGAAAGTTCAGATGGATTATACACTCATCCGTTCCACTCTCCTATCACACAAGTCTGTCTCTCTCTCTGTCTCTGTCTCTCTCTCTGTGTCTGTCTCTGTGTGTGATTGTCTGTCTCTCTATCTCTCTCTCTCTCTCGTTGATTCCCTTGGCTCTTGTTATTTTTGTGGCGAGGCTTCTCAACCTCCTAGTTCTACTCTCTCTCGCCCTCATGCCTCGCTCCACACACTTAATCTCCCGCTTACAATCGCTTGGAGCCTTCATTTCAACTTATTTCTCATTAGTTTGTTTCTGAAGGATGCTGGTGTGATGTGGGAGAAAAGGAAAAAGTGCGTAATCCTCTCCTCCTCCTCCAAGTGACATTACTGATTTGGTCAGGCGACTGATTGAAAACTGAGAGTTAGACTGTGGCAGTCACCTAAGCCAGTTTGGAACACCGTGGCTTTTTCATAGACAGCTCCGTCTGCATACCTTATATGGTGTTAAGGGAAATGGTGCTGTGCTCAGGAGCTCCCTGACTTTATGCATTTCACACATGGATGCTTAGAATGGTCCGACAGATTGTCTATGGCCGAGCACGGGGGGTTTCTTTAATCCGGTGTGTTTCGGGTAAGGTAGGCTGTAAAAAGAAACAGCCCTCTTCTTTTTTTAAGTAAACATTCCTTAAGGGGAAAATATTCTTATGGGGGGTGGGGGAAAAGAAGACTGTGATGGTTTCATTTTTAAAAAACTTGTCTCGGTCATATCTTTATTTAATCCACTGAAAGAACTGGAAAATACTGACACAATAACATACCACATACTGAGCATGTGCAAAGATAATAATACACCCTTATAAAACAAGATGATGAAATATCTTCCCAAGCCTTCTTCCCAATCCCACACAAAATCAACTACTGTGCTATCTGCCACCCTATATTCAACTAATCCCATTTAAACCTTGACAAATTAAATCCAATCCATTAGAAGCAATTAAAATCACAAATCATTAAGTATATGGTCCACATGATCATCATGAAGCTTTGTTCCGGCCTTAAATAGAGTGTAGCTTCCGGTGCTGTTCTGATTATTTTGCATTATTAATTTAAATCACCATAAAAATACTGAAAGAAAACACTCAAACTTCTAATCTAAAGGTAATTTCTATTCATATCTCAAGACAATTTAATATGAAATTTGATGGGTTTGAGACAGGCTGAATTTGACTTGACCCTACCTTCATAGCAGAAGCCCAATGCTACATCTTACAGTTTAACACTACAGCTTGAATAAATAGGACTAGATTACTTTTAAAGGCACTGTCCATATTTGTAATCCAATCGTATTTTGTCCAATTTAGTAAACTGCTGTGCATTTAGCTTCCCATATAATGTCTGCACTTACAAAACACTTCCACCTTACACAGACATTTCTGGCAGCATAAATAGGTAAAATTACAGGACAGAGACAGTTTCAACCGATCACCATGAACAGAGACAGTTTCAACCGATCACCATGTTAACTTACAAGAGAAATACGTAAGGAGTGCAAGCTTTAATTATCTTTAATTATCAACAACCCTTCACCAAAATCATGGAAGGCACTACTAACATTCAAAGAAAAGAGAGCACAAATTACGCCCTTCACCTAGTCATTTGTTCGGACTCCAGCTTTGGACCCAACACTGTCCAGCAATTTGCTCTTCACTGCCTGGATTTATGTAGCAGTTAAGTACAGAGGCATCAAGTCCAGAATAAGACAAAGCATTTGGCCTTGTGGCCCCTTAATGATGCCTCTTGAGTGAGCGGCCCACATGTGGAGGTCTCGATGGGAAACAACCCCCTCACCACCACTCGCACACTCACACACACACACAAACACACACGCACAGGCACAGGCACAGGCACACAGGCACACGCACACACACACACACACACACACACACACACACACACACACGCTTAGTTTTTCCCGATGGCTCTTCCCTGTAGGGCTTGCTATTCAAAGCAACATAGTCCCCATCCCTCGCCACAAATCCCTCTCTGTCTAATTAACTCCTTCTGAACCTGTAACCCACATTCAAAAATAGGTGGCAATCTGATTTAAACTGTAAAAAACACATTCACCTATTCCACAGACACACCCACGTGCATACACACACACACACACACACACACACACACACGCACACACACGCACACACACACATGCACACACAAACACATGCGCACATACACATATAAAACACATACGCATATAAAAAAAACCCCACCCCCACCCAGCTGATTAAATTTTAAAAGGTAAATTGTCAAAGTGGTGGGGTATCTGTAGAGGCAAACTGTTGGGAGTTTTTTTTTTACAGTTGTTGAGTAGACATGCTTTATGTGGATAACTCCTACGTCTGCCTCCAGCAGGGATTTTGGGAGAAGCTATGAGCGTGTGTTGGTGTGTCTCACATCACACTGCTCCGCTAAATGGGTGTCAGTTACTGTGAAAACAAAGTTGTTCAACAGTATGGCAAATGCTGTTACACAGAGCATCGCTGTAAATGGGAAGGCGGAATCTGTGACTGATTTGAAACACCCACACACCACTGAGACACAGACAAACACACACACACACACACACACACACACACACACACACACACACACACACACACACACACACACAGATACATACACACACACTGACTTGTACACACATTATAGATGAGTGTTGTGGCAGTCAAGACAACTGACACACCTGAACACACACATACAGAGCCTCATGCACTCTTGGAGAAACACATTTCACTCCCTCCCTGTCTCTATTGGACACACACAGACAAACACACAACACTAACTCTCTTTCCCTCTCTCTCTCTCTCACACACACACACGCACACAACTCTCTCTCACACACAACTTACCCTACAGTCTCTCTCTCTCTCTCTCTCTCTCTCTCTCTCTCTCTTTCAATCACACACAGACGGTGGCATTCCCGCCAGCCCCAGTGAAGTGGGCCCTGAGTGAAGGCTGACTGGCATGTAATGAACAGGCTGACAGTAGCATTTGCTGCAGCGGCATGAAAGAAGATGAGCCGCAGAGGTAGAGAGCCAGCACAGAATGGCTTGGGCTGACCTGCTTCAAATGGAAAACATCTCAGCCTCGGCCTTGGCTCTCTTGGCATCGCTGTGACCCCTTCCCTCTTTTTCCTCCAGGCCATCGTTTATGTTCCGGACCCATTTACACACCACATCAGACGCTTAAAAACATTCTTAAATCTGCACACCACTAAAATAACATCTTTAAAAACATGACTGTTAGCAGTTACATCGAGTAAAAATGCAGGTTAGGCTTTTACTGAGTTTTTTTGCCATGGCCAAAAACACACTTCACCTAGTTCACAACGGACTATAGCATGAAATCGCTGACTTAGGATATTTAAGTCAGGTCTGCACTGACTACAAAATGAGACAAATTTGATATTAGAAACTTTAATTTAGATAATATTATAATACATTGAGAAATGCATGTCAATCTCCATACAAAGGCATTTTTATCAGTATGTGATTACCAAGCCTATAGAGTTGCAATTATAAAAACCTCACAAGAGGAGGAAAACATAACTGGCCAAGCACCAACTTGGGCTATGTGTCTGAACTAGGAGAAAAGAGGAAGCGAACGTGACTTATTTCCTAATGGTGCTGACAGAAACTCCAAGCACTGCAAGAGAGGGAAGAATAATGTAGTGTTGTTTTCTGTGCCATGAAGGGCAACGGCTCCGACTCTGATAGAATCCTCATCAGCACCCCCATACCCCTGACAAGGCAAAAACAAAGACAGCACTTGCTTGGAAGAAGAAGGCATCTCTTTTTTTCAGAAGGGGCGGTGTGGGTTAGAGGAGAGGGGTAAAGGTAAGAGGGGTATGTGTGGAGTGATATGTGCTCATGCGTAAACCTTTTCATTACTACCCTTCCTGCCCCCCACCCCCAAACACACACACTCCCACACGTCCCAACAGCTCTTTTTTTCACCTCATAAATTCTCTCTTCCCTCGGGTACAGTCTAAAAGCCTGGGTGGATTTCCTCGTTACAGTGTCTCTTGGACTTGAAAGGTACACCTTGCTAAACTTGTTTGCTTTTCTGCAAATGCTTCCCATGCCATCTCTTAAGACTTCCCCTAAAAGCTTCCTATGTACGCTATGCATTACAAGTCTAAATCCGTGTTTCTGGAATCGATTACTGTTTTTCATGTAGGTTTGAGCGTGGGCTATGATGGGCCCGACACAGATGCAGGGCATCTAAGAAAAACAAGATGTACTCACACACGCACACGCACGCACACACGCACACACACATGTGCATGCACACGCACGCACACACGCACACACACATGTGCATGCACACGCACGCACATACGCACACACACATGCATGCACACACGCACACGCACACACACACACACACACACACACACACACACACGCACACACACACACACACACACACACACACACACACACACACACACACACACGCATGCACACGGACACGGACACGCATACGCACACAGACACACACACACACACACAAACACAAACAAAAGAAAATCTTTTTTAACAACAGGTCAGCAACTCTAGGTTTTGCCCCTTGCCAGACACTAGGCTACTAAAAATGCCCAGACACCGCCAGCTTGTCTCCATTTCTATTAGTGCACTACAGAAAAACAAAAAACACACACCTACACAGCCTTGACAACTGCTGCCAGTTTCACTGCATAGTTTCCTGCTAGCTTAGGTATGCCAGGAAGTCTATGTTATGCATCATGGACAGAAAGCTAAGAGAAAAAAAAGATCAGCTAGGCTGTTAGGATGTTGAGCAGATCTTAGCCATGTCAAACAAGGTAGTGTTAATGTTGTCTCTATTAATAAGCTATAGAGACAAAGCAATTTAGCTGTAGCTTCACTCCTTCTAGACTATAGCTGCCAACTGTCCAACTTCTTCAAGGTTTTTCCCATAAAGTGCAAACTTCTATATTAATAATCAAGTTAATACGTTTGACCACCGCCGCTGTTATCTCCTGGATTTAGCTTTTGAAATGTTGTCACAGACTCACAACAAAACAATCTTCTGACATTAAGCCAAATTACAAATAAATGTTGCTGTTAAAGTTCGTAGGAAGTTTTGATTGCAATGATATATAGTGAAAAAAAGGACGAGAAGTAGGCAGGCTTTTTGAGGTTTGTGGATTAGTACATCCCAACATGCCAAAAGATTTTCAGACAAACGTCAATGTGACATTCAATAATAATTTGCTAAACAACACAATGTGCTGTCAACACTCAGGAACACAGTAAAAAGCAAGTCGCTCACAACCTTTTCTCAATTTGGCAAAGTGCACAGGCCCAATGCAGCCTCCTATCACGTGTCTCAGATGAGCCGCTTGCAAAAGGAGTTTTTTCTTCATTATGAGACTGGGAATCGTCCTGTACAACAGCAACAGTAATTACAGCAACATCATGTTAGAATATTTACTATTGTGTTTGGTGACATTAAGTGTTGAAGAGCAGCACAGTAGCCTAATTGCATAGCTTACTTTGATACTAGATGTACGTTTTCAGAACGTTAGATTTTAAGTAACATCAATGGAGCTGCATTAATCAATATGAATGTCCTTGACCTTGTTGATATGAAAACCAGAAGGGGGGAAGCACCCCCTACAACTTATTATAAAACTTATTTATACATTTTAATTAATTAATTTTTTAAATACACTTTATGAAGAGGTCTAATAGAGCAGTGATGGTATCATGACGGAGTGGATGGTTGCCCCTAACTTGATTCCTCAAATTGTTTTGTATAAAAGGAACTGCTTACAGGATCCAGAGTCTCATGTCTAATTTCCTAAATCACTAATGTCTTTATATGAAAGTCTACACGCAACTACTAGCAAATGCTGCCTATAAACTATACACTACATACAATATTTAGTTGCTAGGAGCTAGCAGCTAGTAGACACATCATTTGTGACAGGGCTGCTTCTATCACTACTTTGTAAGTAAATGTATTGCCTTGCAACATACTTAGTCACCTAAGAAATTATTTTAAAGATTACATGTAAACTGCATATGGTGCACAAAGAAGAAAACGATTCAATCTGTCCACCAATGGCCCTAAAACTAGTACAGAAAACCTCTGGCACACAGTCAGACCAACCTTGTAAAAGCATCTCTCTGAAAGGACAAACCTTTTTGCAAGGGATCTTCTAACAAACACCTTCAGAAGTAAATACAGCTAATACAGTAAGTACAACTCATGAATAATGCTTAGTTAAAAAGGTTAGGAAATGTTTTTTTTTGTTTATCTGTGTTGACTATAATCTAGCTCAACTGGTTTGTTGCTAAAGTTGTTAAAACAATTAACTTATGCAAATGGAGCTCTCTTTTCCATCCCTCTACTCTCCACACGTGACAACCAGAATTTCTGCATTATTAGCAAACATGCACAATATGAGTGGAATTGCTTTTCTGACATGATGCAGCATCCAATGAGTTGGATTACTATAATGCCACTGTCTACTCGGAGCAAAGGATGAACGGGAGACACCTGACGCACTTGTGTTAGCATTGCTAATTAGCAATAATTGAGTGCTTTCTCCAGTCTCTCTCCTGGGGCTAGCAGCTAGTTTGAGGCACATTTATGCAAAGATTATTTCAAAACGTTAAAAATCCAATTACACATGGCCGTGTTTTTTTTTTTTTTACTGGAATTAGGTTTATCTTTCCTTGGATGACACATGAACACGCACACGCACATAAGCAAAGAGAGAGAGAGAGAGAGAGAATGTGCTTGAAATGACAAAAATAAGACTCCATATCCCATCATTAAGAGCGCTGTGATTTAGAGATCTGTAAAGACTCATCAGGGGCATCTTAGTCTGGATAAACTTTCAAGCAGAAGTGCCAGCTTCCTCTTGACTTGTTGCTCATTAAAAATAAACAAAGGCAATGAAGGTGTTATTGGAACATTTAGTCATTCTAAATGAGACCATCTTCACAGATAGTAGAAAGCCACAACAAATGGAAGGAGCAGATGCATATTATTTGTCCCTGCATGCTCCTTGTTAAATTAAAGGCATTTCAAACAGTTTAAAAGTCACAGTACTTGCTAACATTCCACTTTGCTTTAAGAGTTTTCTTTTTTTTTTTTCTGTAACTACTGCTAAGAGGTACATGAATTGTATGTACTGTATGTGTACCTGTTTCGTCACCTGCAAATGTTCTGTAAGAACATTCCACAATAGCCCCCTTGGAAGACATGTCCCTTGAAAAGTACAGCCAGTCTTTTTCAACAAATGCAGTAGACCAGGGGTGCCCACTAAGTTGATAGCGATCTACCAGCAGATCTCGAAGGCAGTGCTGGTAGATCGCATGATAATAATTTTGGACATTAGCCTATCATCTATCCTCCCTTTTTCGTTTGCCACTTAATTGACGCGAAGGACAACCAGTCTGCTGTTCTGGCCTGGGAGTCTGGGAACCTGACCAAATAAGAAACCAAAAACATACAATTTCCACGTGGAATGAAAGGAGGGCTTTTTTCACCATGCAATATTCCAAATACGATTGTCTCATCTGTTAAGCTGGCATTGCTATCCCAACAAAAGGTAAAGGTGGAGAGTCACTTTTGAACCGTGTCGTTAACCTGGCAGCGATCACTTTTCACACGGCTGAATTCAAAAGCAAAGGCAGCCACCAAAGAAACGTTACAGGTGAGTCACTCTAGCCTGGTAAACCAGCCCATCGTACTTCACTTTGTTTTGTACAGAGGGCCGGGCACAGGTCACATTGAAATGGTTGTCTGTAGGCAGAATCCTGCCGAGCCAATCAGCAGACAAAAGGAGTGTTCGTGAACGATGACGTCAATTGTGCACTACATTTCACTTGTAGTCTATCTGTAGATGTAGATAAGCAATAGTAGTGGAGAACGAAGTAAGAAAGGCCATTCAGTCTGTTGTGGCAACACTTCAGAATATCAAAGTATTGAAGTCGGTGCATGAAGAATGTTTAAGGAGTTTCATTTGTGGAAGAGACATTGTGGCCCTACTCCCCACGAGGTTTGGAAAAAGTTCAATCCTCCAGCTTGCTCCGTTAGCTGTTAGTCCATTAGTTTCCAGAAAGCTTTGGAAGTTCCTTCACAATCATCCTCACATTCTTCCTTCACACTGCATATGTCACAATTAGATGTTAACAATTGGGTAAAGGCAGATCAAAGGCGAGTCCACACCTCCAGAAAGAAAAACGTTTCTCAATACAGCACAGCCAGACCCTCTGTACAAAACAGAGTAAAGTCCAAGGGACTGGTTTACCAGGCTAGAATCATTCCATCATTAAGCACAAAAAGGCCTTCCGAGATGGAGGGATGGTTAAAGAGGCCTTTCTTGTTGTTGTCTAGCAGATTCTTGTTTCGGGCTTTTAAAAACAAACCAGTGATAGTATCTATAATCAAAGCTCTTCAGTTGTCAAGAAATTCAGTTACAAGGCTGTGAAATGATGGGTAATGATTTGACACAGCAGCTTGGGAGGGACATTGCGGACTGTGAGTGTTTCTCACTGCAATTAGACAAGTCTACGGACATAAGTGATACAGCCTAATTGTGCATTTTCATTCGGATGGTGTTTTAAGACATGACAGCAAAAGAGGAGCCAATATTACACATGAAGAAACATGCACAAGGAGAGGACATTTTTCCCATCTTCAGAAATTTTGTGGATAAAATCCAGCTCCCAGTATGTAACCACAGACGGCCTGTAATGGTGGGCTGCTCGACGATACTGTCCCAAACTTCCTTAATTATCATGCTATAATACTGACTGACTGGTGGCTTAACAAAGGGAAATTCGTGCAGATATTTCAAGAGCTCTGTCTGGAGATTAAGGAGTTTCTTCTTGTCACTAAACATGCACAACACAAGCAACTTAATGACAATCAGTGGCTGCTAGACTGGCAACATACTGAACGAATGTAGAGGTGCAAAGAAAATACAAAGCATGGTCAACATGATAAGCTCATTTATTGAATTCAAATGCAAAATGAAATTTCTGTCCTCAAAGTTGCAATGCCATGATTTTGGAAAATGTCGAAACCTTGCTTGTAAGCTAAAGAAGCAAGGGAGGGTGTGTACACAACTTGACAGTGCACACTACACTGAGCAGATAGAAAATGTCCAGTCAGACTTTGACAACCGGTTGCAAGACTTCGCTTTACTTGAGCCAATCGCTACATTTATGTGCTGTCCATTTAGGGAATATACTGAGGTGGACTCCCTCACTTCAAAAATTGCAACAGTGTTTCAGCTGCGGACAATTTTGGAGTTCACTTACAGAGGAAAAGTATCCAAACATGAGGAAACATACTACCTGCTTCACTGCATTTTTACACTCTACTAATCTGTGTGAGTCAGCCTTTTCCCACATGAAGATTATTAAGACCAAATACTGTTCCACTATGACTGATGCTCATTTGAAGGCCTGCTTAAGGCTGGCTACCAGCAACTACTGTGTGGACTATGCAACCATGTCTACTCCATTGCAGATCATCATCAGATTGAGGTAGAAATCACAAATGTATTAAATTTGTGGTGTTATGGTTCAGGCAGTGATGTATTCATTTCATCATATTGTATAAGTAACCCAACATGTATACACATACACAAACTGCATATACATGTGCATGTAAAACAAACATTGATATAATAATAATAATAATAATAATAATAATAATAATAATAATAATAATAAACATTTTGACATGGTTAATTAGCTCACGACCAATAGCTCTATAACAGTCGGTATCCAGCACAGCCACTGTGCAAAATACAGTGCAGTATTATAAGCCACTTCATAATCCTGTAACAGGATACCAAGAAAAAAAACAGCTAGCTCCCATATGCTTTTAAGCACACCTTACATGATCCCTTGGATGATATTATGTTTCTTAATATTCTCTTTGTCCCTATGTTGAAAAAAGGTTGGAAAACATACTGAAACCAAGTATACAGCCAGACTAAATACATATTGATTGCTATGAGCATATTCCATTCATTCCCTGTGTTTAGAATGTTTGTCTGAAACTTTAAAAGCTTGTTTATTTATTCTTGTACTTGGTTACAGTATTTATGTTTGGTTATTTGGAATAAATATTGCTTCCAGGAAAAGAATCGCAAAGTCGCTGGGACCCAGCCATGTTTCAAGTACCACAAAACTACACCCACCCTCTTAGAGGACCTTTATTTACACGTTCTGCCATCTCACAAAATACAAGAGAATAATCTCCTGGGCTTAGCTATGGCTGATACCTGATCCTAACACAGATAGTGCTAACAGTGTCAGGGAGCCTTTTACAAGCGCGCATTTGTCCTGGACTCAAAATAGAAATACATTAAGAGATAGCATGTTTTGGTTTTATCTGCAGCTCCATACAAACCCCATGTGAGATATCACGATGACAACGCAGCCTCATTACTACCTGAGGTTTTAGGAAGGCTAGGAACAGTATGAGCATGCCATCATTCCCCCACATCCTGATGAATTCTGTATGTGCTGCTCATTTCCACACTTTTGAGATACCGTGAATCTCAAAGCCTGTCAGAGTAATCGCTATTCTAAAATGACACTTAGTCTTTGGTATAGACTGTATGGGAGCTATTATCACAACATGAGCTGCCTTAAAGGGCTCCCATTTACAATTCTAACAGCACTTTGATGGTGGTTCATTCTCAAGCTCAAAGTTTTGCCATGGTATATAAAAAAACATACTTGGTAAGCAAGTATGATAATAAAATGTGTGGTCTCATATTAAATCTATATATTTTCCATTGTCAATACATGTGGAATTAAAATTACTAATCCTGATGTATACAAATACACACACACAAACACACACACACACACACACACACACACAAACACACATGCACACACACACACACTGTTATCAACAAATGACCACAAGCTTCTGAAAAATATTTTTTCTGCTGTTTAATGTCAAAATCATTAAACAAACAGGCCCTGTGTTGGAAGCCATCTGGGCATCAGTAGCACAGGACGCAACACTCAAGAACCCATACGTTTCATACAACATGCATCCTAAAATATCCCTTCCCCTTAAAATCCTCTTTTGTTCTCCCATCTTTTTTCATTTCTTTCCCTTTTTCCCTCCTATGAATCAAGATACTATATTCATGCAGGGGCTCTGAGCAAAGATTGTTTGCAGAGGCATCCACACCATAATGAGTGCAAACTGATGTCATTCAATACCTCGCACTGCGGACAAATGTGCCAGGCGAGTGCTCAGCCATGATCAAAGCACCCCCGAACAGCCGTGACATTTAAGGGGCCGTGATTTTCATTACACAATGCGATTAAGGGTCCAGACAGAGTTAGGCGGTAGTGGGTGGAGGGGTGGAGGAGGGGGTGAGAGATGTGGGATGTGTGTGCGAGAGGGATGGCATGCATGCTGTGAGATTGAATCAGCTCCCAGCCAGCCTCAGACACAGGTGGATGTGGAATCTGGATCACTATGATCCTGACAGGTGTGTGTGTGTGTGTGTGTGTATGTGTGTGTGTGTGCCTGCTAGGTTTTTTTTGTTTTTTTTTCGGTGGTGCGGGGGGTCATGGTTCCACCTGTGGACGTGAGATAGCAAGTCAGCACACACTTAATGTCTTCATGTCTTTGATTGGTCTGTGTAAGATTAACTGAGGGGAAGCTGAAACACAGTTTCTCGCTACGTGCGTTCCTTCTGCAAAACAGTATTCAGTGGGTGGCTAGGTGCATAGGGAGTCTAAGTGATTCTGTAGTGGGTGGCAAACATTAAGATTAACATAACATAAAAAACGCTAGTAACACACTGGTCTGAATGCCACTGTAATCCATTTTGCTAATGAGTCATATTCAGACATACTACATCCATCTATGGTCATACTGGAAAGACCCAGGGTGGAACTAACTTTCCTCTCAAGAAACTTCCAAAGAATTTACAAACAAAATAGCTTAACAACAGGATGCCACAGGAAGACTATAATGCATCAAGGTTGATTCATTAAATAAATGAGTTAGATTATACATGTTAACATAGTCAAGTATTATGACTGGTGAGCTTAAGTTCTTTAAAGACACCCCTGTTCCACAGTAACTTGCGGCCTCATGTAGAACAAACACACTTGTTTCAAAATGTGGCCTATGACAAATTTTGTTTGCACTTTCCTCCCTGTGTGTGTGTGTGTGTGTGTGTGTGTGTGTGTGTGGGCGCGTATGTGTGTGTTTGTGTGTGTCTATGAAGCAATTGGACTAAAGCAATGTCAGCAAAAAAGCAAACAAGATGTGCGATATGAAACATGAGGAAGAGCTGTGCAGAGGAATGTTAAATGGCCCATGCCATTTGTGTGAAATGTACAAATTGCATACAGTCTTTTCTGTGCTGAGTGCTGAGTTTTCTGTCTGCACCCATTAGGATCCTGTCTTATTCCAATCGCAGCGTTACAACAGGCTACTGTAGCACTGAATTACATGAAAACAGATACAGAGAGAGAGAGAGAGGGAGACAGACAGACAGACAGACAGACAGACAGACAGACAGATAGATAGAGACACAAACAAACAAAAAATCTTTGCCCATACCCACAGACACAATGCATAAGTACTGCAGTTTTCCTACTACTTCCCGGAACCATATGCTGGCTTAGAGCAAATCTAAATTATTGTTAATTGGCCTTTCAGTCTATTATATTTTGTGAGATGCCATATGAATGGATTATCTTAGGCTATATAGTATGCTTTTTGCTCCCCTCTCAAATAAAACATTCTGGGCTCAGGCGCTAATCTGCTTTTCTGGTTAAAGCATAAATGTGATAACTACACAACAGATAGATGAAAACCCTATCTGAGCCATGCCAAAGAGCATGAATTAAAGCTAAGCTATAGCCTTGAGGAGTTTATAAATTCCACGCTAAACAGACATCTTCCCCTACTGGGGGATTAGAGCCCCCTACTGGCATCTTGCGCTTGAATTTCAGGTGGGCTGCAGACATCCTGAACTTGAGCTGGCTTTTTTTTAATCACATATTTTGTCTGTTTAATACTGTGAGACCTGGGTGATATATAGCAGATACATTGTTTGACCACAGCAGACTATATGATTGTAAAAACATACTGAAGGCTGGATTTGCACTATGACGTGGTGTGTATATTTGAGCAACAGATGTTTGTGAAAATATGTAGCGTGATTAAAGGGGTGAATTCTTTTTCGTTTTTTTTTCTAATACTGATATTAATCTGCTTGACAAACTGAAAAGCCCAAGCCTACTTTTTATTTAAGTCTGTGATGATATTTTAACTGGTCGTGTCAAGGGAGGCGACACAGGTTTGCTATTTTTTTTTTATTTATTTTTTTTACAGATTTTTGTACTTGCACGCTATTGTAGTAGGCCTACGGTATACAAATCTAGTGTGACGATAACGATGACTTTTGTTTCTACGTATAAAACATTTTTGAAAGGTTTGGAGAATAGGCCTACATCAGACAGTACATGTTATGTACCAAATGCAAATAATCGTGCGGGACGTAATCACACAACCTAATTTCTATGGGTTTTCCTCCCTGACAAATATAATAAAAACCATAAAAAAGTTTAGGCTACTTTAGGTAAGTGTGTTGCCTACGTCACTGAAGTGACTTGCTCACATAGCCGGGATATAGAACTGCTTCAAACTGAACTTTCTGTTATATGCTAAGGCTACCTTATAAAACACTGTAACCTCATCATCACCTCACTTAGGCTATATGTGATGTCAGGATCACAAGATTACAAGATTACAATTTTGGCAACCTTGTGATTTTTTTGACACAAAACTTGTTGTCACACAGACAACTTGCAAGTGTTCCAAATGCCATAACTCAGTTGTTCTATTCAGCAATCAAAAACAATCTTCAACCAATACACCATGTCTTTAACATGTTATTACAGTGTGCATTTTTATTCAAGCTCGTGCGCCACACGCTATGTTTACGCCGAAACAATAAAATGACACCCATTTTTGATAAAGATAGCTGCTGGCGAAAATGACACTATGGAAATCACAGATATTTCATTCTTTTTCTTAGTCTTACCTGATATTTCCTGGTGAGGAACACTGGCGAGACTAAAGCCTTTGGCGGTGTAGGCTTGCCGAACATCATTGCAGCTCCGCGATTTAACATCTCCACCAAATGAAAGGGACAGCAGCACCGACAGAGTGCAAAAGACAACCTGTGCTCTGAACATCGCACACCTATGTTGTAAATCCTGGCAAATGCAGGGAGCAGAAGATATCCGTTATTTCAAACGCAGGAGCCGTTGCAATCCGCGGAAAAGTGAGAGTGCGGCGCTCCGTGATTTCCACTCTCTTCCCGCTGCGCTGCAGGTAGAGAAATGTTTGTAAATCAAAAAAAATTACACTTTACTTTGCATCCACCTCATAGCAGACGGTCCCCCCCCTGTACGCCAGACAGAACAAGCACGCTTTTACTCCGAGAAGCAGTGCCTCCGGAATCCGCTGTGAAGAGCGACAGCTTGTGCGCTGTTCAGTCAACTTCTCTCATACACTGGTCCTCTGTATTTCTATCTACAAGGGGAAACTAGAAATCCTGAGAAGACACACACTCAACCCATAACCCAGTCAGAGAGTGAGTGAGAGAGCACTCGGCAAAACATGGACTGGATTACACTGGCCCTGACGACAGCGATTTTTGCATGACGCTATAGGTTGTTTCCCTTGACATATGGAGAAAAGGCAAGGTATAAAGTAAACCCGGCATAATTATCAAAGTAAACACGCGACGGCATCACGGCAAATGAAAATTATTTGCTGATTCACACTTTGCTGACCAGTTGGTTGGTTGCTTTCCTGTTAACATAGCCTATTATAGTTGTGAGCCCTTAAGAAGAATAACCCCTTATTAAATTGCACAAGACATTTTCATACATTACCTGAGATATCATTTTTGACATCCGATGAATTCACAGGTATCCTTGGGATAAAACCATGTATGAGCTCCTCTTTCAGATAGTTCAACTTCAAATTTAATTACAGACTTTCTAAATTACTACTAGCATTAGGTTTTCTAAACCACAACCCTACTGTATATGGATCCACAGCTGCAGACCATGGAGCAAGTAGATAGATTCAGATGCAGTTCAAAAGTTCAGCTGCAGTTTGCTCTCAATCCTTCTGACACTGATGCAATGACATGCAATAGCATTATATATGATGATGATGATGATGATGATGACCAAAATAAAAAAAAGCCATACCAGTTCTTCCAACTGAACTTATGCTGGCTTGATTTGCACATTTCAGTCTAATTTTTCCTGACCACGAGATATGTCTTTAGAGGCAATCTGATGAATTATGAAGCAGTGGAATGTTATATCTGCATCTTTTATAGCATCTGTTTGGGCCAGAGCAATAATTTGACCAGTGAGGAAGCACTGTAGATTAGTTCTTGTTAACACATCAAACTAACCTTTTCAGTAGGTGGGTAGAAATCAGAACTATATCCAAAAAAGGCTTAATGGAGTTGCACAATCGTCCAAGATCAAGGAGAAATAAAAGCAAAATAAATGAAGCAATTTTCGACTTTTCCTGTTATGATATTCTACAACCTCCTATAATGTATTCTCCAAACTTATACAATCAAACAGTGTGACCTGACATGGAGCACATCCATAATGTGACAGAAATACTTTAAATGTAATTAGCTTCTTCTATCGATGGCAAGGACAGCTGTTCACTGTTATTTTGAAATGCCATACAGCGATGGTGATGCCTGAAACCCATCATCTGAATGAGAGAGTAGGCTGTTTCAACTTGTGTTTTTCAATGGGATTTATGCTACTGGAAGTGAGAGAAATGTGTTCAAGGTGTCTACATTTTTAAGAAATCTGATATTGGAGGGCTTGCAGCCTGGCAAGGATCAGAAAGGAACTGAGGAAAAAGGAAATAAGTACATTAATACTTAATCGCACAACTAGTAATGTGCTAGTAAGGGAAAATGAGAAAAATCTGTACATTCACATATCCCAATGTTTAATGTAATTAAATAAATACTCACAAATGTATAAAAAAATCTAATCTGCATGCTTTGTGTTTGTATTTTCAATGTAGTCAGATGTTCAATTCTATTTTTTTTTCTTCATTCCGCAAGGGGTTGCATATACTTTGTGTTTTATTCGGAACAATTACAGCTTTCATTTATGCAGTTACACTGTGTAAGTATGCCTGGCAGTGCATTGTGCAGATGTCATATCTTGCATGTTCTTGTAGGTGGACCAGAGGACACATCCCAAACTGTTCCCCATGAGCCCCCATAAATACCCATTCGAAGGCACGCAAGGCGGGCCAGGTGTGTCCTTGCAGGTACACTGTAGCTTAATGCATTGTGCAATGAGGTGCAGGTTTACCAAGCGTCCCGTTGTCGAGCACAGCAGCCTTCATGGGTCTCTAGATTGATTACACTGTGGTTTCTCACCACAGAGACAGTGGGGTCAGTGGCTTTCTTTGCGACTCCAAGGAGGAAGTGCTGCGCCCATCTTGGCTATCATCTCCACCACACTTGCCTTAATAAACCCCCAGCCCCCCCAAACCCCATCCTGCTACCCCCAGCTGCTCCCATATTCCCTTGGGGCATCTTGTGGCAACCCTGAATGCGAAGTACAGCCATTTGAGAGACGGCTTAATGGCGAATGCATGCAGTCTTTTGCTTCTTCTCCTCTGTGAATGTCATGTGTCTGAAAATATCCCAGACATCCACCACCACCCCCACCCCATCACACACACACACACACACACACACACACACACACACACACACACACACACACACACACACACACACACACACACACACACACACACACACACACACACACACCTTCTCTGTTATCCTGAGAAGCTTCTCTCAGCACTGCACTGAGTAATTGAGTTCATCAGGTTTCTTCACACACTCCAAGAAGTGAGACCTGATTTAGAGCTGTCTTCCACCAACAAAATAAAACGGCCCTCACTCATTAACTTCTGAAGTCATCCTGTCCATCGGTAAAGAAAACTTTCAAACAGAGACCAAATTTAATTTGCCTCCATTTGGTTAGCAGCAGTTCAGATCCTCTTCTAATTATTTTTTTTTTCCTGGGCAGTGGATTCAGGGGAAATATTGCCGGTGACTGACTAAGTAGTAGTCAGGCCTTTTAAGTCTTCTGAGAAACTGCTGCATAGACTGGCACATCAGTAAAAAAAAATGTAAATCCTTTTTCCACAAAGCCACAACTAGTGGGCTGCTCATTTTTATTTGATAATAATAACACTAATGCAAGATGAGTGGTCCCACACATGGACATACAGTAAGAAGTGAATGGGAAGGCTCCTTTTGAGCAGATTTAAGAAACAGAGAAAGAGACTGCATGGTTCACCTGTGGCCTAATGTTAGAGAGTTGGTCTTGGGATTGGAGAGTTGCAGGTTTAACTTCTGTACCGGTTAGAAAAAAATTGGGAGTGTGGGAGTGAATAACCAGCATTCAGCCACATCCTTGGCTGAAGTGCCCTTGAGACATCCAACCTCACAATGGTTCAGCTGGACTATCCCTGTACCTAATTCAGTGTATGTAGATAAGTGTCAGCTACATGCAATGTAATGTAACTTCAGCAGAAGATTGATGCAAAACAAAAGTGTCACAGCCTAAGAGGTTTGGTAATGCTTTCTTTTATGGTCCCCTTATTTACACATACTGTATTTATAGTAAATTGTTGGTAAATCCAATCGCTTAAAAGTTCAGCTCAGAGAAATTGTGATTAAAACACTAAAATCGTTTTCAAATTTTGTTCCTGTAAAGGTTCTGTGTTCTGTGGTTTATTACCTCCGCCAAGGAGGTTATGTTTTTGCCGGCGTTGGTTTGTCCGTTTGTCCGTTTGTCTGTTTGTGAACAGCATAACTCGAAAAGTTATGGATGGATTTTCATGAAATTTTCAGGATAGGTCAGAAGTGGCCTAACTTAGAAATGATTTGATTTTGGTAGTGATCCGGATAACCATCTGGATCCAGGAATTTTTTATTCAGTCAAGTTACCAGTGTAGCATGGAATCTACGGAGACTTTTATTTTGAAAGGAGGGAATATAGGTTGGTATGGAAATGAGGCTCCTGTTGCAGGTCAAGGAGTTGTTGAGTTTTTGGTTAGGGGGTTCAGTGAAAGACAGAGGAGAGTTAGAGCGGTAGTGGTGAGCAGCCCAGTAGTTCATGTTGGCAGTGGAAATTAGATAAAGTACTTTCCTGCACCGAAGAGCCAACCAAGTTCATGGGAGCATGAGTGAACAAACCGTCTTAAGGTGAGAATGACAATAAGGTGAAGACGTAAGCTGCCTTGGCGGATGTCTGCGCTCTCTGAGTGCTTTTCTAGTTTTTGACTGTTTTTCTTGTAGCCCCCTCCTGGTCGTTTTGTTGTGTCTCCTGTCAGTTTTGTTCCATGTGCTTTTGTTGTCCTTTCTGCCCTTCCCTGGCCACTCCCCTGTCTTGATTGCCTCTTGTGCTCCTATTGTGTGCCTGCTCCTTGTCTCAAGATTCTTGTTCTGTCATTGTGTTCACCTGCGTCGTTTACTGGTTGTCTGCTTGTTTTTCCCCATTGTGTTCACCTGTGTCCTGTTCTCCTTTGCCCTATCGTGTGTTTCGTTTGATTAGTTTTCTGTATATTTAAGCCCTTCTGTTCTTTGTCTGTTGTTGGATCATCTGTTTTTGTTACCTTGTTTGATGCCCATTCTTGCTTGCTGTTTTTGCACTGTTGCTTGTTTTTGCTGTGTTTTTTTTCCTCCAGTTTGTGATATGGTATGTTTTGCTTTGTGTTTTTTACCTGCATTTTTCCCGGTAAATAAATCCTTTCTCAAACTCTAACAGTTCCACTGATTGCTGGATCATTCACACTTGAACACAGCCAGAATTTTCCTGAGAGAGACAATTTCATACTAGTTAGTGTCTGGTCTTACATAATCAGGTCTTCCCACTGTCCCAACTACATATTTAGTGATTTTGGCGTCTGCTGCCCTAATCACTAGAAGCATGTTAAGATCATTGACAAGCCTCCTCATTAACTATGATTCTTCTGGAGTTTTCTTGACTGTGTTTGCACACAACCTCTCTTGACCATATTTTTTTTTGTTTGACTGGGGTTCTGGCAAAAGAAACACTTCAGAACAGCTTTTACAGAGGTTTCCCTTCACACAGTACCTCCAGGAAAATGCCAGAAAGTTAACAGACTAAGGGTGTTTTTACATATGGTTCCCTTAAACAAACCAAACTCAATCCCCAAAAAGTGGACCAACAGAAAACAAGCTTAGTTCTGTTTGAAAGAGGACTGAGTTCTCTTTTTGGTCCACTTAAGCTCTGATGAAGCCTCAGTCCTCTTTCTGTTCACACTGTAGCTTCTCTAGAGCTCTGAGACCATCACTCATTGGCTCTGGGTAGTTTTCCTGTTGCTTTTTGAATGCAGACATGTGGCCTGTCTATGGGAAGCTTAGAAGGTCAAAAAACTGTACATAAAAGGCGAAGTGAACCCAGAGTGCTATGTGTACACTGCACAGGTTAGATGAACTGTACCGCTGACTTTTTAGTGAACTGTACTGAGACCACTTCCAGAGATGGTCTCAGTCCGGTTTGTTTTTACTTTTTCTGTGGAGGAATAACTAGACCTTAGCACCAATATAACATAAAACACAATACAAAACACACACCTAAACTACTAAACTACGCACTGGCCTTACATGATGTAAAGAAGTGAAAAGCGTTTTGTTTAGTTAATATTGTAAGTAGTATTTTCCTCTACTTTTCTATTTTGTTGGATTCTCGCATTGGCGCACATAGTTACTTATGATGGAAAAATACATTGCAAGATACGTTTTTTTTTTTTGGTTATCTGCTGCTTCTTTGTGCCAACCTTTATGACACATTACATCATAACAGCCATGATAAAAGGACAATTTTACATTTAACCAATTAGCCACAGGTAATGATGGCACTGAAGTCCTGCGTCTAACACCACCCCTCCTTACTACCAATGTACCAATGTACTATTTCATTGTAGAAAAAGTTATACAAAACATTTTGTGTACTAAAGGATTGTTGTGTTGCACTTATTATGTCAGAGAGAGCAGGGTTAGTTAACCAACGTCTTCACAGATCATCACAGAGTCATGAACTACCAGTTAGCAGAAGATGTATAAGGTAAAGACCTTGCCATTAATGCCTTCAGGATTAAAATTTTAAAAAAAGCTTTGTGTACCATCAAACACATTTAAACACATAGATTAGGGTTGTTGTAGCACTGACTGTGCATAAAAATGGTTTTAGTGCGCTCAAACTCCAAATCCCAAAAGGCCAGAGCTGTGAAAGTTTACTAATGATGTTAACAAAGATAAAAGGAAGGGAAAGACAGGGGACAGAGAAAAGTGTAATATCGTACACTTTGAAGTGCAGTTATTATATACTTGCCTGGAAAAGTGTTTACATGGGTTCATAACCTAATGCATATTTACTATATGAGATGTATGCTAACTCATAATCTCCTGTCAGACACTGTACACACATACACACAGTGTGTTTAAACATTTGAAGAGGTATGACAGATGGTAAGATGGTAAGAGAGTCAGTCAGTCAGTCAGCGGTCAGTTTCTTTCATACAAGTAGGAGTAGTAGTAGAATACAATAACACAGATACACACACTCTGTACAATATAACTAGCAAACAAAATGTATTAGTATCTGTATTAGTAATATCTTCATTCATGGTTATCTGTATCCTTATTGAGTCCATAATGATCTGTTTTGAAACAATGACAGCCTACTTCTTTTTTTCTTTTCAGAAAAAAATATACCAACTGCAATAATAATTAAAATACACATTGAAGAATACACTGTATGTGATTCAATGATATATTGTGTTCTTAGCCAGCTCATTTCACAAACATGGCCCTTACGTGACATGCAGTGATTGCAGAGGGGGTTTGCAATCCCCCCCCCCCCACACCCTCAAAATTGTGGTAATGATTCTGCTTCTGGAGTGTGAATTATTGCCAGTAAAAGACAATGACTAACACATCTCACTGCATACAAGATTAGTAAGGGGTGGAGGTAATATATCTAAGTGAAAGACTGAGGAAAAAGGTTACTTTGCCCGCATTAACACTCCCTGAATGATGGCATGCATTATTCAACAGGCATTTATAATGTATGGGTTTTAAAGATAAATATATGCAATTATTGTAAACCTGCATGAAAAGACCTGGAGAACACTTAATCTTTTAAGTGACATCGGCACAAAAACGTGGCCAAAGGAGAATTCCAAATAAGTGAATTTTCAAAACAACGTGATGTGATTATGTTTAGCTGCAATGATTTTTTTAAGCTACTTATTTCTTTCAAATGTGGTATGTGATGTGATGAGCTTACCCATATGTCACTTATGCCATAAAATTGAGAAAATTATGGTAGTATGATGTCACTGAAATATGATAATATTATAGTCCTCTGAACCTGATATGCTAATAGTCTGCTCATCAGTTTTAATTTCATTGTTTGCCACATAAATTCACTTTGATAATCTCTGTATTTGTACTCTATGTTTAGAGATTTAGTGTATTTGAACAATAGTGTGGTTGTACTCTTGCCTTTTTGCTGAAGCAAGGACAAAACCCATAGTTAGGATCGTTATGTGAACTGACTTCTATTTGCAATAGTATCCCTTTGTTGCCCAGAAATCTACCCCTTTGTAGTCAGCAAACAACAACACCAACAACTGCTTCCTTTGAACTGGAAAGCACAATGGACATGTCAGGCCGAGAGCTATATACTAAATAGTCGACCCAGCAGCTGATGAAGTTGACAGATAGCTACCACTACAAGCTCTGTTCAAAATCTATCAGAGCCGCCAAGTGGCATTGGTCACGATCTCCATCTCTAGGTCCTGCCCTTGTATTGGACCCAGGGCTGGCCATCTGATAACAATAGCTTTTGACACATGGCTTGAAATACTGATGATGAATGTCAAACCATCTTCGCTTTTTTAAAAGTAATGAGCTATAGGCCCTATAATACTATGACATAAAATGGTGTTTAATTCTGTCCACAATATTAATCCTGTCCTGAATGGCTAACACTCTGATCAAAGCTTTAAAGGTATAGTCTCCAGATTTAGACGTACTGTATATGATAAAGATGGTGGTAGCATAATGAGGCTTACTATTATAATTAATGACTAAATAAAAGTCTGATAATATTCTGCTGAAAAGCAGTCCCAAAGGGAAGAGCTCAGAGTTCTGCTTTTTTTGAATCACCAGAAAATATTCAGAGGCTAAGATCTCTTGAAGAGAAGAAAATGTTTTAGCTTCAGTATTATGTAGTATTCTTACTGTTTTGTATTATTATGTTCAGTATAAGTGTCTTACTGAAAATAACTCATAACTCATGCAAACTTTTCTTTGATATACTTGACATGGCTTTTGTTGATAATAATAGAGAACCCATCTTGTTTAGCCTAATAAGTCAGCACACATCAAATTGTGTGGTCTTGCCATGATGGACAGGCCAGTCACAATCCAAGGGACAGCATCAATGGTTGCCTTTCAAACTGCCCCTGCATGCAGTAGGATAGTGCCATGACTAATTACAGCAATTAACTTATTTACCATAGCACTATACCACTATACCACCTTTGCAGCCCTGTCATCATCATGTTAAGCCAACCCAGCGACTCTCTTGGACACTGATGTGATTGGTCCGACCAGAATAGGTAGAAACCAGAATGAGATTCATTGCTAGACTGTGATGTCAACTGCAAACAATAGGGTATGTCTAGATTTTTAGGTTATGTCATATTAGGAGTAAAAAAATAAATAATACGATGCCTTTTTTGAAGGACACAATTATGTCCTTACCGAAAATCAGTGCACACATTGAAACTTCCTATCAGGTAATCTGATGAAGAAGCTGAGAAGAAGCTGACCCACATAAATATTGGCATAGATAGTCAACAACTGAACTATCTCCCTGTATAATTCCAACATCCTGCTCAAAACTTGCAACCAAAACTGCAAACAAAACTGATGCGTTGCATGGAATTGTGTTATTGTTGCTTACTAAGTTGTCAGCATTGGAAAAATGTGGTTAAACATTGGTTTGAATCTTCACGGGTGCGTGGATCCAGGTCGATGTTTCACCATCTACCACAGGGGAGCCTGGTACTTTGTCACTATCAGCAGTCCACTGACACACACTCTATACTAAATTACATATTAAGCCATTCGATCACGCTTTCTCCACTAGTTTTCAGAGGAAAAATGCACCTGCGGCCATGAACCAAAGCCCCTCTGGTTGCTGCTGGAAGGTGCAATTAAATATGAAAAGTGTTTCCAAAGACGGCTGAGCTCGTCAGGCTCCTCCAAAATCAATATTGTCAGAGGTGGTGGTGCCCACAAGGCAGATTTGTCTTGAAGGCGATCCATCGGTTCCCCGCTGGAATGTCACATTGAGCCCCAAGAAGCAGAGCAGACTTCCAGTGTGGTCTAGAGGGCTTCGTCCAATGAGAAATCAGCCCCAGGGAAGGAAGGAGACAGAATACATTTACACTTTTTCCCTCTCTCTCCTTTTCTCTCCCCCCTTTCTCTCTTTCTCTCTTTCGTTTGTGCGCTTGCTCATGCTCTCTTTTCAACTGGAGTCATCGCTCATTGTGTCGGCTGGAAAGTGTCTGGTGGGTACACAGGAATGCATTGTTTCGCTGAGATTAAATTGATTTGCAAAAGAATGATTAAGAACGCGGCGAACAGCTGTCACCAGGGACAGCACAAATCTCTGGAGCACGATAAGTGTTTGTGTCGATGCATGATGCATATTATACTAATGCTGAAGTCCTTGCCCTCACAGGGAGACAGAGCATCTGGAGAAGAAAAGGCACAAAAAGACAAAAGGCAGTGTAGGATGACAAAACTGCACACTCTCTGTAAATGAATGCATAGAAATATACAATGTCCTTGACATTGTCATGTGCCATTTAATTAATACCCCACCAACCAGTTTTGTTTAGATATGAATACCATTAGCATCTGATAAAATTAAGTGCTGATTCAAATTCAATGACCTGTGAAAGATGGTTTTTCTTTCAAATAATAATCCAGTCTTCTGTAGTTCTACTCCTCTCAGTTTTTGTATGTATCCCCCTCACTTTATTTCACAGAAGTGACCCCTTCAACCCACACATGTGATTTGATTTCAGATAACCTCACACAGAATCGTCTGAGGTACGTGCAGGTAGACAAAGACCTTCAGGTTAGCCACCTTTTTGCCAACCATTCTAATCATTCAGTGAGAATCTGTTTGAGGTATTGGTGGTGTCACGGGAGAATCATGTGTGCTCGACATGTGTCAGTACTCTTCACCTTAGAAAACTGTCTAAGTGGATTACTTGCCATCTGTACACACTGGCTGTATGCAGTTAATGTAGACAGATATGAAGATAGTATCTGTGCACTCTTAGAATGCACGGGCTGTATGCACCTTGTATTCCATTGTACTCTCTGGTTCTTTATTAAGTGCATCATGGCAAATAATAATTGCTAATATGTATTTCTAATATTGAATTGCATTCTTCAAAGGGTATAGGCAGTTAGTGACCTTTTTCTTGTAAGTGTTGGTTGGGTTTTTTCTTCATAGATGTTGGTGTCACTGAGTAAGGTATCCCCCCTCCATCTCATCCCAGGAAGTTTAACTTCTCTTCACCATCAAAGCACTTCTTATTCTCTGAATCCTGTGATCATAATGACCCTCACTCTAGTTCACACATTGACTTGTGTAACCCTTTTGTCACATGATGAGGGGTGTGGTCTACAGCTCACAGCTTCATCTCCAGTAGTCCAGAGATATACAGTATGTCACGAAAGGGAATACACCCCTAACGTTTTTGTACTTTTTTATTATATCTTTCTATAGGAGAAGTCTAAAGATATAATACTTTTCTACAATGTAAAGTAGGCAGTGTACAGCTTATATAACAGTGCAAATGTGCTGTTCCTTCAAAATAACTCAACACACAACTATTGATGTCTAAACCACTGGCAACAGTGAGTACACCCGTAAGTGAAAATTATGTAACATTATTTTACTTGTCAGAAGTAAAGGAACCTTTTGAATGAAAGATGAAACGTCTTCAAGTGCCAAAAAGAGGTTCAGTTGCATACAGCTTAGCTCTATTGACTACCATGACCTGGATGAATGAAAATCTTCACAGCTAATATGTATATTTAATGACACAATATTATTACCTATGGTTGAGTCAATTAATCAGTGATGTTCATGAATATTTTACAGTCCCCTGCTGTGCAATGTATAACGTAAGAAAAAACATGCAGACTCTCCCCCTTATCTTACTCTTTCACCCACCCACACACACACACACACACACACACACACTCACACACACACACACACACACACACACACACACAGGTGTGCACAGGAATTTTGAGGGGCAGTTGCTCTGACCTGAAGAAAGGGCAAACCAAACTACCCCCCCCCCCCCCCCCCCCCCCCCCAAACTTCACAGGAAAAAAAGCAGGCTATGTGAAGCACGGGGCGGGCTCTTAATTAATATATTGACACAAACAATTGAAATATAATCAAACACAATATCCTATCCTATCATGTCACTAAGCTTTCAAAAGAGAAGCCGTCTATTTGGGGCCATTTCAACAAAAATCTTCAGAACCTCATTTTTGTAGGCTGCTTTGTCCCAAAATAGTGATAAGATTTAGTCATTTAGACATTTTCAATGAAAGAATTAATGTGATGCATTATTTCCACCACTTATTCTGCTAACTAAAACGAAATGTTAGAAACTAACTGCAGACATGTAGCTTAGTTTGCCTACCAAAAAGTAGCATCCTATGTAAATAACGGGCTGCTTGTCTGAGAGCTAGCTAGCTGTTTGTTTAGGCTAAATGTGGCAAACTGAACATGTATTTATGAACATTTTTATTCAGTTCATAAAACCTGATGGTGATAATTTGTTATACATTTCAATCTCACCTTTTCCGACAACGTCAAGGCAGTCAAGAAGACAACAGTGACCGTTTATTTCATGCAGGCTCAGGTTGTCCATCGCGTGTAGCACATAGATAGTAAAAGAAAGTGCTACAGCTATATAAACAGAGCCCACTCCCCCTTCTGACTCTCTGTGCCTGAATGGAAGTGAATGAGGCTGCTTTTATATCTTGAAAAATGTTTTGAGTGGTGTTTTTTTGTTTTTATTTTCAAATGTAGGCCTAGGCCTACATGAAATTGTGTATCCATGGAACGATTTGTTATTATTATTATTATTATTATTATTATTATTATGAACATTATTATTATTGTTATCATTTGTATTATCATTATTATCATTATTATTATTATTATAGGCAACGTCAGTCAAGAAGGGCAGTTGGGCATATGGGCAGTTGCCAGGGCAACATGAGCAACGCCCCTGTGCATATCACTGCACACACACAAGACAGACAAAACATCATGAGTAATAATACTCATCATCATAACACATTATTACTGATACACATGAAACAAGGCCAATTACAACTCTTGGTGTAATAGCTCTTCAACTAAAGGGGCTTGCATACTGCAGGTATGTCACTACAAGCTGCAACGACATGGTGCCTTGATTATGTTGTCTAAAGGGTGCATTGTCTTTGCCAATTGTAGTTTGGATTTGCTGTCCTGATTTGACCAAAGAAAGTAGAATTCTTCTCTGCAGACTTAATATTGGGGAGACATCCTGATGCCTTGGGTCATCCGAGGCTAATCACAGTTTAGATTCGGAGCCCCTTGCGAGTACATAAGGCCAAACAGAGACAAATGGATCGGCATGTGATATTCATCTCAGCCCCAGCGATATTGGCTGCCATTTCCTGTAGAGGATGGTTGGATCAATAAAGAGCACGTTGACTAAATGTTACATCACAGTATGCCCACTTTTTAATCATTCTCACACGTCACCTGGAAAAGGTCAAGCCTGCTCGGTGCTGGTGTTTTTGGCACAGAGCTTGTTTGCAATTGATGGGCACGAGTGTAAGACACACAAAACCGATAATTGCTCAAACCAGTGGTCAATTGGAGAATTTAATTCATTTGTATGTTTCATCACTTGGTGAGTGAGGCACATGCTTGCAAAAACAGAGGCATGTGTTATTGTGCTTTTTCAAGTACCTCTGCTGGAATTTGTACCTTGTTAGAAAAACTGGTTTACCAATCTGTTGAGTACCGGTGATTTTTTTTATAATAACTTTGTAATCAACAGGACTGCACTTTATTATTCTCTACTTCATAATGGCTAGATTTGCCCAAAAAGGAATAATTTACCAACTGATTGTCAGCAAAAACAAAAATGTTAAAGGAAAAATGCAACCTAGTAAATTACTGTTGAGAGTAATTTGAGTGTGTTTGTAGAATTTTAACACACACACACATACACACACAATAAACCAATATAAATAATTACTAAGTTAATTTATTGCTTTTATGTTATTATTATTGTTTTCTATGCACCCAGTGTTCATTTTTTATAATGTTTGACATATGCATACACAACTACTTTATACATACCCATGGCTGCACTAATAAAGCATTATAATGCTACAATAATGCCTTTACCACCCTAAGTGATACAGTGTATTATGCTATTTTGACTGTGGTGAGGTGAGGAAGGTCAAAGAAGCTTTATAATAGCACTGTGTAACTTGAAGTTGTAAAGGCTTATAGGACAGCATTATAAGGCCTTATGAGTGCAGTCAATCATTATAAAGCTTTATGAAGGAATTATAAGCTTTTATGAATGTGTTTAAAGCTTCTAAGACTGGGTTCAGTGTTAGTGATGTTTTTACCGACCACAAAATCAGTCGGTAAAATACATCAATACATGCTATTTGGTTTTTAAAGTATGCTTGAACTCCACTGGGGACAAAGAATTTGTCTTAACTTGCTCATAGATGGTCAACCAGTAGTCAGGTAACATTACCAAAAGTATTAGGTGAGGGAGTCAGTATGTTTAAGTGTGTGTTAGTCTACCACTTTTCTGCAGGTAATACCTGTTCACATACTGATACCACCAGCATAAATAATCAAAACCAACCAGTAAAACAGCCCACAATCTATATAGTGCTGATTATTCAGTCGGTGCTGGGACCCCTTTTGTTTTCCATCTACACCACCTCGCTGTGCCATGTTATGCGCTCACACGGCTTCTCCTATCACTGCAGTGCCGATGACACACAGCTGTACCTGTCACTCCAACCAGATGACACCACGGTCTCTGCACGCATCCATAGTCATGGTACCCCATTACAAGGTGGTATGCTACTGTAATTGTACAGCTACTCATGAGTCAAATTAATTAACTGACTGTGGGGTTTTCTTGGGTTTGGCCAAATATTAACATTCTTAAGAAAACTTTGTGTTGCCTAAAGGCAGTATTGTGCAGTGGGGGGTTAAATGAGCCATCATGGAATCAGACCGTTTTTGGTTGTAGAAACAGCTTCCCTGTGTTTACTATAAACAAAGACATCTTGCAACAGCATAAACTCTTCTAACATTTTTTTGTTATGGTATTCATTGTAGCTAGATAGGAACTGGTTATCTTGCCAGAGTGAGATATGATGACATCTGTTAATATTCACCATGCAAGTTGAATGCACTTCTAGAGCTGATGCTTTTTTGACACAGTGGATATGAAACAGTGTATATGACAAGTGAATGTTGTCAATGAAATCTCAGCGCCATGGCCCCAGACCTTGTCAAATTGTCAGGCCCGAACCCGAAAGTTAAACACCACAGCTTGACTCAGAGACATCAGTCTGGGTATAAAAATGTATCATTTTTCAAGAGTGCCTAACTTTAAATCTCACATAGGACTGTAAGTGTGCTCGAAGTACAGCTGATTGTGGTTATGATGCTTTATAAATGCTGGGATTAAGTACAGTGTTTTCACAGTTTTTACACATATATGTAAATAAACAAATTTGACAGAGCAATCAAAAAAGCTGATAATGGTCTGAGTTTAAAAAAACAGTGGCTGTGTTATCTTCTTGACATTATTTTGTAGTATGTTTCTAACACTGTAGTTCTGTGCAACTTCAGCAGCATGTCTTTCCATGCACTTCCATTTCAGAAATCATGGCTGACACTGTCACTCGCTCTGACAAGTAACTGCTGCTGCTTTAATCCCCGGGCCTACGGAATGAAACATTTATACATTTATTCTGAGATGACAACTTCAATGAAGAGACTGATGCTGTATTCCTTTGCAATATGAATATTATAAGCACCTCAGAACTAAACTAGAATTATTCATCATAATATGCCTTCTGTCTGTACAATTATTTATGCATTTCAATTATAAATGGAAGCGGATGTGCCAGGGCCATGAAAGGGGATGGCGGGTGGTGGGTGGGCAGTTAAAGAAGGTTGTCAGGTGTGAGAGCCAAATGGTTTGCTCTGTTTGATTTCACTCAGGGGGTGGGGGTGGGGTTGAGGGGGAGGTGTTGGGGGTCCACCGCCCGTGACTCTTTCTCGTTCTTTTTGTCTGTTCACTTTAATCACAGACCATTCTATGGTCATGTTCTTAAGTAATATGACTCACCAGTGTTTTTCTTTCATGGTGTTCACGGTGAAAATGCACTGAACATTAGTGTTTCGCTTCAGTTCACTTCACTGTCTCATGGAGAAATGAAAGAATTTCATTGTCAAGTTTTTTATCACCTCATCATTTTATACACTGTTGCAAAAGTCAGTTTAAGGTGGCAGTTAATCATGTGAATCATGTTTCCTATGTCAAGTTACCATAATTACCTCCGCCAAGGATGTTATGTTTTCGACGGCGTTGGTTTGTCTGTTTGTTTGTTTGTTTGTTTGTGAACAACATAACTCGAAAAGTTATGGATGGATTTTGATGACATTTTCAGGATAGGTCAGAAGTGGTCTAACTTAGAACTGATTTGTTTTTGGTGGTGATCCGGATAACCATCTGGATCCAGGAATTTTTTATTCAGTGAAGTTACCAGTGTAGCATGTACTCTACAGAGACTTTTATTTTGAAACGAGGGACTATAGGTTTGTACGGAAATGAGGCTCCTGTTGCGAGTCAAGGAGTTGTTGAGTTTTTGGTTAGAGGGTTCAGTGAAAGACGGAAGAGAGTTAGAGCAGTAGTGGTGAGCAGCCCAGTAGTTCATGTTGGCAGTGGAAATTAGATAAAGTACTTTCCTGCACCGAAGAGCCAACCAAGTTTGTGTGAGCATGAGTGAATGAACCCACCTGCACCGAAGAGCCAACCAAGTTCGTGTGAGCATGAGTGAACGAACCCGCTAGTTAACTATTACACCAGTAATAAAATGTTTTAACATGATTAATGTCTTTTAATGTCTTAAGGTGAGAATAACAATAAGGTGGAGACTTAAGCTGCCTTGGCGGAGGTCTGCGCTCTCTGAGTGCTTTTCTAGTTTATTGTGAGTTAGAAGGAAAATGTCACCATATTAACCAGTTGCATTACATAAGAATATATGACACAACTGAGAACTGACAATAAAGGATGCACAGTTTGTAGGTATAAAAATCTATTTACTTTTAGTCTGTATGCCGTATATAAATAACATGAAAGAATTTACAAACAGCCTGATAAATCAAAGTTCTTTTTGTTCCCAGTGTTTTCTGGCCAAATTAGCTGATTTGGTTCTCTTGCCGGTTCACCAAACCTGTGCTTGGACAGAAGCCACGGCAAGAACAGAGTGGCATTTGGAGTTAGGTCATGTGTGTCTGGACTAGCACAGATTGATGGGAGCTCATAACTTATCAGTTAATGGGCAAATAGGTGGATGGGAGGAGAACAGTCAGGGTGAGGGTCTCTGTGAGGTGGGAAAAATGGGCTGCCGACATGGGATTTATTACTACAGGTATGTGAAATTTATTACTGGCTTTACCGGTTTCATTCAGTTGGTTTCAACACGACTGTGTTCATACTTAAAATTATTTTATGTCCACTAAGCTTATTTCAAGTGATGTTACCCAACATCGGTACCTATAATACACCTTTACTATGTCAAGTGTGAAGTAGAACTCTAGTTACCTCATAAGGGTATGGTAGGACGTGTTGTGAAATATCTCAGTTGTCTATGCCCTGTCCATGACCAGCTATAAAACCTGGGATAAACTTGTCAGACATTTACCGGTCCCTGCAAGTCAGATTATATAAATGACAATCAGTTTAACTGTCAAACATGAATATTGTATATGCATGATGTTATGGCACCACCCTGCTGTCAACTTTTTGACCAAGTTGTATCTTTCACATTATAATTGACATTTCATATGTTTTTATTTAGGTAAGAATAAAAGTGTAGAATGCCTAGCTGAAAGGCATTAGACAAAGCCAATTAGAGCATGGATCAACATCCTTTTTTGATTGATTGATGGATGACTGAATGATGTAGGGCACAGATTAACTATGATTGGCTAATGAGGGTAGGCAGAGCTAAACTATACTAAAATTTCCCATAAAACTATGCTTCCACTTACATTTAAGAGTAAAGGAGGGGGGCAGACATTATGAGAGCAAGAGGAAAGCTGAATAGATGAGAGGACAGTAATAAAGAAAGGGATAGATGAAGCACCTTGAGGAGTGCATATACTGCATATGATAATACCTGATAATATGCATATTCCCTTATGTGTTGCGATACAGCTGCACAGGCACTGAAGGTTAATTTTCAGCCAACCCACCTAGCAGCACATATGACCCAGATTTGCCCTTTGCTCTCGTGGGACCTCAAATTAAACTTAATTCATATTCCAATATGGTGCCTCACGAGGGAATTTCAATTTTGATGGGCTTTCAAACCTCCTCACTCATTAAGTAACACAGATGAATTGAGGGAGAAATATTCTCTGCTTTGCACCAGGGAATCACATGTTCAAATGAATGGTGCCCCTGACTGGCCTATTTTTATATGCCTGAAGTCTAACTAAAATATAATTCTATTCTTAGCTTTTTCTTTAGAAACAGTAGACTTTAATGAAGGGGCTAATATGAATTTGTTGTGATTCTGTATTTAAAGACTTTGGAATAGTTTTTTTCCCAAGTGCCAACTTTTTTAAAGAATAATTTGTAACATTTTGTATTCTCTCTCTCTCTCTCTCTCTCTCTCTCTCTCTCTCTCTCTCTCTCTCTCTCTCTCTCTCTCTCTCTCTCTCTCACACACACACACACACACACACACACACACACACACACACACACACACACACACACACATACACACACACACATATATTCAGAGCCTTGATTCACATATCTCAGTGAAACATTCTACACTAGAGTCGTTTCAAATGTTCTGTTTTGCAATCCAGCCCAACTCTGTTTGAACAAAGTGGAAGCTTGTACATGGACTCTGTCCAGGTCCGTTTCAGGCACACGTGAAAGGCTCTTTTCTCTTCAGCCGCCCCTGCGACAAACTTGGCTTTCGCCAAGCCCCCCCGCCCCCCCTCAATAGGAAGAAAAGAGAGAATTTCACAGTAGATATGTCCTGGATGGCAGAGAGATTACCCCATGATCCCATAAAAGCAAACCTAAAAGCAGAGTGGGGAGATCCCCAGGAGGCCCTGCCAAGTGAATACTGATAAATCCAAATGAGCATGCTTCCAGGAAAAAAAAGAAAAGAGAGAAAAACAAAGAGCACACCAGCTGACAGCAACAGAAGCTCTGCCCACCTTACAGGTGTAAGGAAGACTCTCGCCACATGACTAAAAAAAGAGGAGACCATTGACCCGTTTAGTGTCAGTTTATTTTTAAAACTAGTGATTTTTTAGACTCCAAATGCCTTATATGTCACATACTAATACAGAATCCAGCAGTAGTTAATTCAAGTTGTAAAGATTTTGATACCATGGGTATGGTCATATTGCACTATAACTATAATGACTATAATACAATGAATTTAATTGAATTAATAAAAAGAAAGCCTGATTTTCACAATTGTAATCCACACACATTTTACAGATTATTCACATGAAAAAACAGTTGTAAATCAAGTGTTGGTAAGGCTGTCAAATGCTTAACAGCAGCTTAATATATGTCTGCAATGTGAAGTGTGGGACAGCCTTTGCAATTCCTGTAATCACTTGGCAAAATTCTAATGCCCGTAAACCTAACCAATACATGTGGCTCATCACATTAAAAAGACAGAGCTGTGCTTTAGACAGCCCTGTTAATTGAAAGCATGAAGCCCCTCCAATGACCTTGTGCCTGCCCCCCTTTGACATGGACCACAGTAAACAGCTTCTTCTTCATGACCCCTGCACACAAAAATGGGAAGGGGGTAGAATGGGCTGTTGCATGCTGGGAAGAGCAAATGACAGACAGCGTTGCACAAACACGACTGTTCACCCATCAGGCAGTGCACAGTAAATTAGCACCTTGGCAATAAATGCCAGACAACAAAAGACTCGACGGCATTAAGATAACCAATGTTTAGCGAGACACGTCCCAAATGGAAATGCTAGCTAAATAAATAGGACCACACAATGCATTCACTTGACCCCCTGATATGCACAGCGCTTGCATGGGGAAATGCTGGGCTTAAGTATGAAAAGCTATGGCCAACACTGCCAGGTAATCAGTTTGGATTTGGGAGAGCTGCAGTGCAGAGCTAGCTGGTGTATAAAAGCATAACTGGGTAAATTGAGGCTCTTAGCACAGTAGGTGGGAGACAGCAGGGAAAGCCAATATTGATGGGGCTGTTTTTCACTTTCTCACACCTTGGAGAAAACCAAACAGCTTGAGAGAGTGTGTTTGTCTGTGCATGTGTGTGTGTACGTGGGAAAGCCAACCAGAGAGAGAGAGAGAGAGAGAGAGGTTGTCTTTGTGTGTGCATGTTGGTAAGGGAGTCTGAGACAAAGAGAAAGACAGAGAGGTGTTTTCAGGGTCATGGCTAGGTGGGTGTTTTCTCCACTGTTGCAGACAGAAAGCTTTCGATCTTACCTCTCTGAAAAAGATCTGCACGCAACAAGAGACTTCTTCCAGCAGACACCCCACATGTCTGTCTACCTCTGGACGGACCTTTAGAAGCACCAGCAGCATTTTCGGCGATGCATCAAACACCATTTCCACCCCCCACAGCACAATCATCCCTTTCAAACCACATGCACCCCTTAGTTTTGCTTTCTCCACCTGGCTTTATTACCCAGACATCTGACTCACTACCTCAAGATATCTGCAGAATGAGCAAACCTTGAAGGAACGGAGAAAGCTTTTTGAATTGTGAAACATACCTGCGCCTGAGAAGTGAAGCGAGCACAGTCACAATCAAGAATGAAGGCAAGGTGAGCTGAAGTGGGAGGAAAAGTGGGACTAATTTCCCAAGGCCCCAATGGCAGTAGGGGCCCTAGCAAGCTAGATTCATGAGAAGTACAGAAAGGAAGCGGGGCCATAGACACTGTTTGACTGCTATAGGGCCCAGACGTAAGTACTATGGTCCTGAATAAAGGACTTGCCACCCTCACCGCCGTCCAGGTCTGCCCTAATGCCTAAACTAGGCTCAAACTAAAATCTCCTGCTCTGGCAAGCAGCATATTTGTCAATTACTGGTTAAAAAAAGCATGCAAAATTCCAGACTAATCCAGGTTGCTGTGTCCTTTGACTAATAATACATTATTGGGTCAATGTGGAGAGCTTGGGCTGACCTCCCTCTCATCCCAGTCAACAGTTGCACAGCTAAGCTGAAAGTGGAGACGGATGATGGCGATGAACCAGACAGTGACGGCATTTGAGAAGGGAGGGTGGCAGAGTAAGCGCTAAATCCTGAATCCAGGCGAGAGTAAATAGTGTGTGTTTCATTGCCTCGGCCAAATTAAAAAGCCAGAGCACACACACAGATGCAGGGTTAGTGGATGGTCATGCAATAATATTTGAAGGCACCAATCATTTGTACATTCATTCATTCATTCATTCATTCATTCATTCATTCATTCATTTATTTACTCACTAATTTGTTCATTCATTCATTTCTAATGGTCTTTCACTAAATATTTGTGTTCATCATTTTGAGCATGTATCACATGTTATAAATAATATTGTTTGAAAAATTAATGTTGAGATATGTGTATCAGACACTAGCATTTCAAAATCAGCATCAGAATCTTGTCTTGATTTTGTCACTGCCTTGGCTTAAAGCTTTGGTGTTTAAACAAAGACTTTGAAAAGTTTACTGGGACATTTTGGAAAATCAGGAAGTGGTGTGCTTTTGTTGGGGATTGTTTTGGGGTTTTTTGGGGAATGTATTCTTGTGAGGATGCACAAACTGCAACTGTCAAACAAATAATGAAAGAAACATGCTTGCTGAATCCTTTATTTACACACAATGCAGTCTTACGAAGTGAACAATACACTCCGTTGTTGTTCTTATTCTAGTTTATCTGTTACTGCAAAGCACATATATCTTTGTTACCTCCGCCGAGGTTATGTTTTTGCTGGCATTGGTTTGTTTGTCCGTCTGTCTGTTTGTTTGTTATTCGCATAACTCAAAAGTTATGGACGGATTTAAATTTTCAGGATAGGTCAGAAGTGGGCTAGCTTAGAACTGATTTGTTTTTGGTGGTGATCCGGATAATCATCTCGATCCAGAAATGTTTTAAAGGATTCTTCACCATTGCGAGATAGGGGCAATTTGAACATTTTTGCTTATAACTCCACAAATAATGCCCACACTATTCATATTCAGTTTGCATTAATTCAGTGAAGTTACCAGTAATAAAATGTTTTAACATAATTACATGTAATGTCTTTTAATGTCTTAAGGTGAGAAGGATAATAAGGTGGAGACTTAAGCTGCCTTGGCGGAAGTCCACAACATTGCTTGCCCAGCATTAGCATTTATAAAATAGTCTGCTCGACCTATTGAGTGTGTTGTGTAGTCATCTCTTTTGAAAACATTAGAGATTGATAAACCATTGATAAACCATTGATAAACATTTGTACATTCACTCTGGATCCTTTCCTTTCCTTTCTTTCTTTCTTTCTTTCTTTCTTTCTTTCTTTCTTTCTTTCTTTCTTTCTTTCACCTTTCTGCATGTATTTTTTATGTTAAAAAGAATAGTTATTAGCCTACTTTGTCACAGTAAATCAGCCTGTGATGACCTACGTTAATGACATGCAGAGTGATTTATCATGACACCACACGCGATTAAGTTTCTAATTTTTCCGACTGCTTTTCCGTTTTTTAATGGTTCACAGAAATACCCCACTAGACACATCTCTGATATGCCCAATGCTGTCATCAAGATAGGGCCACTCACATTTGCCGATGCTTTGAACTGTCAGTAACATCATTCACACTCAAAGCCGCATAAATGATTATGGAAAATGGAATATTTCGAAAGAGAGAGACTGTAATCTGCCGCAACTAGGGCATAGTACTCACTCAGACTCTATCCCACACTCTGTAAAACATTTTGACAGACTGACCAGAGAGAGATCTACAATCATAATTACATTGACCATTTTATTATTACTCTGTGTAATGCTGGCAAAGGTCTTACAGTAATGACATACCCATGTCACCATTAGAGCTAGCAATGAAAGAGTGCACCAGCAGTCTGTCGCAGAAGCACCTTAAAAAGGGGGCTGAGTTCAATGGTAAATGACTTAACGGTACAAGGCTTCATTCCCAGCACAGCTGCCTCCCCTTTTTCTGAGGGGTGTGAGAGGCTGTGTCGCCCGTTAATGGAGCCCGAGGGGAGAAAATTGCGCCCGTCACACCTGTATCTGCACAAGTAATTACATCTCAGGAACTGAGAAAATGAATGTTGGAACCGAGCAAACAAAGCAGGATCATGTCCAGAGTTTGTCACTTTGAAACAAAAAATCTCAGAATTAACCTAGGCACTTCAAGAAAATGTGATTTAAAAATGTATTTGTAGTTTAGGGCATAGTTAAAGATACATTCCCTTGTTGTAATCCTATATAACTAATAGTTACCAATATTGGGGTGGAAAATGTGTAGGTCAGTAGAAATGGTATTTATTATTGGTTACATCACAGAAAAAATTGTAAAATATGATGATTAGTACTTGATGCATGATTAGATGCATGAACAGCTCTGCCTGCTGTATCAACATATTATTATCATATAACATTATTCCTAATTACTTAATGCACACTATTTAACTATGTCACTGTCACCCAAGATTACTCCATTGGTGACTGATTAAGTGGAGCCAACCAATCATGTGGAGGGATTCAGCAGTCGGCACTCCCCCTCCTGGACAGGTGCAGTATCACAATAGTAAGTGTAGCCTACAGTATGTCCTGCGTTAACTATTACCTCAAAATGAGGTACTGATTTTATCCTTACAAATTTCTGAGAGTATACTGTGTCCTAGTGACAAAACCATAGTAACATGCTGGTCCAGATTATTTTTTTCTGAGCTAATGGATATGCATTCTGTAATGTTTACATTTTACCCGTCTTCCTATTGAAAGCATTTCTAAATAATAGATATTGTACATCGTACATTAGTTACCATGGCAACCAAAAAGTGTGAACGTGTAATGGCCAGTGATTTTATTACAATTCAAGGAAACTGTCTTCCAGCTCAGCTTTGTCTTTAAATATTGACATCAGAGCAGCAGGACCATGGCTTAAGTGACTGCAGGGGTGTGTGTGTGTGTTTGTGTGTGCTTGCGTGCTTATGTGCATGCATATGTATGTGTGTGTGACCTAATGTTCGCTGGGTGTCGGCAAAGACACAGCCCCTTAGAGGGGATGCATGGAGACACTGGACATGGAGGGCATATTTAACAGGTGACTGCTTGAGACCTTTATCTTTTGCGTGTATGGCTGTGTATTGTGCTCCAGCAGAGGACAACTGTCAGCCCGTAATGTGCCTTGATTGAAATGTTCAGCATCTCTGTGAAAGTCATCTGTCTAATATTATAACAGTGTGCCTTTAACAACGAAACTATGCTAAATAGTATGCTTTTCTGTGTGACTGGCCAAAATAATTTTTCCACAGTTTTGGAAGAATGCTTATCAAGGTCAGCTAACACCAGCAGTCATCCTGTACACGACATTACCTTGCAATTAGCAGACACTTTTACCCTTAGGCTAGTTTCCTAATTAAGTTGTCTTGGTGTTTTATGAAGACTTGAAAGACACACCGTGCTAAAGCTGTTTATTTTTCTACTTGTCTTCCCTGATCTATCTCCTGAGAGGGCCTCTAATGAGGCAGTCCTACCTGAGGAGGCTGAATCCATGTTTCTGGCATTGATTAATGTCATTCATAAGGATTGCCGCTCACCTGGACTAAGTGTGATGGACAGGGTGGACAGGTAATGATAATTGAAAAAAAGACAAACACAAACAAACAACAAACATTTTTAAACAAAATTCAAAATATACCCAGCTAATAAGACTATATGTACTGTAGGTGTTGGTAATAAATGTGCAAATTAGAAATTAACGGTTAATTAAGTTTATAGCCTACTGTTTTTTTTTCTTTTTAAGTAATGAATCACGAAACAAAACAAGCATGGAGCTAATTTTTCAGGTGTGCTGCAAGCAATAAGCCGCAAACTCAACGCAAAAACTTAGAGGGCTGATGATAGATGATAAAATAATATAAAAAATAAAAAACTATATTTAGTTTTTTATATTTAGTAGTGATAAAGAAGAAGAAGTGATTTGGCACGCATCAGTCATATTCTACACCAGGAATGCATGCACAGTGCTGCTAATAACTCATTAACATGGAGGTTTCTGTTGAACCATACATCCATACACATTTGAGTCATAGCTATCCACTCTCACCTTTTTTACATGGGTTAATGTATGTATCCAACTCATTGTTACTCCCCTCCTATTTTTTAGGCAATCTTCTGTAACTTGCAAGGTGCAACTTCTTTAGTAATAAGCCAATATGTTTGATTGCCACTGCTAAAATATCCTGAATTTAGTTGCATGGTTTGAAATACAAATAATTACACACAATTTGAAAAGTTAGTATGCAAAACCCACAAATAAAACTGGAACTGATGGTATGAATAAGTATTACTTTGTAGCATGTATGTAGTGTTTCTTGACAAACAAATGATCCTTGTGTACAGTCCACAGACCCACAGATATGGTTGTGGTGTGTCAGTGCCAGTCACCATCTGCTTTCCCTTAGCATGTCTTCACACCTTAAGCTGTGAAAGATGGGATAGAGGCATTTCCTCCTCTGTGTATGTGTGTGTATTTGTGTGTGCGTGTGTTTGTGTATGTGTGTGTGTGTGTGCGTGTGTGTGTGTGTGTGTGTGTATGTGTGTGTGTGTGTGTTTGTGTGTGTGTGTGGGTGTGTGTGTGTGTGTTTGTGTGTGTGTGTGGCTTCTTGACAGTGGACTGCAAAAGAGCATCCATGATTGACAGGTCGGGGATCTGTAAGCAAGTGCTGATTACTTCCACGCCAGTTTTGAATACATAAAAGGGCATTCGCTGCAGAGCCTGTGAATGTCATCTTCACCCCCCATAGAATCTATATGGAAATGAATTTATTCCAGAGAATGCCAATAAAGTGGGGTTTGGTGTATAACCCTTTTGTCTGGATGTTCGTATCAGGTACACCATAGGCTATGCTGTTTGCATGCTTATTGTCCCAGTGATGTTGAGAAACACCCTAAAGCACCTTTGCCATGACATGATAGATGATAGGATCCAGTGGAATTAGTATCAGCATTCTTCCTGGTGAACCCAGTGGAAAACCTCAGCAGGTAAAAGGTGTTTACACAGAGACATTTTGTTTCAGTTCAACTCCAAACTAAAAAGAACCCAGGCTTGAGAAATTGACAATGCTAGAGAAAAAGAAAAAAATACACACTGAAAATGTGCTTTTTTATGGTGGGTAGGAGGCCATCTACTGTTTTTCTGTGCGATGGGGAAAACTCATGACAGTAGTAATGTTAGAAAAACATGTGTCGTCCAAAAATTAGTTATCAACAAAGTAGAGACAAAGCCAAGCCGAGTAGTGGTAAATGACAAAACCTGCGAGGTTTATTGTAACGGATCCGGGAGCTTAATACAGCGTGCACCTAAGGCTGTGACCATACAAACTCAAAGATAAGGGGCACACCGCCCTCCTTATATACAGGTGTGATGCCTTTGTTTCGTGTGGCGGGAGATCCGGGAGATCTGGTTGGGGGTGGGGATACGCGTTGCAATGGAAGCACGCCCCAACATACATGCATCTTTGATTTTTCTACTACATTACCCCCCTTTGAAAGTTTTCAAACTTTCACATAAAAAAAAATGTTACATGTTGCGTTACAATGGAGGGAAATGAAATCCAGGTTAAAATAATTAAAAGCAGCCTTAACATGTGCAAAAACATTCTGAACTTCAGCTTAAAAGGAAATTGACAGTAGAGAGTCTGTACAGATAAAACGATGGTTCCATGAGCAAATGAAATACCGTAAACAGCATAAGATCATGGCTATAGGTCTAACTGACTTGACTATTACAATTACCATTAATGCATCCAAGAAGAACTAAACAAATACATTTACAGTTTCCATAAATGAGACCTGCCAGTCTCTTTTTTCTTTATCAGTCACACTCGCAGGGAAAGGCGAAAACCATGTTACCCAAAGTAAAACCACTATCATTGCCAATTATGTGGAAACCGATGAGAGGTTTGGGAAAATTCCTTTCCGGTGTCATGTGAGAATGACCACCCAGGTTTGGACAGCCGAGAGCGGACAAAATGTGCATTAAAGAAGGTCTATACAATTGTGTCATCTTGTGTCATTTTTCTACATGTTGAAACTCTAATACTCTGATATTGTGGCTGTGACAGAATACTGTAGAATGTTGGAAAGTAGCAACAACAACAATAGACCATGCTAACAGACTTATGGAAAGCAAAACAAAAACAAACCATGCTAAACAGACATATGAAAAACAACAACAGACTAAACAGACATATGAAAAGTATGGTGAACACCATCATCTTGGTAGCTGTAGAATTCCTGTAATAGAAAGAAGTATGGGGATGACGCATATGATGTTTGACTCCTCTTCATGTGGTGTGTGGTGTGCAGTGTGTCTGTGTGTGGACACACGCAAACAAGAGTAATCCTCTTCATCTTCTTAAACCTTGAAACGCCTATGCTGAAAGCCAGGGTAGACTGCCTGTGCCTTCTGGATCCGTACTGCTCATGGGGTTTATTCTGCCCACAGTAGGTCCACTATGCTAAAAGTGTGTGTGTGTATAGTTTCTGTGTTGGTTCGTTGCTCCAATTTCACCAGCGACTTTCTCCGGTCTTCCTCCAGTAAAATGTGACTTGGTACAGGGGTCTTTGTAATGTCCCCCTTTTGACACCTTGTGAATGTAGCAGAATCAGTAGAATCCTTGTTCTTCCATGGTGAAAGGCAAGGCGTCGGTTTCCTGCAAATCTCAAACAAATCTTAAGTGTAGTTATGAAAATGGTTAAACTATCTCCTATAGAGATTTCAGTTAGCTTTCCAGTGTCCATCTAAGGACTTGATAACTTGTAGTTAACCTATAACTTGTAGTATTGATAGTGCAGGCATGAGTACAGTCAGAATCACAACCCCTCCTCACCCCCATCCTCCATTGGAACTGACTTGATTCATAAGTCTGATTAGACTATACATGTCTGGCTGGGCTATTGGAGTCAGTTGTTTTCTTAGAATCTGACCTAAAACAGAGACACAAAGTCACAAGGACACAAAGACACTCTAATCCAACAGTACTTGTGTATTCAATATTGACACCCAAAGAGATTGTAGCTCAGAGTAGCTCAGACTGACCAGCTTTTGTTAGGCGACGATGGGTGTTGACTTAACGTGTCTGCAAAAAGGTGGTGATCCTAAAAACCATCAGGAAGTGATTCAAGACTAATCAGAAGGTGATCCTAGACTCATCAGCCATCAAGCTACCCTCCATTTTCCATTGAAAGTTAATAGCCTATAGTCTACAAACCGTACTCCTCCCCCTTTCTGATCTGCTAAGCTGTTAACAGCTTAGTAGATCAGGGTCCTTTGCAGCAAACACTACACAAGTTTTACCTTGTTTCAATCTTACAACTATCTTTAATGTCTAACCTTGACGGGGAAAAACCATTTAGTGTCCACAATTAAATTACGCCATAAGTTTGAATAACTCAGACGGGGAAGCACCTTTTGATCTCCACTATTAAGTTACGTCATTAATTAAACTTTTCACCCTAAATCAGCAAAGGAGAGATGACATAATACCAGGAGTGTACCAAAACTTCTTACCCACAAACAAAAAGTATATTCTGTTGTTTGAAAACTAAATTCTTTGCTTTACCCATGGAACACAACTGTTTGTTTCCTGAAAAGCTTAAAACTGTTTAGATAAACCAGACAATCAAAACAATACACAACTAGAGGATGGTTGTGGAGGTTGAGACCTGAACTGCATTTTAGCCATTAAATTTAAGTGTCCTGGACTTGCATTGTAAACATGATATATACTACAGATTGGCATAACCACTTCTAGTTTTTTATATTAATGTGACCTTATAAACAAAGAGATGACAATGCTAAAGACAGGACAACCAATAAGTCTCATCAGTGGATTAAAACAAACAAGCGATGGAATAACTGCAAACAAAATAAATGAGTTTATCACTACATTGAGTATATGAGGCAAAATGAATAGTATAACTTAAAAGCATTGAAATGTATGTGTTTCTATGCTCTATGCCAAGACGCTTCAGACATCAAATTACTCACACCAACACCTTCTGTAGGTGACCAAATGGCAATCAATTAGCATAAAAAACAGGTTTTGGCAGGCTCTTTCCTGAGTGGTGTTCAAAGTCTGCTGAATCAGGGATTAAAACAAACTGTTGCATCTGTTGTGAACGAACACAAAGAGGTTATGTAAAGGCAAAACATTTTGCACAAGTATACTCAATGATGATTCATCAGAAAACATATTTAGCAATGACACAAACGAAATCTGATGCAATCCGAACACAATTCGAAATCTGTAATCAAAATCAAATTCTTGTTAAAGTCATGTTCTGCATCAAATCATATTTTCGCTTAGCTTCATAAACCTAAACAAAGAAATGGATAAAAGCGTGAAAGTTAAATGTCATGTTACAAATCCATACAGTCTTTCAAATCTAAACTGGAAATCCTGTGAACAAATGAAAGTGGTAAATGTGGTCTTTGTAGCAACACTATGATAAGTATGCTACAAGTATGTTGTAAGTACAAACTTATAAAGGGTGCTCCGCGTTGTTCCTTTATATCCCGTCTGTTGTCTAATGCTTCTAACTGAACTGTGATACCCAACACACACATATAACTTTATCCCAATAAGGGTAAATCCCTACTTTGCCCAACATATAAAGTAAACCTTCAACAGCATAAATATTTACAACAATACACGTCCAAATTCAATACCCATAACATATTTACAGTCCACAGTTCGCCTTTCAAACAGTTCACCGTTCAGCGCAAACTTGATTCAATGAATGTCTATGAGTTGCAGGCCTGTTCGGAGCTTGGGATCGGTGAGGCCACAAACTTAACAGCCGCTTCACTCTCATGATCCAAACAAAGAAACAAAACAAAAAAACACCTTTACCTCGTTGTTGCGCAATGTTCAGAAGACCTCAACAGCGATGTAGCCTAGCTCCCCACAGCGTCGCGGAACTCCTTGATTTCTGCAGAATCTCCTAGGTTCAACTTGTTCAGTCGAACGACACTCTGCGTCGTGTCTCCGTAGTCCCAACACTGTAAAAAGCTGCACTTCTACCGCCTAGCACTGTCTCAGAGGTTAATTTTCCGAAAACAGCGTTCTTTCTTCTAAAAAAAAATTGCGCACAGACTCACTCTTTCAATTACCGACCAATCAGGATAAATCAGAGTTACACATCCAATCAAATTCACCATCAACTCTGTTTCCAGGCAGAATAGCCATCTGTGGGTTTTCACAGGCACATAAAAAAAAAAAACATCTTGCAACAGTACATACACACAGCCGTCACATACAACAAAATGCAAATAAAACATGAAATAAACAAGGTAACAAGGTAAATAAGGTTTTAACCCTGTTACAAACACAAAAAACATTTACCTTGGCTGGCCTGGCCAACTCTCACACACTCATTCACTCGCTCCGGAGACAAAGGGGAATACATGCTCGTGGTTAGTGTTAGATTTCGGTTAATTGTTATGCTCTCAACAGAGCAGAAGACATGCAGTTTGAGGGAATAACACACAGACATAGATACGCACAAAAATACACATACGCAACCACACACACGCACACACACACACAACCTAGGCTCGCACACACGAACTTTTAATGGTTCGCTCGCTTAACGCACCAGTTCGTTCGCTCACTAACATTCAATGCCCGTCGGCAAAATAGTGGGAGTTATCAAGGACACCCATATGATGATAATAATCAGCACTAACGATTATAAACACTGAGTGCACCAGATCTGTTCGTTCTATGACAAATACACACACAAAGTTACCAACACATTCTCGCTTCCAGCACGAGCTTCTTGCCCCGCAAGGTATAGACTCCCCGAGCCTTCCCGAGCTTCTTGTCTTCTGGACAAGGTGCTAGCAGCTATTTCCCTGAAATAGACTTAGAGCTCGCTGCTTCCTCGAGCAGACTTTGGTACCGCTACTCCCAGAGTAGACTTATCCCCACTCTAGTATAACCAAATAAATAATTTATCAGCGCCCAATATTTTTTGTAGTGGAGCGGTGTCCCCGACACCTTAATAATCCTCTGCCCGTCTAAGGGCAGGCAAACAATAGGCCTTTTTCCTGAATTATAGACACAGCTTTAAATGTGTAAATTCAGTGTACTTACCATACTCGGCTGGTTTCTCCCTTACACAGCTCGGGTCTTTGCTATCTGATCCGCAGAGACACTCGAACGACGTCGGGAAGCAGGGTGCCACGGAGCTGTTTTGTATAGCTCCTTCGGCCTTGTCCCAAGCTTTTAAGGCAAAACTCTCCCCAAGTCGCGGCGTGGGAAGCCTTCCCTTCGTCGTCCGGCCTCAACTGCGTCTCAGAGATGAAAGACCCTGCTCACAGCGCCATGATGTCGTCCAAAAATTAGTTATCAACAAAGTAGAGACAAAGCCAAGCCGAGTAGTGGTAAATGACAAAACCTGCGAGGTTTATTGTAACGGATCCGGGAGCTTAATACAGCGTGCACCTAAGGCTGTGACCATACAAACTCAAAGATAAGGGGCACACCGCCCTCCTTATATACAGGTGTGATGCCTTTGTTTCGTGTGGCGGGAGATCCGGGAGATCTGGTTGGGGGTGGGGATACGCGTTGCAATGGAAGCACGCCCCAACATACATGCATCTTTGATTTTTCTACTACACATGACATGACAAAATTATATCATTGCCACTTGCTATAACATCTTTCAATATCTGTTGCTGGTTTGTAAGTGTGTCACACAAGTTTGAGTGCCTAAAACTCCAAAAGCTGTTGTGTCAGTTACCTTCAGTGGCAACATACTACAGTCATCTCATTGAACACTGAATGTCATGGATTGACCTTGAAGGCCCATGAATTTAATCTGTGTTGAAAACCCTCAATTAATGTATGCTCAAGTTGTGCAGAATTGCACAGAAAAGACACCAATTAACTGTGAACTGTGAATCATTGTATTAGATTAGCAGAACACATGGCAAGGCTACTGAGTGGTGAGTGGTGGAGAGTCTACAGACTGGTGAATCTGGAGTACAAATACAGGCTGATGTGAAAATCAGTGAGAACTAAATATGGTCTTAGCTACAGCAGGGCTTTACCTGATATAATCTAAATTGCCATGTAAAGAGGGCTGTATGCACACCTATGTGGGAGACATGTGCGTGTATGTGTGTCTGTGTGTGTGTGTGTGCGTGTGCATGTGCGTGTGTGTGTGTGTGTGTGTGTGTGTGTGTGTGTGTGCGCGCGTCTGTGTTTGTGCTATATATGTTTTACTTCTATGTTTTTGTTGTTGTTTAATCCTCTTGTCAGTCCATATTTGCCCAGTTCCTCTCATAGATCGTTACTTTTGCAGTATAACCCGTTTGAAAAATGAATGTGCCAACACCATCAGTTATGAAGTAATAAAGCAAATAAATAGTGTTATAAATATATGAACAGCATTGCCATTGTTCAGCTGACCAAGCAAGGCAATAATAACACCAGTGTGTTTTGGCTGATGGCCAGGAAGCAAGTCCTCAGAAAAAAATGTTTATATGATACTTTCAGCTACTTTTGATACATGTCTGCTAAATGTACACTGCGCCAGCAGACAGTTTCTTTTGTAATCATGGGTGTGTGAAGCCAGCTTTTACCAATATCCCCTTACATTTTCCTTTTAAACATCATCAACACCAGTATCAAATAGAGCTTTCATTAGCAAGTTCAATTTGTCAGAGGATGATGTCGGTTGTATTGACATTTGGCCTGCAATCTGAGCATTTAAAACCCAAATTATCACAGCTTCTTGCCCATCCATCTTTCATGGAGATAAAACAGAGCAAGAGCAGTGGATGGGAAATTTCTGGAAATGTAGTGAAATATGAAACTTTGGCCAGAGGCTTATAATAAAAGAATGGTCCAAGAAGCGTCCATTTGGTTGGTTCTTGGTCAAGTATGTCTTTAATAAATGTTTGTTGTATTTTAGCCATGAAGCCTGCAGGCACGCTTGCCAGGACCCTGAGGAAGGCTACAGAGTGAGACGGAGTTCTATTTCTGGGGCATATGTTTAACAGAGGTGCTAATCTGTTCTGCATTTACTGACCCATTGCACTTGTGAAAGTTGTTTATTGGAGGGTTATCTACTGAGAACTTGCATGCAAATGAACACATGAACAAATTTATCTCAAAAGTAATTATGCTGCCCAGCTAGTGGTGCTGTGGCTGTGAATTAGGTATATTAATGCATTCAAACGTTGTCAACTTGTCACCCCATGCCAAACCAGAACCTGGTCATACAGCATCATTAACATTATGATGATCCAAAAGCAGCTGTTCAGTAAAAGTATCTCTTTTATGTAATAATTTATCATTTATTTATCAGTATTATTCTATCAGTATTATTAATGTGTCTTCTATAACAATGTGTTACATGCTGTGTTCATATATGTTTAATTCCTGACCAATTTTATGTCTGCTCATGATTAAAATACTTAAAGTGATACTATTTATACTGATTATTTTTATTTTTAAAGTAAAACATTGACTGACTTGATGATAACATTTGTAACATTTAATTGAAGCAAAGCATGATAAAGTGGACTGGATTCAAAGTTATACTCACAGCAACCTTGCAGCAATAGGGTTGTTTAGCATTATGAAGCTAACATAATTTTCCACTATTACGTAAAGCTCAAAAAGTCCAGCAGTGTTCACTTTGTTCAGTTTGTCTTGTTCTTTGATTCATATGTGTGAGATGTAGTTGATACCCCAACATTTTCTTTGAACCTGATTACTTTTATATGCAATCTTCACCTCTGGTGTGACGTGTGTGTGTGTGTGTGTGTGTGTGTGTGTGTGTGTGTGTGTGTGTGTGTGTGTCTGTCTGTCTGTCTGTCTGTCTGTCTGTGTGTGTGTGAGTGTGTGAGAGAGAGAGAGAGAGAGAGAGAGAGAGAGAGAGAGAGAGAGAGAGAGAGAGCAAACAATTAGAGAAGAAAGCTTTAATGGGTAGCAAAGTCAGCCTGACAGAAGAGATGGTGTCCATCCCTTTGGAAAGGTTTATTGATTCCTCTGAATCTGCGCATACACACACACCCCACACACACATTCACATAAACACGTGGGCCATTTACTGATAGGTTCTTAAGGTCATTACGGAGCTCTGTTGCTGGCACAGGCTGAATGACTAATGTCACATTGCAATCTCGTCTCCCAGGGTAGAAGGCAGCTGTGAAATGTTCCTGAACAGATCTCACCAGCCTCATATCACCAACGCCCCTCCCACCCCCACCCCTTCTCCTATATTCAAATGTCAAGACAAAGTTCCCACTCTGTAATTTCGTCCAGCATGGAAAAGGTTAGTTTTTTAGATTGCCTGTTGCTTTTCTCTATAAGCAGGCTGCACTTGTACGCCACTTCCACAAAATCAACCTTAACAATTCACAGCAGTGTGTTTGTGTTTTTAATTTCATTGTATGTCCCTTGTTCCTCAAAGTAGAACAATCACATTTAGGATTTGATAGTGGGTTCATATGTTGTGCCAAGTGTAACACACCTTATTTTGTGGACGAAATGACCACAAAATCATAAAAAACATGTGAATGCGTGAATCAGTTGGCATTGTGTCAACACATCAGAGCGCATCAAAATACAAGAGGTTAGTCATTACTTGCAAGAAATTTACTGCTGACTTTTCCTTTTGTAGACATAAGGCTGAATTCACTTTTTTCTTTTGGGGATGAAATAAATTTATTTTTGACAAAAGTAATTTTGTCCATGAAATGAATGACATTTATGTCTATGTGCCACGAAATGCAGTTTGTGATTCATGAAATGAAAGGCATCTGCAGACTTGCAAAATCCATTTCGTGTACGAAGCAGATCTGCAAACTCACGAAATCTATTTTGTTAATCACAAAATGGATTTTGTGGACAAAAGGCATCTGCAGAATGGATTTCGTGAGTCTGTAGATGCCTTTCGTCCACAAAATGCATTTTGTGATTTACGAAATTGGGTTTTTAGAATCAACATTAGTTTAGTCAAAAATACATTTATTTTGCCCACGAAAGTAAGAAGTGAATCCAGCCTTTTGTCCACAAAGTCAGCAGTAAATTTCTGTAACCTGTTTTGCACTTTGTCCCCAAAATTATGTGCTCTCTTCATCATTTTGTGGACACAATGCCAACTGATTTGTGCATTTTGTGGACAAAAGGCATCATGGTGTTTTATGATTTCATGACCATTTTATCCATTTCGTGGCACAAACGGCATTTCATCCATGAAATAAGGTGTGTTACACTTGGCACCCCATAGGTTCATCTTCACTTTGTTGTAATTTCATTCTAGATGCCAACACAGCCAACTTCTCTAACCCATACTATACAGAAATATTTGCATGATGATTCAAACTTTATTGGTACTGATAGGCATGTGGAAATATGCATGTAGGCAAAGTGGGCCTACGTTACTGTTTTATTTTGTTCTGTCTTTACTAACTTGGACTGAAGAATTTATAGCTTAATATTTGTTTTTTAATTGCATTGTATTTGTTTTTTTCCCCTCAGAGTAGAACAATCAGGTGTAGGATTTGATGGGTTATGGTTGTCCTTGTCAAGTCTGAGCAACTTAGCTAAATTATGGGTGCTTCACTGGAGCATGTAGATTGTAAAGGGGATAAAGGGACTTTGCTGATAAGACTGTCATTAAAAACAGCTTTTTGTTCAATTTGTTGGTTTTTGTTTGTACAGATGTAAAATAGTTTTGAAACGTAAACAAATATTTTTTCATCAAGTGGAGTAGTGTTTTCAAAATTCTAATTAAGTGTGCTTGAAAAGAGCACACTTATAGTTCTCCCACCGTTTATTATTATTCTTATATTTCAACGTTCACCTAGATTTTGTTTCCGCTACTAGTCCTCAGGCTTTCAAGATAGAGACACCATTCCAACTCTAAAATGACCGGCCCGGTTTGGACATGGTGCACCACCCTCAGATATTGTTTTTCTGCAACATTTTGTCCCCATTGAAATAAATGTTGGAATGTTCAGGCTAATGATGTCACAATACACAGCTCCACTGTACCAGCCAGAGTGAGCTCTGCCCTCCCTCTAACCTCCACTTATTTTTTGAATAATTAAAACTGAACTGCCTAAACCTACAAACTTGGTTGAAACTTTATCAGAGGAGTGTGGGATCTGACTGTGACCTGTGTTATTTTAACCATTTAAACTGTTTTAAGACAGGGCAGTTTAAAAGTGGTGTCAGACAGTCTACAGGATTTTGCCATACATTTCATCACCTTACTGTAAACAGGTTAAGGTGCATGTCCAAAGTTTTAAACGATCAAAACTGAACCGCTTAACCTATGAACTTGATTTAAACTTTATCATGGAGGTCTGGATTCTATTGGCAGCTATGAGATTTGACAGTCTAGAAATGAGGCAGCAAATATTGTGGCAGTTACACCTGGACCAGAGCCGTATATACGGCTCTGACCTGGACCAACTGCCATTTTTTTGAATTTGGAATGTTAAGAAATAGAACTCTCAAGTGATGTCATAATACCCATGCCATGGCCTGCATAATGTTCTGTGCTGGGAGTCTATTGCAGCTTATAGTGCCAATTGGTAAAAACATTTGAAACTTGGCACATTCAAATACACTTTTAGCATTTTCTGCAGGAATGCAGTCTAGTTAGAAGATTGATGCCACCCCTTTAAACAAACAAACAAAATAAAAAATAAAAATAAACCCAATTTAAAAAAGGAATAGGTCACTTTTGAAAACACCTGGTGCATCAATGATGCAGGACAGACTTGATAAAAAAAGGTAGCAATTCGAAGCAACACAGATGTAAAATTTTAAATTTGTAATATGGTGCACAGCAGAAAAGTGGGCTAACATTTCGATGCTACCGCATTGTTATCAGAGTCCTAATAAACCCATACTGTAACATACCATCATAGTGAGCTCTGTCTTTTCCTCTCTTCTGACATTAACACCTTCCCACCACCACAACTAACACCACCGTACTTATTTGTCACAGTTCAGTAACTCCCATCCCCACTATATGTTTTCTCTTATGCTTTATCTATGTTTGGCCTGTCCTGTCTTATCTTCTGTGTTGTTGTGTGTCCTAACCATGTTTTTGAAATGACCCCGTTACAGATCTACATCATGAAGTACAAAGTAACAAAGTTTTGGAATAAAATCTGTTAAATCAATTAAAGCTAAATTAAGCTGCATATTAGTTAGCAGCAGAGTAAAGAATATACAGTGCATACATGCCACTTTGGATTTGTGCAAGAGAGATAACTGCCACATGATCCTCAGTGTCCCTCATTTAGCTCTGCATGTCTGGAGGGCTCATCCTCACGCTACATTGGAGCAGTGTACACCGGAGCACTGGCACAATCATGGGAACATCATCATAAACAAGAGATCCACTGGATATTTACCTTGCCTCTCCCAGAGTACCTGAAAAGACCTGAGGGATGCCCAGACTCCCTCTTCAATAAATACTGTGGGCCACTGTTTGGAAAAGGGTCATTAAGCTCAGGGTTGAGATGATTATAACCGATTAAAAATGACCTTGTTTTCCTCTCATTAAAGACTATTTAACCCAAGATCCACATACAATGACATGATATTAATTGCCTGTAGTGGTTCTTGGGGGGCTTTGCTAGTCTCCATGGTAAAAACATGCATCTGTGAGGGGTCAGAATGACAAGAGGACTTTTCAAAACATTAGAGTCTTTCCTGTTAATTTGAAGTGAACAACGCCTAATGATCTGTCTCTCTGTGACCATGATATATTTTTTGGCTCAAGTAAAAGGAGAGTGTCATAATTCAGAAGAGTGCCTGACACATTAAGCTGTCCTGCATCACTGAACTGCATCGAGTGCATCCAAAGAGGGGCCTCTGATCTTGCAGGACTTCTGTGGGCCTGCTGTCATTTTATCTAACCCTCACAACACACTGGCATCCAGTCTGTCAAACCCCAGACTCAGCCAGAATCAATGCAGGCTAATTAAAAGTGCTTGCATTATTTTCAGCCTGGGACAGATCCATCTATCAGCATGGTGCTCTGTCGCACTACTGCTGGTGCGAGTCCCTTTTGAATTGTCCCACCACCCCCTACCCCACCTCCTCCTCTTCTTCCTCTTCTCTCCACTCCTCTGGGAGGTACAGAAGAGCCACACACACACACCATTGCAGCGTGGCAGGTCTTTGCCCAAGTGCCAAAATTCCACTCCTCCACTACAGCGAACATCTCCAACGCGGTCAATACTGGGCTCAGATCATCACCCAGTCACTCTCCTGCCGGCCGCTCATGTAGCATACAGATGAGCCTTGAGGCCCCAGCCACCGCACTCAAAGCACTTCTTATACACACTCTTCCCCTCACTTCAATTACATTTGAATTAAAAGAGATAGATAGATAGATAGATAGATAGATAGATAGATAGATAGATAGATAGATAGATAGATAGATAGATAGATAGATACATACATACATACATACATACATACATACATACATACATACATACATACATACATACATACATACATACATACACACACACACACATACATACACACATACATACACACATACATACAAATTGATAGCTAGATAAGAAACATTTCAGAAGTACTTGCAGGAACCCGCCACCACGGTGCAGGACTGGAGGTCACAGTGAACAGGCATTACACAGGTGTTAAGTGATAAAGGTAATTGGAGACCTGTTAGCAGAAGAGGAAAAGGCATTATTCTCTTAACTAAACCAGTGCCAGTGGGCTCTTCTTCTATTAGGTTTACAACAACCTCTGAGTTAAATAAACCAGGTTTGTTGTTGTATACCCCATAAGTTGAGTTGAAACATAACAGACTTTTCATGACAGAGGCATAAAACATGAAGGGAAAGGAAACATATCACCATAGATGTGCAGAATTCAGTGACAACCTTCCAGACCTTCTAGATCATCCCTCTGTATCTGCTGGTTAAGTCGCAAAAGAAAAACGCAAAAGAAAAAAACTCATTTAGATTTTCTGACAGATTACACATGACAACAAACAGCTGCATCGACACAAGAATGGTGATAAGCACTGACATGGTAAACATCACAGGGGACTTGGGCATGCACAGGGGGGGGCTGCTATCATGACGGTGGGAGGGCTAATCCGCCTAAACCAATCAAAGGCATCCATTTCAGACACAGCAATAACATGTCAGCGACATGTTTTATAGCTCAAACCATCAATCTGATCCTCCCTAAGAACTTGAGGGGAGACGTGGACCCTGGAACTTTCTTCATTGTACCTCCTTGCTTATCACTCTTACCTGCTCTGTATGATCAAATAACATCAAATAAAATAGACAAAAAAACAATCCTCACCCATTCACATTCCTGGGTCAGACACCCTGCTTTTGCCACTGTGGCTGACCCCCTGCATTCCATGCTCATTACTAATACAAGGGATGGCATTAGGGGCTCACACATTTGCATCATCTGGACTGACAGGTGGGAAGTTTTCTGTGGCCTGGGAGAGCAAGTTAACATGACACATGTCAACACTTCCTGCTTTCACAGGGCCACTGACAAGCACGGTCCCTGAAGATGCCGGGAAGGTTCCCGTAATGTGTGTGTGTGTGGAATGTTGGAGCACAATTAAGCTACACAGGGGTAAAGGGATGGTTGTCTGAGGTGTAAGCATAAGGAATGACCCAGATGGTGCTGCTGAAGTCCTGATTGGCACAGCCTCTCCTCCTCTCAGACCCCTCTGCTATTTTACTCTCACTGTGATTAGTATTGTGCCCAGATCACTGAGCACACACTTAAAAAACTGACCCAGACATGCGCAACGTACAAACACGGCACAGTCAGCACACTTACACTATACTTTATAACTCAAAACACACGTCTCTCATAAATCTGTTTATCTGACTTTCTTGGTTGAAAAGCTAGAGTTTATACAGGAGACAAAGGTACATAATACATTAGCTAAAGGCAAACAGTATGTATGTGCCTATATGTTACTTTCCAAGGCCTTTCTCTGTGTTTTTAAAATCAATAGAAAGTTGTGTGTAAAGTTGTGTGTGCAATACTGGAATAACAATTGTATGGGTAGAGCTCAGGAGGTTGTTAGAGGCAAAATGTAAATCATTTAATTGATGTATTTTAAAAAGTGAATGCAATAAATCCTGTTGTGAATGGTTTCTCCACTTCTGAACTGAGGCCCTGCAACAGTCTGCAGGCAGAAAAAAATGCATGATTAATGTAACTGCAAAACCCAAAGGTCAGTCTGCATTTATCACAGACAGTATCAAACAGAAGACAGTGCATCCCTGTGCAACAGAACGTAAATGTCAGAGCATTCAATATTGCATCACCTTAGAGAATAAGCATTGTTTTTGAGTGAGTGTGTGGGGGGGAATCATTCAAACCAATTATAACCATCATATTGATATAACTGTTTACACATTAAAAAACAAAAGATTACATATTTGTATGAAATTAATAACAAAGGGAACACAAAAGAAACACAATGCTCTGTATACCTTCAACCCATTAATCAATCAATCAGTCAATGCCTGTTTTGTCTGTCTGTTGGTGTGTTAAGTGTGAATTCTAGTGATGCGTGGGTCAAGGATTTTTAACACCCACATCAATCCGACCTATCCTGACAGTCAACCTGCTCCACCCGACCCACAAAATTGCGCACTGATTTTTAACCCAACCCAACTCAACCCTCTATTGTTTGTTACTGGTGATGTGTATATTGTGTGAATTTGGCAATGTAACCAAAAGCTGTACGGATATCATTAGGGGAAAACTATTCTAAAATGATGAATTACTAAAACGCGAACACAATTTTATGGAAAATACCAAATTAGGCCTAATGCCAATCTGCTCAATCACGTCACCCTGACCAGAGGTCATGTCTAAAGGTGAAGATAGGAGAGGCTGCAGGAAAGATAACATCTTTGCAAACAACAACACTGACATTTTGCCCCCATTGTTTTTTGTTCCAGTGAGTCAGCTGTGTTATTTTTTGTTGAATGTTTCTGGTGGAATTGCCCTTAAAGGGGTCCTACCGCTAAAAACCACTTTGAGTAGCTCTATTTACAGTGTGGTGGGTCACAACAAGCAGTATATGCACGCAGCATTCCAAGACGTGAAATTCGACCCTCATGGTTTTACTGGTCATTGAAGGGTCGAGCTAACCAAAACGAGCGGATCAGAGCATGCTAAACCTATCTACGTCACTAGGTCGTAAGCCCCGCCCAGAGCCATGTATGGCAAGCCCATATCCCAAAGGAAGAACAGTGGACAGAAGCTAGGTGAGCGAAAGACAGTGAATTTGCCCAATCAGAGGTGCCTTATTGACACGTCATGGATATTCACAAGGGACACCGGAAAAGCCAGTCGTTCAACCACTAGACCTGTTCTAGCTTACAGAAAACAGCGTCAAGCAAGAGAACTAGGACATCATTTTTCACAGAAATGACGCACAATGCATTCAACCATAGTGGCGACACAGAAATATGAATAAAAATAACGATGAAAGGACCCCTTTAAGATTGTGTTGTGCTTTTACAGAGAGCTAGTCAATTTAATGGAAAGAAATGATGTCCAGTTGAAGGTTAGTGTCACAACACACTTCAATTATTACACATGGTATAAAATAATATAAATAAAATAAAAATATACAGAACATTTTCAGTCCCTGACAAGTCTGAGATGATCAATAGGTGTGATGTCATGTAGAGGAGTTGTCCTTGTCCTACTCTTGGTCTCTGTCTCAGGGATCTGACTCTGAGATATCCCTCATTACACAGAAACAAAAGTGTAAATCAGACACTTGAACAGATGCACAAAATAGCAGAACAAATCTGGAATAACAATGGCCAGGTTTCCTAGTTAAGAGCCTTCTTAAGAAGTTAAGAAGGCTTTAAAAGAAGAGGTCTGCAAAGAGGGAGCGTTAAGATAGAAGTGTTTCCCAGACACCTTCTTAAAGCCCTTAACCAGTAAAATAAAAAATGGCATATTAAAACATCATACCGAACTGGTGCCTGTACCAGTACCTTGTAATAGTTTCTTGTCGCTGCCATGAGGAAAGTCCATACAAGTCAATTGATGGACCGTAAGTGAAAGCTTCACGTAGTGGCTGCCTCTGGAATATACTTGATTGCAGTGCTATATGGAAAAAAACAAAGAGAAGGCAGGCCTTTTAAGGTCTGTGGATTAGTCCATACCAACGTGCCAAAAAATGTTCAGCTGAACTTTAATGTAACAGTAATTCACAAAATAGCACAACCTGCTGTCAACACTCAGCCAACTAAACAGCTTGTATACAGCAAGCCACTCACAACCCTCTCTCTATTTGGCAGAATTCACGGGCTAAATGCACCCTTTTACCACATGCGTCTCAGATAAGTCACTACTACGCAACATAATTTCTTGCTGTCATTCTCAGGTGTTAATCTAGTTGTTTTGTGTGCGGATCCTGTAAAATAGGACGATATACTGCTCTGAATGCATTTCATATTTAGCTTGGTCCTCTTTTGTCGCTCTGCCTCAGCCAAAAAATGTTACACACAAAAATGTTACAATGTTTAACATTGGATTTGGTCACATTTGGCACAGAAGCCTAATTGCATTACTGTGATACTAGATGTAGGCCTATGTGCCCATGATCGTTAGATTTAAAATGACATTACTTGAGTTGCATTAATTGCTATAAAAATAATTTAGCTGAGGTAGGGATATGACCCCCCCCCCCCTCCATGTAAGGTCATATGATGTAAATTTATGTCTACAATCCTATTTGTCTGATATAAATCTGCATATAAGATGTGCAGTGTACTCTCCCTAACTTGGAACACTGAATGTGTAGTAGGGGTGCATGAAAGAAAGGAAAGAGGGGAAAAAGACAATTGGGACAAATAAACACACTGCATTAACATCTCCTTAGTGTCACATTGCTTTGCTTGGACTGTGTGATGCTGTTTGAACTGGTTTGTCACTAAGAAGGGTGTTAAGTGTGCTCCAGACCCTTTTTAGAGATCCTTCTTCACAGCAGACGTAACAGATGCCAGCCAGCACAGCAACCTGACCCCCGACACCTCAAAAAGATACACTACTGGCTGAGAATAGCCTGGCTTTTAGCTTACTGGTAGTGTGTCTGTCTCCCATACTGCAGTTGGTGTGAGGTAATGAGTTCGAGACTGGGTCTGGATTGCACAGGATGACCTCAGTTGCAGTAGTGCCGTGAAACTGGAGTGAGGTTTAGGGGGGTGAGTGTAACGGATGGCAGCTAGCAAAGCATAGTGCAGAATGTCAGTAAACTTTCCTCCCGACACCTCAAGAAGATATGCTACTCTGAGCTAATAGCCCAGCTTTCTTAGGCTAAGAAGCATTCTGGAAACATGTTTACTGCTTAACGGAGCCCTAAAAAAAGGTCTAAAGAGGCTCTTAGTGCTAAGAGCTTCTTAGTGACGCGTTTCCGAAAATGTTCTTAGCCTGCCGTTAAGAAGGTTCTGGAGCGCTCTTAACATCCATCTTAATGACAAAACAGTGGAAACAATGCCACCTGAGACAGATAAAGCCACATGACACTAAACAAGGAGATATAAATGCAATGTGTCTGTATCTCCCCAATGTGTTGTCCCCCCTTTTTCCCTTGCTTTCATGCACCCCTGCTACCCATTATGTGTTAACAATTAGGGGGAAATATGTCCTCTATGGTACCTTGTATTTGAATTATTTTACCACAGTCCCCTAATTTCTCCCTAATATTTTTATTAAATACATAATGTTTATTTTAGCAATGCTCTATATTTACTACTTGATTGTTTTTGTACACTAAAGCAACTTGAGCGGCAGTGCATCCAAAATTGTCACACAACATTGGAACCGGAGAAACCAGACAGAACAGGAGAGGACCCAATTGCATTAGCGTAGCCCCAGAGGCCTTTGACAGGTACATAGGGTAACAGACAACAGACATAGACGGGGGGAACAAGGATTGGGCAGAGTCAGGGTTACAGGACAGGGTCAGAAGCAGCCGCCATCGGCCGCAGGGTCAGGGTCAGAAGCAGCCGCCGTCGGCCGCCGGGTCAGGAAACAGAAGCAGCCGCCGTCGGCCGCTGGGTCAGGGAACAGAGACAGGGGACAAAAACTGAGCAGGCAGGACTCGGTGTCGCTGGGCTGAGCAGGGATCGAACCCACAACTCCGGGGGTGGTAGACGGCAGCTCTACCACCTGAGCCGCTGGCAGACAAATTATCACTGGTGAGCCGGAATGGTGGCTGTGGGCTGGAGACGGGAATCAGTCCGAACAGACACAGAAGGCAGGACTGACAAAAACAGGACGAGAGACAAGGCACAGGCAGGACAAGAACCGGGGAACAAAACACGACAAGATTCTGGTACAGACAGAATAAACAAACGGGTAAAACGGAAACAGACAGACAAGAACAGGACAGAGTCGGGAGTCCAAGTGCTAGTGAACATACCGTGGGTAGCAAACGAACCGACCAGGAGGGACTGGAAAACCAGGGTTTAAATAGTGGAAACTTAACGAGAGAAAACAAGGCTAAACGAAGTAGTGCAGGTGCAGCAAGTAATCAGGGAACAAGGAGACAAGGCAGACAGGTGAAGTAAATCAAGACGGAACAAGGAGACAAGGCAGACAGGTGGGGCAAATCAGGACGGAACAAGGAGACAGGATTCACAGGTGAGGGAGGTTGTGGCAGTGCAGGGTGTACAGAGAATAATTGAAACTAATAATGTGATCAGGGGAAAACAAAGGAAAAACACAGCACTGCCAGAAAACCCCAACGGAACACCGTGACAAAAATCAAGTTGAATAAGGTTTAACCTCAGTACCCATCACCTCTCCAACAACCCAGGGACAAGTGACATCACACAACTGACACATGAAATTGAATGCAGCTGGAAAATAATAAAAATGTCTGCAGTGCTGTTGGAACTGGTGTGCGGAGGCCTTTATGTTATTTGTTTGTATAACTAACTTATTTAGTAGCAAGCATGTTGCCTGGTTACCTAGATTGCTACCTACATAACAGCCATCTACTAACTTACCACATGTATTTGTTATTACTCCTAGCCATGTTTGGATAGCATAGGCTGCAAACCTCCTGTTCTGAAACAAGTACTCTTCCCGGTCACCTATCCAATGCAACCTGGATAGTGTTGTGGTATTTTTACAATAATTACAGTGATAAAAACATGTTAGTTTGTAAGGATACAATGTTGCAATATTCATACAGCAATGTGGTGTTCTCTGTTTGAACTCTTGTTCAGTTGTCTTGAGGGACAGCTGATGGGGCCCCGTCTCATGGGCACTCAGCCAAAATAGAATCTTGTTTTTAGGGAAAAGTGAGGTAGTTGGAGATATGTATAGGGTTGTTTACTCTCTACAAGTTGTATACCATATATAGTTGAAGCATCTTCACTTACAAGTGTGACAATAGGTATATTAGCTAACAAGTATGAACTGGTAGGTAGATCTCTTCGGGGAAAGATGATGTTGTGATCTCCTTGTGACCATCTGTAATAAACCTGCAACCCTGCAATGCAACATCTCTTGGGCATTCTTCTGATCGAGCCAAAACCTTTGCGTTTGACTTTTCCTCTCTCAAGGTGCAGTATTGAATTGCAATACTTAAAATGATTAATGTTTGATGAATGTTTAATTGACTTACTTTGAGATTGGATAAAATTTACAACAATAGGTGACAAAGTTAAAACTAGATGTACCGCATAGCGGTACATGGTATGACCGCCGCAGTGTATTTAAGTGTGGGAATCAGAGGTATGGTGAGTTTGTGGTAGGTCAGTGTTGTGAGGTGAGAGTTTGTGTGGAAATGATTTGCTGGAAGTGGGCATGGATGTGGGTTTTGAAGGAATGACATTCTGTGTGTTTGTGTATATTTTGTGTAGTTCCCACCTCCTAGGTCCAAGATATTGGCAATGCAAAATGTCTATTTTTGCATTTAACTATATCACTAGGTGGCGCTATTTCTTCAAGTGAGTGTTTATAGGATGGGTTGATACGGCTCTTTAACACTGGCTTACTAACACAAAATCATTGTCTTGGGCAAAATTTTTGATAAGTTATTTAACAAAAACTGTTTTTGTACACCTAGCTTTGACCGGAAACATTGCACCATGTGATGAAATGTCACAAAATTTGGTGCACATGTCAACTTTGACCAAATCTGAGCAATTAGAAGCTGAGATATGGACTTTTGGAGAATTTTAAGCTATGTTTTGAATTTTGATTTACATGTAACTTTGAAACAGTCCATCTCAAGATAAATCCTTTGATAACTTTTTGTCAGCATTGTGTGTAGATGACATGTACCAAATTTGGTGAGATTCACATGAACGGCCTATGACGAGTTCGTTTGGTTTCGCTTTCACAATGTTAAAATTTCACGGAATTTTTTTTTCTTGGAAGTGGTCGTCGACAAGTGTTTTCAATGTGGGAGGGTCAATAGATTTCAAGACAAAAAAAGAACTGCTTGTAAACATTACTGTTCTCTAGATAATAGGCAAAATTACATTTTGTACAATTACAGTGCCCCCTATGGGCCAAATTGTATGGCATGTGCTGTGCTTTTAGAGGTCTTTGTGCTGATGATGTGCATGACATATTTTGTACAGTTCCCACCGTCCCAGTAGCCTGGGCACGCCCATACTTCCTGTGCCGCTGCATTTGAATTTCGCTTGCAAAGTCAGTCTGGCCAAGCGCCCATTCTTCACCGTTTCTACATTAACAGAGAAACTGGGACCAATGAAAATCTAGCATTTCAAAAAGGCAATGACGCGGTAGTTTAGCGACCGGAAATCTACCTCAGTCACTGCCAACATGGCGAACGTGGAGCAACGGCAAGATTTCAATGCAGCTGTAGCTGCTGTTTTGGAAGATGGATGAACATGTTAGCCAACGAAGTCTACAAAGAAAATCTCCTTGGCATTGTTGTCGACGAGGTTCATCTGACTTATAAATGGTAAGTGTTGCCAAGTCAACCAAGTTTACAGTATGTAAATAGCAGAACAACACAGTAATGTCTTGCAAAGTTGTGGAGCTATTTCACTGACAAAATAGCTGCACGTTACATTGTCAGCGATAGCATATGGAATTTCGAGCTTTTGTGCAGTTACGTTTTTGTTTACTCATATGCACGTTACTATTCTCTGTCTTATACATGGACACTAATGTGATTGGTCGAAGCTTCGTCCAGTAGCAAACACAGGCATTTCACACAGGTGGGTTAAGCCCGCCCTCTGAGAAATGGGTTTACAACACAGCTTGGCCAGACCAATGTTCGCAGAGCATTGATAAGTCGCGTTAGCCAGGCTACGGTCCCAGTCGAAGACATTAGCAATACAAAATCCCAATTTTTGCATTTACCCCTATCACTAGGTGGCGCTATGCTTCAAGTGACAGTTTATGGGCTGGGTCAATGCATCTTTGTAACCCCGACATAGTACCACAAAATCACTGTCTTGGGAAAAAATGTTGATGAGTTTAAAAAAAAAACCTGTTTTTGGACCCCTAGCTTCGACAAAAAACATTGTCCCCTTTGACAAAATATCACAAAATTTGATGCACATGAACAGAAAGCTGTTTAGAGGTGGCATGTCAATTTTTACAACATTGGAGCAATTAGAAGCCAAGATATGGACTTTTGGAGAATTTTAAGCTATGTTTTGAATTTTGATTTACATGTAACTTTGAAACAGTCCATCTCAAGATAAATCCTTTGATAACTTTTTGTCAGCATTGTGTGTAGATGACATGTACCAAATTTGGTGAGATTCACATGAACGGCCTATGACGAGTTCGTTTGGTTTCGCTTTCACAATGTTAAAATTTCACGGAATTTTTTTTTCTTGGAAGTGGTCGTCGACAAGTGTTTTCAATGTGGGAGGGTCAATAGATTTCAAGACAAAAAAAGAACTGCTTGTAAACATTACTGTTCTCTAGATAATAGGCAAAATTACATTTTGTACAATTACAGTGCCCCCTATGGGCCAAATTGTATGGCATGTGCTGTGCTTTTAGAGGTCTTTGTGCTGATGATGTGCATGACATATTTTGTACAGTTCCCACCGTCCCAGTAGCCTGGGCACGCCCATACTTCCTGTGCCGCTGCATTTGAATTTCGCTTGCAAAGTCAGTCTGGCCAAGCGCCCATTCTTCACCGTTTCTACATTAACAGAGAAACTGGGACCAATGAAAATCTAGCATTTCAAAAAGGCAATGACGCGGTAGTTTAGCGACCGGAAATCTACCTCAGTCACTGTCAACATGGCGAACGTGGAGCAACGGCAAGATTTCAATGCAGCTGTAGCTGCTGTTTTGGAAGATGGATGAACATGTTAGCCAACGAAGTCTACAAAGAAAATCTCCTTGGCATTGTTGTCGACGAGGTTCATCTGACTTATAAATGGTAAGTGTTGCCAAGTCAACCAAGTTTACAGTATGTAAATAGCAGAACAACACAGTAATGTCTTGCAAAGTTGTGGAGCTATTTCACTGACAAAATAGCTGCACGTTACATTGTCAGCGATAGCATATGGAATTTCGAGCTTTTGTGCAGTTACGTTTTTGTTTACTCATATGCACGTTACTATTCTCTGTCTTATACATGGACACTAATGTGATTGGTCGAAGCTTCGTCCAGTAGCAAACACAGGCATTTCACACAGGTGGGTTAAGCCCGCCCTCTGAGAAATGGGTTTACAACACAGCTTGGCCAGACCAATGTTCGCAGAGCATTGATAAGTCGCGTTAGCCAGGCTACGGTCCCAGTCGAAGACATTAGCAATACAAAATCCCAATTTTTGCATTTACCCCTATCACTAGGTGGCGCTATGCTTCAAGTGACAGTTTATGGGCTGGGTCAATGCATCTTTGTAACCCCGACATAGTACCACAAAATCACTGTCTTGGGAAAAAATGTTGATGAGTTTAAAAAAAAAACCTGTTTTTGGACCCCTAGCTTCGACAAAAAACATTGTCCCCTTTGACAAAATATCACAAAATTTGATGCACATGAACAGAAAGCTGTTTAGAGGTGGCATGTCAATTTTCACAACATTGGAGCAATTAGAAGCCAAGATATGGACTTTTGAAGAATTTTAAGCTATGTTTTAAATTTTCATTGACATGTAACTTTTAAACGGTTTATCTCAAGACAAATTCTTTGATAACTTTTTGTCAGCATTGTCTGTAGATGACATGGACCAAATTTGGTGAGATTCACATGAACGGCCTATGACGAGTTTGTTTGGTTTCGCTTTCACAATGTTAAAATTTTACGGAAATTCTTTTTGTTGGAAGTGGGCGTCGACCAGTGTTTTCAATGCGGGAGGTTCAATAGATTTCACGACAAAAAAGAACTGCTTGTAAACTTTACTGTTCTCTACAGCGGGGGCTTTCCAGAGTAGAGTGGCGCTGCACTGTCTGCTCCAGTCCACAGGCTGTTTTGCACATTTCTATTGAAATGCTCTGCCGTTCTTCAGAGAAACAGTGTTGCTGGAGAGGTTGAGTTGCTCTAGCACTCACTTTAATAAAAAGCCCAAAGGTGTTCAGTTGGATTCAAGTCAAGAAAAATACTTGGCCGGGTCAGAGTTCTCACTTTTTTGCTTCCTTGGAAACTCTTGATATGAAGCTGGCAGTGTGCTTCAGATCGTTATGCTGCTAAGAAATTCTTCCTCTGCCAAGCCTCCGGAGAGTGGGAGCCATCTTGTCAGCCAGTACTTTCTGCATATCCACAGGCTTTTGAGACGCCATCTACACAAGTGATTTCCCCATTTGCTTCCATGCAGCCCTTATTTTGTCACAGTCTCAATTCCATGCTTTGCTCTCAAGACTATGCATTCACTGTGGTGGTCCTGGCAGGGTTCACACCAAACATTTTGAATCAGACCTAAGCCAATCTCTGCACAGGGTATGTGCTTCCAGGCTTCTTTTTTTAAACTCTGTGGCAAAGTTCAATCTTGCAGTTTAGTGTGTGTGTGTTGGGGGTTATTTGAAGACTTTCCATTGAGGTTTGCTTTGTTTGCAAATTGCTTTGTTAAATTGAATAAGTCATTGTGAACACATTTAGAAAGTTATAAAGTATTAATTATGCCTCATTTTGGTTTACATGATTAGATTGCATTTCAAATTCTGCAATTTCAAATTCTGTGTGTGCAACCTGTACATATGGTTTTTGGCAATAAAGCTGACTTTGACTTTGATTTCAAACATAATTAAGCATCATAGTTAAGAAAGGTAATACAACAGAAAAATATAATGTGATTGTAAAATGCTTATGAAACCTGGAGGGTGGTAGAAGAAATTTTGAATTAGGTAAAAGGAAAAGGGTTCCCTCCGGTCTTTCATCCGACCGAGCTGAAATTGGGAATGTTGGCAGGTTTGTCCAGACAGCCCTTCGTGTGAAGGGGCCAGGAGAATCCTCCAATATAGTGTGGAATATGAGGAATCTGCTTTCTCTACAGCAGCTTTATATAGTCCATCAAGGAAAAGATGGAAAAGGACAAGCGGTCAACCGAAAAACCTCTCACCAGAAACACATAAGTCACCATGGAGTCCTCCAGGAGCACTGAAGGACTAATAGCAGAAATCGCCCATCACACACACACACAGACCCTGCTCTCCACCCCAACCATCTCACCTTATAGTCAAATTCAAAAGCTAGCACACAAACAGACTGTGCTCCTACAAGTAAATGACAGGAAGGTCAGAATAAAGTTCAATCATGTATAGGATGCTGTTGTTGCTCAGTGAGGTGAGACAGTGCTTTAGACTGCTGAGAGTGTGGTTTTACAAGCAGGACCTGGGCTAACATAAGTCAGCATTTCAATAGGCTGTTTGCTTGGAGACGTTGAGTCACTAAATGTCATCAGAAACACAAAGACACATTTTTGGTCACTCACCAAGCATTCAATGTCGAGGGTATTAAGGACATCACCACAGTGAGCATGTAAGTAATCCAGTTGTTGTATTCAGTTATTCAGTTGTTCTGTGCTCTTGAAATTTCTCTTGTACAGAGCAAGAGTCAGACTCCATATGGATTAAAATAATCAGAATGGATTAAAAAACATTCTACGCACCTCTACCACGTTTGAGCTGTACATTAGGTTGAAAGAATAACAAAAAATAATAGTAGTAGTTTAAAAATAGTTTAAAAAAATGTAAGTTTAAGGAAATGTGTTTTATTGTAAATTCGACGAGTTATTTGCTTAAATTCATTAGGTTTTTGAAAAAAATGTTTTAAAATAATTTTGCTTATCTTTTTGCTTGTCTTTTAAGTGTACAGATGATTAAGTAAGCAGTTCTATTGTTAGTGCTTTAGAGTACCTACCACCATTGTTTTATAAAGTTGCATTAACAAATGGTGATGTAACTTCTACCACTGTGTGATTGAGAGCATCCTAACCAACTGTATCTGTCACTGACTGCAAGGCACTGCAGAGGGTGGTGAAAACTGTTCAACACATTACAGGGACTCCACTACCTGCTATTGATGATGTCCAGAATCAGCGACACCTATGCCGGGCTTGCAGCATTCTTAGGGATCCTTTGCATCCTAACCATATTTTTCAGCTCTTTTCCTCCAGGTGCTGCTTCAGAAGGCTTCGGACCAAGACCAGCAGGTTTAGGAACAGCTTCTTTCCCACAGCTGTTTCCCTACTGAACTCTGTGCCCCACTGAACCTCCAGGTCCCCCTACCATACCACTACACTCACATCCTCCCTCTTCATCTCTCCCAAAGACATTGAATGTACTTTAGCCCATCACTTCATCCATCTGTACATCATCCAAACAACATACCTATATGTATATATTGTCAACATAGTTTATCCTCTGTATATTATTATTGCACATATATATATATATATGTGTGTGTTCATAGTACATCATATATTTATACAGGACACCTGTATATTTGTTTATAATATATCCCATTGCTCTGTAATGACAATAAAGTTAAATCTAATCTAATCTAATCGAATCTAATGTCTGATCCCATGTGCTCTCAGAGAGAAAAATGAAGGTAGTTATAGCACTTGTGATGATGAGATAGTGTGAACATATGTTTACTCTCACATCCTATGTGAGACTTTGGGAAACTCACCTGTATGAAGCTTTGAAGGTTTATATTTAAAAGGGGACGCCAAAGCAATAAATATTCAACTGAGTTCTGCTGTTTAGAAAAGGAATTCACTGAATACATATTATGATTCATGGCCTTCGCTTAGATCATTTATAGAACAGCAAAAGAGGAAAGGAAAAAAACGCTCCCCTTTTGAAGTTTAAACACATCAAACTGACTCCATATAAAAAATATAGAACTTCGTAAAACTGTTAAGTTTTTTTTCTTTATTTATTTTTAAACGTAAGAGCCTCTTGGAATAGTTGCAATCAGCAGAACTTTACTGAGAAGTTTATGCTTAGCTATTGGAGCTGGTAGAGTGTTGATTGTATGACTAGACCTTATGAAACATGCCTCTTGGTAGAGAAAACACATAGCTCAGCAATATTATGTCAATATTATTCAAAATTAACAGAAAGACAGAGCAAACAAAGCATTTCCCTGAAAAGCCAAGTTTAAGCTACAGTAACAGCACAATAAACAACTGACCAGTCAGTGAACCTGTACCATAACAAGAAAAAGCTGCCTGATTTTCACTATAGTCACATTTTCACATTAACCCTTCCATTCCTTATTCCTAGTCGCTCAAGTTAGTCGCTCAAGCAACCGACTTATCAAAATGACAAATAGGATGTAACAGATTAAGGAAAGATAAGACAGAATGATTGGTCTGACTGTTTGACTGACAGAAATAGGCCTATCAGCCCTAACTATTATTGTTAGTAGCAGGATCAGTGATGGTGGATTTATCCAAATGGGACTGCCAATGAGTTTAGGACCGCCGGCACATTCACATCATTAGGATACTTAGACACATTTATTTTTTTGATGACACAACCCACAAACACTCACACTGATCCACCCACGCATTCACACACATGCGCAGGCACATACACATGCCCACACACACACTCACACCCACACATACACAGTGTATCCAGAATTCCCCTTGTAGAACCCAGCGCCCACTCCGGAGTCACAAGAGGCCCAGTGTGAGCTCACTAATCCCTGTGGACACCAGACTAATGGCTGGCTTCATCCATCCACTGTGGTTGATTAACTCTGTGATCCATGAACTGGCTCTGAGGGCTGAGTAGGAAGATTGCAGGAGTGGATTAGGTTTACCCCATTAAACTATCAAACATTATCAAAGCAGCACTTGTGAAGCAGTCATCTTCGCCAATGAATGACAGAGGCCATGAATGATTAATGTGAATGAAGCACAAAGCACAGAATGGATAACTATATATACAATTACCGATGAGTCGTCAGCTGCCAGGAAATAAGCATTGTTCATTTTCAGTGCTCATGTAATGTTGTGTCTTGTGTGGACTGCCTTCGAATGATACCAGAGGAAAAAACCTGTCTCAGAGGTACAACAAAATCTAACAGGGCCATAACATAAAATACACAACTCTGCCTCACTCAAACCCCACAGGGTGGCTGGGAACAAATATCACATCACTCCCACTCCAGAGAGAGGGGGAAACACAGAAAGAGAGAGAGACAGAGAGGAGAAGAGAGATAGGGGCACACAAACGACTCCAGATGGAGGCGGAGGTGAGAGCGTCCAAAAACAGATGGCACTGGAAGGTTAACAGGTCTTTTGGGCACTCCACAGCATACTATCCCTGCCTGACCCAAAGGTCTTTTAGTGACACAAAAGCAGCTCTGGTCTGAACCAGCATACTTGAGGCCCTCAGAGGGTTACAGAGGAGGATTTTCTTTTTTAACCAGCCATTTGAAACACTGGACTCTGTCTCTGTCTCTGTCTCTCTGTCTGTCTGTCTGTCTGTCTGTCTGTCTGTCTGTCTGTCTGTCTGTCTGTCTGTCTGTCTGTCTGTCTCTCTCTCTCTCTCTCTCTCTCTCTCTCTCTTTCTCTCTCTCTAGTGTAGTGAATAGTGAATATAATGGGTGCAGAGAGAGAAAGACATAAAGCAAGAAACTCCTCTGCCAGCCTCACTAAAATGTAGACCGTGCCCTTGGATAAAACAAACCGGCCTTCGGATCTGGCTCACTTAATCCATTGATTTGTTTGTGTAATGTTCCATTTTGTTTTCCAAACATCCAAGGAAATATGCCGACCTGTTGTGTTTAAAATCCTTGTATTCTGCTATCAATCGATTCATTCATTCATCATCCATTTTTATGACTAAAGTGAACTGTAATGAATTTGCTTCTTGATAAATCACAGTAGCCTGCTGACTATAGCTGCTCTTGTGGTTTGTAGTGTGTGTAATTGTATACAGCCTTCCATCACTCGATGATCCAACAAACAGTGTTATGACGGCACAGAGTCTTAAAACTGTCAACAAGCACCCACACAACCTCTGTGTGACTGGCATCAGGCCGCAGACCCTCTGCTACGCTGAGCTCTTCGCACTCGAAAGTAAATGGTGCAACCTCTAAGAGAACATAAAGCATCTGGAGAGAACTGGGTGAGAATTAGATGGCAGATCAAGGAGAGTCGGGTGTGTGTGTGTGTGTGTGTGTGTGTGTTAGGGAGCTGTTCTCGAGCCAGCAGCACCTCACTTGGAAGACAGAGAAGCCCCTTTGCTCAAGCAAGCCAGTGCTCCTAAATGAGTTTCTGAGTCAGGCCTGTGATATATAATTAATGCAACGAAGTCAAGAAGCTTTGGCTCATTTGCCGTGCATCTCATTCATATTGAATGAGGCAGGAGTGGACTTCTTTGTCACAGCAACCTCACTACAGAGAGTTGTGAAATGCTGTGTGCGTTCAGATACAACAAATTTTGATACACAGCATGCACACAAACCCAGGGCATCTTCCCAAAACACTTAACTTTTTTTTTTAAGTGTCATAAAAGTTCATATCGTCTCAGAACGGGGGGATCTCTGATACTATGCTGTGAACAGATTCATTCCACTCCTTCCTGTCAGTAGTAGGTAACTTCATGCAGCTTTTGATATGTCAATTTATGGCACATGCCTTTGTGACAACACAGTTTTCTATATAATAATGTCCAGTGTAACAACGAAGAAAAAACTTTTTTATTCATAAAATGTAAATATAAGAAACAACATTTCAGAATCAATATATTTGCACATTTGTTTACAACCTATGAATTAATTTACCTTTTTTACCTCCAGGTGGAGTTGAGTATAATTTCCCTTTTATCAACCATCCCTTGAGAAAAAAAGGGAAGCACAAACATTTTGCTGAAAGGTTGTTTATATCTGAGCTCAATAGGCAGTCAAATCACACGTTCCCCTGCATTGCCCTCCCTCCTGTGCTCTTACTGTAAAGCAGCATCTTCATTGGCTGAAACTGCTATCGGCTTGACCCCAGTGGGCATACTGAGGCAGGGGACCTTGAGGAGAAACAAGCAGCATTTGACAAGAAGTGCAATGTACTACAGCTGTGGACAGAACCTTCAACTCTGTAGGCTTAGTTAAAGTTGTATGAGAGAGAGAGAGAGAGAGAGAGAGAGAGAGAGAGAGAGAGAGAGAGAGAGGGAGAGAGAGAGAAATATAGTCAGGGACAGTGACAAATTAACGGGTCATAACGTAGAAATGAAGAGGCCACCCCTGAGCCACATCTTCACGTCAGATCGATTAGGAAGCTGCGAGCGTGAAATTGTTACCAGGGATCAATGTCCAACTAATCAGGAGAAGGGATGGCGTAAGATGGGGCAGTGGTGCTGATCAATGGGTGTTCGTTTTCAGTTAACGCGTTTCCTACATTGGCACACTTAATATTGTCTGATTGGGTAATTACTACCTTGAATTACTGTCCTGTCCTCAGAATAGATGGATGAACCTTTCTCAGTCACAGTAAAAAAAGACTTTGCATCCACCCAACTTTTTCCTTTAGAAATTAGTATGGTTCCTTTTACTCTACCATGGCTAAGAGTTTTCCATTTAAAGACCCATGAAAAAAATAGTACCTAAACTAAAAGTCAGATACACACATTTTGGCAGTTTAACAAGCCAGTTGGACTTATTAAAATGTGAGTCCTTTACTGACATAAAACTGGATATTGATAGCTGCTCTATATTCACATAGCTGTCAGCTTTATTTTTCATGTGTCACAAAGTTTAACAAGCAGTGGCAAACAAACAAAGAGAAAAGTTATGATGAAGTTATGATATGAAAATGGCATGCTGTATTTTTAAATGCACTTTATGAATATAGTTGATCCATACTTGAATATGAAATTAAAAACACAATAAATAAATAAACACAAATCAATACATTTTCTGGATTGTTGTGGCCTGCCTTGGTATACCATAAGCATTGACACATATCAAGGATTACCATCCTGGAATCTTCTTAGACGTCAATTAATAGAGACTCAGAAACATGGACCTCCTCAACTCTCTCTCTTTCTTATTGTACTGTTTAGCAGGAAATCAATGTAAGTGTTTCCACTGCCAGTGCAACATGCAGATTTCTGATCACTTCAGCACTTCTGGGCAATAATATACACAGCCCTTGAGCATCAGATTAGCTGATTTACTAAACCTTAGCAAAAAAGGTCTGGTCTACATGGTCTTTTCTTTCAATTTTAAAGGTGTTGGGCTGTCAGATCTTACAAAATAGGCCCCTAGTCCAACACTCTGTCTTTAGTTATAAAAACAACATGACAACAGACATCCTCCAGTCATCTTCTTACTTGTTTGTGTACAGTGAAACTGATGTATTTGTACAGTCAATATAGAAATAGAGAATAAAAAAGTGTACCTCCCTTTAAGAATTCACATATATTCTGTTCCAAGCTATACAATGGTACAGTCTGTGAAATTGTTATTGACAGATGCCATGTGCTTGTCAAAGAATAAGTGCACAGAGAGTGCACATATGTGAAAAATGTGTGCATATGCTCACAAGGTTAAATCACTGAATGGAAGATGAATCAACATGATACCAACAAAACAACAGAAAGCAGGGGCACAGCCATCTTGAAAAGGTTTTCTTAGTCACTGGTGGAGCAGGGTTGGCTATTGAACAGTTGAGAGAACATTTTTTATATAAACCCACAGCAGATATAGACATTTTTCAATCTTTTCGTGTTTTATATCACCATACCTATTCCCATTCAACCTCAAACACAAACAAGAAGGCAGAAACACACACACACACAAACACACACGCGTGCATGCACACACATACGCACACACACACACACTGCAAGGTGTGGCAATGGTGACTTACAGTATTTTCTCTCTTAAAACACACAGATGACTAGTCTGTTAAGTGTGCAGCTTGTTGTGCATGCCCTTGCGGTCACTTTGGGAATATCTTCATATAACTCTCCCAATGTGCTGTTTGCTTACACTACAATTAACTCAGGGTTTTAGTCTATTGTACTTTTTGTAGAAATGTATTAATTACATAATTAAGTATGGGACACCCAAGGGCAATAAATAAAAAGTAGATTTGATGGAATTTTGTCAACCCTAAATAGATTATTCCTTACTAAGGCCCTGAGAGCAGCAGTAGCGCGCTTTTGTTTTGATGACACCGGTGATGCAACACTTCTCCTCTGAAACAGTTTCTCTGGCATTGTACTGTGGGTATGTCTCATTCCTCTGGCTTAAAGACTATTGCTACACACACCATGTTAATTTCTTTAAAGAAATGAATGTGAAGTGTGTGGATATAGTCTTTTTAGTCTACAATATGCGCCTCATTTTGAATGTGGATCATTCCCTTTCTTTATTTACCATACCTTTGGCTAACCATCAAATAATTGTCATTTTACCTGCCTGAAAGTCATCTATTTCTAGCATATGTGAATAAAGCAGTCTTTCAGGCTAGTACCTCTCCAGAGCCTGACAGACAGAGGAATGAAAAGCTTCTGGAAGATGGTTGTGGGTTCTGTGTGGCTCACAGCAGCAGATGGAAGGTGAATTGTTCTGTTGACTGCTGCTTTGGTGAATAGATGGAGGTCACAGTTCTCGAGAACCCACTTTCTCCGCCAGCCAAAGGAATTGTCGGCCTGTTTTCAAGTGGTAATATGCCTCTCTGTTGATGTTGACTCACTGGGAGAGGATGTTATCGCTGTGCTCGAAAGACATCATACACAGAACAGAAACAGTTCTGACTGGTGCAGTGCACTGGGTGAACACCCTTCAACCCCCACTGCCCTACAAACCACCACCTACAGCAAAAAGAGTGTCTACTGAAACATCTGTCATCCAGCAATCAAAAACACAAATCAAAATTCTTTGCAACTTATTTTTGTTACTTTTTGGATCAACAAAAATATATATATTAAATATATATATTTAAAACTATACGAATACAATCAATGTATTACAATAAAGGAAAAAACCATAAGAAAAAGTATTGAAAGACCAGATTGGTTCATGGTATTTTACCATGGTTTCTGATAAAGCTCTTGTTTCTTTACCTAATAAGTCATAAGTCACCCAATATGCATGCGTACCACTTATAATGCATATCACAAGTATATTCATAAAGGCTTATGAACATTTATAAAGCAACTGAAATAAGTCCATAATCTTTAATAACTACACACCTACACTAACAGCAGGTTTTTGTGTAAATTACATAGTATTATGTTAATCATCAATAAGACAGATACATAAATGTTAATTCACTTACTGCTTTATATGACAAGATAACCCATCACTCACCTCATTTTTAAGTGTGACGAACACATCACTATGTCTGTTGAAACAGAGCGCACAGGACAATCTGTGAGAGGCTGAAAAAAGAGAGTTAGCAAGGTAATTCTAAAAAGCACAGCTAATAGAACATAAATGGATGTACTAAAATGCAATCACAGTATTTACAAATCCCAATCCAAACATTTTATTTTCCAAACATAAGACTCGATAGACACAATAACTAAATTTCTTTAGTTTTAAAAAACTTTTGAAAGCAAAGCACCAAGCGTAAAACTGATGGCTTTGTCTGGTTTGCTGTCCTCTCTTTGCCTTCTCACTGGTGCAGGATTGCATGCTGCCCAGTTTGATCGAGAGAGAGAGAGAGAGAGAGAGAGAGAGAGAGAGAGAGAGAGAGAGAGAGAGAGAGAGAGAGAGAGAGAGAGAGAGAGAGAGAGAGAGAGAGAGAGACATATACTCCTCTTGAGCATGACTAAAATAATTGGATAGACAGGACAGTATTGAATGATGAGGCTGGTTAAAGACGAAAGTAGTTTAGGCCTTTTTAAAATAAAAATATAGGCCTATGTATGGTACATACAATGATGTAACCATGACCTAAAGTTTCTCTGTTACAAAGCAACATGTTTGATGGCCTGTTCCTTTACAGTACAGTGCTGCAATCAGACAATAAAATGTTACGATGATGTGACTGAACATTTAAAGCAAACATTGAAAGAGTCTTGACCAAAGAAGTTGCATGTTCATAACTCGTGTTTGCATGACATACTTTGAAGATAACACTGGTTAGTCACTTATGATGTAATACATGATTCAGGCAGTATGTCTGAATTCACAGATATTCTCCATTCATCTTATTCTTAAGCACAGCTTGTTACTATCAAGTATAACATTAAACTGACAGGTTAACTTTAAAGAAAGCTGAATCCACAGTTTTTTTATCAAAACAGATTTTAATTTTTGTCATTAGTTCAATTTTCCTTTGTGCTTTCCATTTTGTCTGTTCCACATTTACAACCCTTTGAACATCGAAAACAAACATTTTAGCACAAACAGGGTCATAAACAATTCCAGCCCATTGGCACAGTTTGTGCAGCTGCAGGACCACTTAATAAAAATACAAAAAGAGAGAGAGAAAGAGAGTGAGAGGGAGAGAAAGGGAGAGAGAGAGAGGGAGAAATAGAGAGACAAACAGAAAAAGAGAGCGACAGAGGGAGAGAGAGAGAGAGAGAGGGAGAGAGAGAGAGAGAGAGAGAGAGAGAGAGAGAGAGAGAGAGAGAGAGTTATTCAGAGTTATTCAATTCTGTTCAGATATGAATAGCCTTTCACTAGAATAACAATTTTACTCACCTTACTGAGATTGATACTGGATGTTGATGTGTTGTGTGTTAACTTGTGTTGTGTGTCTACTAATGTTGGCTATTAATGTGGTAATGGTTGTGTTTTGTAATGTTTCATGTAAATGGCCCAAAGAGACTGCAAATGGCCCAAATAAATTAAAGGGCCAAACAGACCTCTCTGTGGGTGAGGTCACATTACCACACTTTAATTTAGTTTATTTGGTGTCGCTGACATATATCGTAAAATACTTTTGTTAAAGTGTAAATCATTGTGACTTCTTACATGTATAGGATAACCCTATGTATTCCCTTTGTAAGTATTACAATACAGACACAAACCAAGTGCACACAACTGCAAACACCAGATAGATTTCCACAAGTATTTCAGCAGATGGGCCACACTGACAGCCACTTCACAAGTTAAGAATTTATAATTCCAAGTATTTTACCCTGATAGTTTTACTTAAACAAAGCAAGGGGATTCCCCCCTGCATGGCAAAATGATACCAGAGATAATTAAATGAGAAGTTATTTGTGATTAAATTACCGGTAGTTCTTTATTTGTCTCTTTCTTTCAATGTAGTAATAAGCATGTGTGTGTAAAGACAAGGCCCTTGTCTGCAGGTCCCTTAGACTTTCACAGAGAATTTAGCATCCCACTCTAAGTATAATTAAATGAACAGATGGTTTAACACAGAGGTTACATAAAGCTTCATGTTAAATTCATTTAGTTGTCATCAAGTTTCATTCCTATGACAAGTTTTTCCTTATAGAGTTTGAATTAGGGTGATTTACTGCAGCACACATATTGTGGCACAGAAACTGTGACGAGTAAACCAGTCCACACACATGGAAAAGCACTCCATAAATGATTAATTCAGTAAGAAAACTAATGGCTTGACACTAAGACAAAATGATGTGTATATGTGACTGTTAAACCTTGTGATAGTCAAACATTAGGGCAGATCTTATTAGCAGTCAGGTTGTGTAGACAGCTCTGGATGAGTCATTCCTGGGGCGTCCTGTAAGATGTGTGGGACAGCTGAGGAGGTGTGACAGTCCGGCGGTGTGAAAAGAGACCTTCATCACAAGGTGATGATCCAGCTTGTCGACCTCAGGGCTCTCAAAAAAAGTGGGGTCAACTGCAATTAATTCGCCTGGGGCAGTGGAATGGGGAACTTTGCTGAACAGAAAGTGTGCGGAGGCACTTCAAGCATTAAGTTAATTGCTAGTTCGGCTCTGTTATTATCCTTACTCTGACCCGATTTTTTGGAAAAAACAACAGAGTATGACTTAAATTGGGGGCTATGAAAGCAGAATATCATGTCCATACCATAGATTACCCCCATGTGTAAATCCTTCATACCAGTGTTGTGTAGTGTTCTGTTAAAAGACCCTTTGGTTTAGCAAAGGTCCATGGAAATGTTCTATGGAAGCCAAAAAGTGTTGCCTGAGACTCCACTACCTGAGACCATTTTTGCCATATCTCCTGCAAACAAATCCCTCTGCTCATCATAAGTCACCAGCACGCTGCTTGCCGCAGGGTCCTGTGAGACTGCTTTACTTTACTGACTTTACTTTACTTCACTTGTAGGAGAGCCCCAGGCTTGTAGGATTTACAGTTATCAGTCCTGCACACTAAAGTGAATTCTCTCATATCGGCCGAGGTGACCACAATGTCCTCGGAATGTGAATCAGATGAGAGAGAGTCTTTGCCGCCCAGTGCCTCTGCTGTTCTCTCTAGTTGATTGGATGCCCAAGGTTATTTTTTGTACAATTAAAGTTTCCCTGTGAATAGCTCCAAGATGTCTGCTCGTCTGATGTATCAATTTAAGATAGTGCTTTGAGTGAGTGGGTTGCTGGATACGGTCTCACATATTATGTGTGCAATCATAATGCAAGTCTTCATATAGCAAGCAGCCTTGAAGCGCTTTTTTCATATTAGACAAGTAGGAAACATCATAATCCTTCAACTAAAATGACCTATTCACTCCTCCAACTTAAATCGATTTTGTGACAAACAGTGGGATGATGCGTGTAGGGTTAGTTGAAGAAACTTTACATTTAAAGCCCAGACTCCACAGGAACGCTAAGCGGTTCAAATTGCAGCAGACAGAGAGAAGTGAATCTCTAAAATCCCTCCTTAGATCCTGATCAATCCCAGCAGAGCAGTTACACTGTGGATGCATACATCTGTATGGGCTTGACAGAGGAAGTCATGTATCTCAATCAAAAAAGGACAAAAGTCTGCACACTAATGAATGCTATTACCTTGATGGGATGTTTTAAGCCACTTGCCCTGGGTTCAGCACCCTGAGTTTTACCTTTACACTTTTATGTATCTCAACTGTACTGTACTGAGGTTTTGGCTTTTGAAGTGCTTAAAGCTAGTTATTTATCCTGCTAGGACATTGTACATTGTACTCGGGTATTGTGTTTGTGTTTAGCTTTATTTTCAATAAATTACCAACCAAATAGGGGGAGTGGGAGCTAAAACAGTTGCACACAATTTTATTGGTCTTACTAAACTACTGATGGAACGTTCAGTTATTTTAACTCTGTTTAAAGTATATAAACACAATGTTGGTGTTTGTGTTTTTCTTGAATGTTTGTATATTACTTTATAAGTGTAGCCTTTATGTTACAGTTTTTCTCAGTCGCTTTGGTACTTTTCTCACAACACTATTAACATTTGCGCAGCAGTTAGTGCATTTCTCAAAACAGTTAGTGCAAACTGCAAAACCTAGTGGATAACCTGCAAAAGCATGTAACTTGCTCAAAATGGATAGTCCATTCCTCAAAAGCAAGTATTCATATCAATGAAACTGCCAGTGTCATCAAAATGAGAAGTCTTTTTATCTTGTTTATGAACAAGATAGTCAAATGGGTTTGTCATGTTTTCATTATGACAGTAACTTCTCTCAGTGTTTTCCAATGCAGAAAAAAGGTTAGAACTCATTGACACTACCTGAAAATGCTCAAGACAGCACTATACACTACATGTACAGCCATGTTAGTTGCAAGTTACACGTTGCTGTAGTTAGGGGAGTGAGTACAAGACACTGAATACGTACATTTCACATTTTTACTGTATATGCTCTTTGCAATTCTACAACATTGTGCAAAAGAAGATACACTACAGTCACTTATTTAGAACAAACATAAGAAACACCCTTTTGGTAGAGCTGTGCACAAATGTGAACAACATAACAGTATGTATTGTAACTGAAAATAGGTAAATCATTCTGGCACATCCAGACATTCCTGTCTGTCTGGCCACATATTTTCATCTACATAACAATGTATATCAACCCTTGCAATGCAGCGAGAAAAGTATCTCCTGGAGTGGCAAATCCACCCTCTGCATGACTCTGCTGCAGCAGAGCACAGTTTACAGTGCTGAACATTAGAGTAGACATAGAAGACATGTTTTACCTGTACATACTGGTGATCGTCTTTCACTGTTCCTTTCAAATGGCACTTTGCACAATTGTTTCATGCGCATTTCATTTCTCTTGAGCACTCTGTCAATTGTTGCAATTGACAGAGATTCAATATTGACAAACACATTGTTATCCTCTATGACAGCGCTTTGATTTTTTTTCAAACTTATATCCCTACAAAATTTTTGAATGATTGAATTTACAGTGGTTCTTCCAACATTTGGTTGCACCCTCCGACCAGTAGGAGGTTTTACAGTTTGCACTAACTGTTTTGAGAATGCACTAACTGCTATGCAAATGTAAATAGTGATGTGAGAAAAGCACCAAAGCGACTGGGAAAAACTGTAATACTTCACACACCTCATTGTGAGTGAAAGCTGAAGTTCACCAGAGAGCAACTGGTCAATTTAGGAGACATTTCCAGCAAAAAAAATATAAAGAAAGGTATAAAATGTGCTTGACAGAATTTTGATAACTAGTTCAACAATTTTGTATGTAATGACTCAAGCAATAAAACTAAGACTATTAGTTTTATTGGGAATGACTATTCAGCATCCATAAGTATAGTTCATTTTGACTGACATGACATAAGCAAATGATAATGTTCAAAAACAACATTGTATTGTATAAAAGCAACTGATACATGCCCAAAAGCATTTGCAATTTGTTCAGAGGAAGGAGAAAATGCTATTATGAGGTGCACAAATGACTAAATGTTGTGGAGGTTGAACTAATAGTTATGAGAATTTACTTTCTGATCTGAGAAAAGCACCAAAGCGACTGAGAAAAACTGTATTATACAGACATGACATATCTGTCATGTCAGACAGGTTCTCTCTGTGTATAATGTCTATGTTGTCTGTGTATGATGTTGTCTATTTACTATTTACTCTGTTGTCTTTGTATACTGTGGGTAGTTATGACTGGTCAAATATTATTTTTCTTATATATATATTCTTATATATTTTTCTTATATTTTACAGTTTTTCTCAGTTGCTTTGGTGCTTTTCTCAGATCAGAATGTAAAGCCAAAGCCATTTGACTGTCTTGTTCATAAACTTGGTTTCAAGACTTCTCATTTTGATGACACTGGCAGTTTCATTGACATGAATACTTGCTTTTGAGGAATGGACTATCCATTTTGATCAAGTGACGTGCTTTTGCAGGTTATCCACTAGGTTTTGCAGTTTGCACTAACTGTTTTGAGAAATGCACTAACTGCTATGCAAATGTAAATAGTGATGTGAGAAAAGCACCAAAGCGAATGAGAAAAACTGTAATACAAGCTTGTTCCATACATGATTCCCAAAACACATGCCATTTACTCTCAACATATATCTACTTATTTTTCACAATGTTTCTCATCAACTCATTTGCATGTCTCCAAGGCAAGGACATTTGCTGTTTATTTTGTTTATCCACAAGGGGAAAACACCTGATCAGTTTGTTCTGTATCACAACACTACCCTCAGTGCAAATGTTTCCTGTTGTTTCTGTGTTTTTCTAATGCATGGTATCTCATGTTCAGTAAAATGCTTTGAGTAGACTTCTATTTACCATTTTTTTCTAAATATTTCAAGTTTTTTGAAGGATATTCTTTAGTTTTTCTCCCTTTATTCTACTTCAGCAAGTTGTTGCTGTCAAGCAACAAAATGGCTTTACAACAGAGGAAGTATTAGTCAAAGACAGTTTAGACCAAATCATATTTACTTAAAAGCAACCATGTGTACACACCTTTTCTGCCATGTGCAGTGTTCACTGTCCAGTTACATTAAGAAGTTGCAATACACTACATCATATTTGACCTGACTCTGCACTGATGATTATAAACAGCCATTACCTCAGGCTACTTCATTTCAGGAAATCCAGTTTTTTAAATACATAATTGTATAATGAATAACAAAGACCTTCTGGGACCGTAGGAGAATCTTAAAGGATAACTAATTGTTAAAGATTCAGTTTTACATACTGTGTATGTTAACACTGAGTAACATTTCTTTTCAGCCAGGCACTGACCTAAGCACAGTGTAGCACTCTGATAATGGTCCTTGATGTGTCCTTGATGTTTCTTGCCATTACAGTAACATCTTTACCACTATCTAATGTTATAATGGTAGGGTAAAGCTGCTTCCACAACTCCCTATTGATGGTCCAAACTGACCCAAGTATTGCCGGTTGTTCCAGTTTGTCAGTTTGCTGAGGCAGTGTTGGGGTTTGTTAGGGCAGTGTGCAAGCAATTTGGGAGCAAAGTCTGAGATCATATGAGAAGACAGTCTTTTTTAGTCAATTACATGTCATTTGTCTGATCTACAATCAGGTATGACACAGTCTCACAGGCCTAACCATGGAAAGATATGAGTTGACATACACACTCTTTACATATTACTAGATTAGGCAAAACCCAAGTCAGACACTCACAGGGGTGCTGTGAGGGAGGAAATTAGGATAATGCCAAAGGCGGCTCTGCAGCAACTGGGGTCCTTGTAAAACACAATGTTCATCATCGTTATTACTGTGAGACCCAGTATTATACTCTAACATTTGGTCCAAAATTACTAGCAGCACCCAGAGGGCTCTCATTATTATGATATGGTTGTGAGTGTTTGAGATCAAACCATGAGAATACGTATTGTTTTTGCCTGCAAAGTATACATAGGATTTACATAATAACTATGCATACATAGAGCCAGCTATACTGCCTATGTTTGTTCCTCTTTCAAAGATGTGTAGGACTATACTGTACTGTGCAGCTAACATGTGTGTGTGTGTGTGTGTGTGTGTGTGTGTGTGTGTGTGTGTGTGTGTGTGTGTGTGTGTGTGCGCGCACGCATATCTTTGTGTGTGTTGATGTATGCACCTGTGTGCTTCAGAGCAAGCCTTGGTAGTGAGAATATCACATGTTACTATGAGAACTATGCAGCACTATGCTGAAAATAACAAAAAAGAAAAATCACATCTTGCATAAGCGGCTCCAGCATTAATTTCTCCCTGAGCATGTTCATTTATTCAGCTTGTTTGCCAGTCTAATATTGATGTTATACTTACACAAAGCCATTGCTTGAAGAGGTTCATAGCTGTTACTTCTTCCACCTCTCCGTTTGCATGTTTACATTACATTCTTGTTATGGCCTCATTATCACTACATAACAAAGGATGCAGAAGGTGAAGTGCCTGATGAGTCCCATATTTATAATGAACTTTAAGTCTCCTTCAGTGCCTTACAGAGAAACTGTGAAAAATAACTACTCTCTATTTTGCCTTTTCTATATTTTCAAAGCAATTACTTGAATCCTACACCATTTGTATGCATGTTTTTGACTGAATCCATACTTTTGTTTATGTTTCATGGCTGGATGATTTTTTTGTGTCTTTATTGTAGATTACAAAAGATCCTTAAGTAAACAGTGGATTAGCAGTAATCGTTTTTAGCAATGGGCTAAACCAACAAGAGTGTTGCAGTACACTGAAGATTCTTTGCTATTAAAATAAAAATGAAGCAAAAACTAGCATAACTGACTTAACCCTGGATTCTGATTGAAGACATTCTTTGGCATCTTAAATTTATAAGGCTGACTGACTTTCACACTGAGCAAACTGAATATAGTATCTCCTTTATGGCAGCACAGAGCTGAACAAAAGACCACAGCAGGCAAAGAATAATGCATGATGGCCGATTCTAAAAAGCTCAGCATGTAATGTTATATCAAGGGCTGCTTTATGGCAGGAGCTAGGCTAGGGTATCCCTTAAAAGTGGCATTAGTGGTTAGACAGACTCAGATCTGCATGCACTGACAGAGGTCCTCATGCTGCACTGTATTGTAGTGTCAGTGAAACAAATTTTGTGTGTTGCCACTAGAAAGGGAATGCTAATATATATTTCTGACTTCCATCAGTACATTTTTTACCACATACTGCACTTCGTTCTTGAGATTTCTCCTTTTACAGGCTTATGCTGTTACCGGTGGCACAATATTCTTTTACAGACACTGAGGATTTTGACGCAGTGTGCTTTTAGGCGGCACTGCAGCCTGGCCTTCAACAATATCTAACATGTCAGAGTGATCAATATGTTGAGTGCTGTAACCTTGAAAAACATAACATTAGCTCTATTGTGGTCCTTTGAGGTATGCTAAAGAAACGGAGAGAGGAGATTACTCTGGTTGCAGGAAAAAAGTTGTGTGTTAGTGGACATTGGCAGGAGAGAGAGGGAGGTTGGAGAGATATGATTCAGCACATGCACAACAAACACTGAGGATCAGACAACCTTGACTTAATCTAGAGGGCTGATCGATAATGAAGCAGTGACGGGATATTGGTTAATAAGATTCTTCCTAGTTATGCCAAGTGTGCCTCATATTTGCAGGAGCTGATAACAAGACAGAGGTTGTGGTGGAGAATTTTCCATTTTTTCCATTAATTCAAATTCAGTTTGTATAGTACCCTAAAAACACACACACACACACACACACACACACACACACAAATACACATTCCTGTTAACTAGTCTTAATCTTCATCAGGCACCCCCTCCTGTCCCCCTCGTGCTACTTTTACTGGTGTTCTGCCTACATGCCTGCTCTTCATGCTAGAATGGCAGCACTGTTGGCAGCCATAGTCATATTTTCCTTCAAATCCCTATCATTCCCTCAGGCTGTGCTTTTTTTCTGCCACGCTATATCCTTCAAAAAGAAGAACCCTGATAGAAGACAGAGGAAGAGGGGGGAGAGGAAGGAAGGAAGGGAAGGAGGGAAAGAGGGAGGGAGGGAGTGATGGAGCAGGAGAGAGATGTGCGGGTTTGGGGGCGCCCAACACTTTTTCTTGTATCTCTAGAGAGGACTCTTTTTTTCCTGTAATTAACAAGAGCCAAACCCAGAGCCTTTCTGCTGCTTATCTAGGCGCATCCTGAGGGGTCTGGGACTCCACACCCTTAACACCAGGCAAGATTAGACGAGTTTGTGCCCAAAACCAGATGCCGCTTCTGGGATAGGCTACTAGTCACGACCCCCCAATACCCCTGCTTATGTGGATGTGTCTGGACTTCTAAGGCAATGTGTTTGACAGCTTGCTAGCTGAGTCTTTCTCTCTCTCTCTCTCTCTTTCTTGCTCTCTCTCTCTCTTGCTCTCTCTCTCTCATTCCCCCTCTTTTTACAACTTCTAGTGGTTCTAGGCTCGGTAACTGGAGGCTGGATGTCTGCATGTCGTCTGTGCTAAGCACCAGAAACTGTTACAGTCCTGCAAAAAAGGAAATAAATGATACAGTAAGATAGACACATTGAGAGAGTCAGTGAGCCTTGGGCATGAATACATATCAGCTTGTGCACAGTTGTACAAACTGAATAGGCCATGTATGCTTTTTGATGTAAATTAAATGGGTGGGCTATGGCGTTGGCACTAAAGTCGTGCATCTCAACTGCTGTGACTGGTGTTAAAGATGCTGCACTCCTTAGTGTGGTTTTGGTGGCTTGTTTTAGGTCTACCATCATCTTTATTAAACTTGTTTTAGTGGTGAGTTGTGGAATTTTTCAGCATTAAACCATTCTAACAGACAAGTGGAAAAATGAATAGATTATGCTGACAATAAGAATACAAAAATGATATTTAGTTTTAAATGGACAACTCTTAAGTACATAAATGTAGGGTACCCGACCTCCTAACAGGTTCCGATGGCACTGAGGGTAACATCATTCAAAAACTCGCACTGATGCTTACTGAATATATGCAAAAAAAGAGTATAGATAAATAATTGTGTTTGATATTATAATACAATCTATACCTCTTAATCAGGCATGTGTTACTTTGTTAAACTTTACTGTTATAGCAGTTTTTCAGGCTTGCCGTCATACATTATGAAAATCAATGGTGTGTTGGTTTGTGTTGGTGTGTTGGTTTTCAAACTGTCTCCCATTTAAACTCTGAATCGTGTTATTACATACAGTTAAACAACAAAATAAAACATTAAATCTTTTCCGCACAACATCTTTGTAATAATGATATAATAGTGGGTTTGTAAGTTAGGCAACCACAGATGAATAGATCAGCTGTCGTTTCTCAAAAACAATATTTATTATAGTTTAATAATGCATTATTAACAGTATATTATTGTTATACTTTCAGTAGAGGTATTTTTTTAACCCTACTCTTTTTTAATTTGGCTTTAAGATTTTGGGAGATGATTCTTGAGTAGGCAGCCTCCATATTAGACCAAACATAGATTTAAAGTAAACAAACCTCTTTGCCTGACCCTTGATTATATGTTATGTTATGTTATGTTATGTTATGTTATGTTATGTTATGTTATGTTATGTTATGTTATGTTATGTTATGTTATGTTATGTTATGTTATGTTATGTTACTTTGGTCTAGGGAAAATGTAGATAAGATGACCCCCAGTATTGGTAGTCATTAGATAGGCCATTACAAATGACTGTGTTTATGTTAATCAACCTACATGTTGTAAAATGACTCAGTTTATTTTTTGACCTTGCATATATTTTCCAGGTCATAACTTTGTGTCCTTTTCCTTTTAAAAACACAAGTGCAGTTCTGTACAGTAGTAAGGCTGCTGAGCAATTTGGCCATTCCGTATTTGTGTTTATTTGTGTTCCCCCCGTTCCAGATGGTGTCTCTACTAAGCGGTGAAGACAAGGTCATGTGATGTGGCTGGCCGTGGCAGGGCACAGCTGCCTGGCTCTCATTTACACTCGGTGGGCTTGCTGAGCCTCATCATCAGCTCCCAGTCTCTAGAGAAAAAAGGTCATGTCACCAAGCTGTGTCATCTCCATCATCGCACCCTCCGCTTATGAACGCCAGAGCAAAGGGGCTACAATGATGTGACTCATATGACTTGCACATATGGAATATGTCTATCTATCTATCTATCTATCTATCTATCTATCTATCTATCTATCTATCTATCTATCTATCTATCTATTTATCTATCTATCTATCTATCTATCTATCTATCTATCTATCTATCTATCTATCTATCTATCTATCTATCTATCTATCTGTCTGTATAAATACTATACTATATAAATGTTCTACATTTATATTTATGTCTTTATATATTGTTACACTACGTCACCAAGTGGCAAAACAGGTGGAGCTTTCGGGGTTCATCGTTCATGAGATTCATGAAATTTTCAGCCTTTTGTGGGTTTGGGAATCCATTTAAACATTTTGCCTTAATTGAGGCATTAAAAGGGTTCTCCTGTGGTGCAAGTGCTACACCATAGCGATTGAATAATTTATCCAATTGGCTAAGCGGCCTTCTAAATGGAGGCTTGGAGATGCCAGGCTAGAGATTACCATGACTGGAAGAAAAACCAAATGTGATGGAAAAGATGAAAATAACATTGTGTATTCTGATGCTGAAAACTACACTTCATTCTTTCACAGACACAAAATTTGACCATTGCAAAAGCATTGTGAAACAATGGGCTGACATGGCGAAATGTCATTTTCCATATCCATGTATACTGTGCAAATAGAAAGTAATAGAACAGACAACAAGAAAACATGGTCATTTAATTACAGTTTTTCTCAGTCGCTTTGGTGCTTTTCTCACATCACTATTAACATTTGCACAGCAGTTAGTGCATTTCTCAAAACAGTTAGTGCAAACTGCAAAACCTAGTGGATAACCTGCAAAAGCACGTCACTTGCTCAAAATGGATAGTCCATTCCTCAAAAGCAAGTATTTATGTCAATGAAACTGCCAGTGTCATCAAAATGAGAAGTCTTGACACCTTGTTTATGAACAAGATAGTCAAATGGCTTTGTCATGTTTTCATTATGACAGTTACTTCTCTCAGTGTTTTCCAATGCAGAAAAGGTCATAACTCATTGACACTACCTGAAAATGGTCAAGACAGCACTATACACTACCTGTAAAGCCATTTTACGTAAAACTACAGTAAAGTTACACGTTGCTGTAGATAGGGGAGTGAGTACAAGACACTGAATACATACATTTCACATTTTCACTGTATATGCTGTTAACAATTCTACAGCATTGTACAAAATAAAAATACACTACAGTCACTTATTTAGAACAAACATAAGAAACACCCTTTTGGTAGAGCTGTACACAAATGTGAACAACATAACAGTACATATTGTAACTGAAAATAGGTAAATCATTCTGGCACATGCAGACGTTCCTGTCTGTCTGGCCACAAATTTTCATCTACATCACAACAGATATCATCCCTTGCAATGCAGTGAGAAAAATGTCTCCTGGAGTGGTGAATCCACCGTTTGCATGACTCTGCTGCAGAAGAGCAGACCATTTACAGTGCTGAACATTAGAGTATACATAAAAGACATGTTTTACCTGTACATACTGGTGACGGATCTCTTTTAGTCTTTCACTGTTCCTTTCAAATGGCACTTTGTACATGTGTTTTATGTGCATTTCAAGCACTCTGTCAGTTGTTGCAATTGACACAGATTCAATATTGACAAATACATTGTTTCAAACGTATTGCATTGTTTGTCTCTTGCTACGGGGTAAAAAGGGACCCTCTTCCATTTCTGTGAGGTTGTCTTTCAGTCCTATGTGGTGCAGAGTAAAATTACAGTAATGTACAGTAAACAAGATATTATGAGACATTGGATTACTGTCCAATACTGTACTCTGTTCTCCCTACGAAATTTTTGAACGATTGTAGTTATCAAAGTGGTTCTTCCAACAGTGGTTCTTCCAACATTTGGTTGCACCCTCCGACCAGCCTCAGCCATTGTGAGGCCATGATTGACAACTGTAGCCCTAATTTCATTAGGAATCTTCTTATGTATTTGCCGTTTTCTCCCTCTTCCCCTGTTTTGTCCCCTTCCTTTTCCCCTTCCTCCCCGCAACCTCACCCCTCTTCCACGTTGCTGACTTTCCATTTTTGTGTCACAGAATTGTAAACACTATGTCCTGCTCTGTTCATATATGCCTGCCAAGTGAGGGTTACTGTAATGGGATTATAACTAATATAGTGTGGTTACAACTAATACTAATACAACTTCATACTAAGGTATAAAATTTGCTTTACAGAATTTGATAACTAGTAGCAGATTTTGCAGTTTGCACTAACTGTTTTGAGAAATGCACTAACTGCTATGCAAATGTAAATAGTGATGTGAGAAAAGCACCAACGCGACTGGGAAAAACTGTAATATTTCACAAACCTCATTGTGAGTGAAAGCTGAAGTTCACCTGAGAGCAGCTGGTTAATTTAGGAGACATTTACAGCAAAAAAAAATATGATAAAGAAAGGTATAACATGTGCTTGACAGAATTTGGTAACTAGTTCAACAATTTTGTATGTAATGACTCAAGCAATAAAACTAAGACTATTAGTTTTATTGGGAATGACTATTCAGCATCCACAAGTATAGTTCATTTTCACTGACATGACATAAGCAAATGATAATGTTAAAAAACAACATTGGATTGTATAAAAGCAACTGACACATGTCCGAAAGCATTTGCAAATTTGTTCAGAGGAAGGAGAATTTGCTACTATGAGGTGCACAAATGACTACATGTTGTGGAGATTGAACTAATAGTTATGAGAATTTACATTCTGATCTGAGAAAAGCACCAAAGCGACTGAGAAAAAAAATGTAATATTAGTGAAATATTTTCTCAAATTCTGTGCATATGTCAGCAAGAGGATAGCATGGATAGCTGTTCAAAAGAAGCTTTTTAACACTGAACTAGCATAGAAGTCCCATGAAGACCACCAATGGAGCATCAGACAGCACAGACACTTCACAGCATCCATACTGGTCATGCTATGACAAGCTATTGATTGGGTGTCAAGTCAAAACCACCACTAGATGTGCACTGGCATACTTTTTTACTGGATTGGGAATAACTGACATGAAACCTGCCAATTTGCATATAAATGAAACACTCTGTTTGACATTACAGTTTTTCTCGATTGGTTTGGCTAATTTCTTGAAACTGAGATGACATTCCTCAAGCTTTAAGGTAAATTGGCCAAACAGACTTACACTTCTTCAAAACATTTCAGATAACCAGCAAAATGTCATATGTCTCCCAAAACGTTCATCCTTGCATCAAAATGAAGTCACTCTCCCATATAAATAGTCAACACCATAAAAATTACACAGATCCTTCTCAATTGCTTTGGCTCATTTTCACTCATTCAGTACTTTTGTCAAAACTAACTGGATGGTTCAGCACAACTACACGGATCACCTGCAAATGCTCATATCTCTCCCAAAACAGTTTACCCATGTGTCAAAACTAAATTTCCTTCTCAAATAAATAGTCAGTGCCCCCAAAATGCATTGTCCCTTTGGCATTGTGTAAGCACTGCAACTCAAAATGCTTAGACATTTTGTCATTATGGCTACACCACAGCTACACCACGCACACTGCACTCATTCTACCAAGGAAATTGTAACTATTTTGATTCACACATAAAGTAAATTTCATGCATTGGAGAACCTAAAAGGAAAATGTATACAGTATTCTGTAAAAAATCAAAATAAAAACTGTATCATGTCACTGCAATCGGCACATTGGCGCCCCCTAAGTGAACCATGGCATGGTGGAAGTTCACATTGCCTCACACAATGACAAACTGTGGTAGGTGGGGCCTTTACACATTGTAATATTTCCCTTTTACTAACCCGGGACATCCACTGTGGCCCGTGGGCCAAGGATGTTTCGGCCGCACCTGCGGCCCTTAGCCAGGTTGAAACCAGCCTCATCAACAAATAAGAGGATGTGAGGTGTTTTATTTCCATCCAATGCCATTATTCTCATTATACAAAAAATAAAAATAAAACCAACTCAGTCATATAGATGGGTCATACACAGCATTAGTATGTCCTTCACAAAGTCAATATAACCCTCTGCAGTGGTTCCAAACCTGGAGTACAGACCTAAGCAGAGGTACTGCAGGTAGTATTTGACACAAAGAGAAGGGAGAAATACTGATGACAGTGTTCTGTTACAGTTCTTAGGCAAAATTCTGTGGTCAGATACTGTAAAGCTAGATTCCAAAGGTAAAGAGGATACTGAAAACCTGAAAAATTGTTATAGTTATAGGCTACAATGATACAAATAATTAAATTACCCGGTACCACAGTTCTTTCACTTTGTCCGTGTTCCTATCGAATGCCCCCCTGTAGATAGTGTTTTATGGTCATTTGGTTCTTCTTCAGTACCTGGTCTATTGTTGATATGCTGATGGAGTTGAGGTTTTGGAAGATGGCATTGTCTTGGAAGACTGCATCACAGACTAACTGTTAGATTGGACATCTGCGATGTGGGAAACTCGTCCTTCGTTAGTAAAGACCTGATTTCACCTGTCACCTATTCACCTGACTATCATGAATTTATGACATGTTCCAAAAAATGTATAGTATATTGTATTATATCCTTAACTAATTTTGACAATTGAGCAGACTATTCTGCATATGATGACTTATACAATGACGTCGTGCTGACATGTTTTGAAGAGACTGACCATTAGACTGAGAACCAACTAACTGGAATAGATCGGCAAGATCGATTCATTTGGAAAATGTGCTAAATGTGGGCTAATTGTGTTAACTGTAGGTAAGTGTACATAACCATTTGCAAAAATGCACTAGAGACTTTAGACATGTACAAAGCATTTGAAAAATTGATGAAAGCAATGAAAAATGCCATTCTGTTGTGACAAACTGCAAGTTGGTTTAGGGATTTGTCCATGTTGTTTTGAGAATGTCATCTCAGTTTCAAAAAATGAGCCAAACCGATGGAGAAAAACTGTAATATGATCCTACCTCACACAACATATAGGCCAGCATGACATTGTGTGTGGTAAAAGTGTGGGAACATCTAGTGGTAAAAGAACATTGTGTTGCACCACTTCCTACACAAACAAACATAATGTATGCAGTCACATAAAGCATACATATGGAGTCATCTAGGTAACTTTAAAAGTTAAATAGGAAATGAACATGGCTAGTAGACTGACAGCAAAAACAAGACATATTTCATTGTACTTATTTTAAAGTATGTATGTATGTATGTATGTATGTATGTATGTATGTATGTATGTATGTATTTATTTATTTATTTATTTATTTTTATTTGTGGTTGAAGCACATTGAGTCTGAGCATGAAAAGTTGCTATTATGCCTTTATTCTACATTTTTTTATTTACTGTATTATATTTGTTTTTATATGTTTATCTTAATAATAATAATAATAATAATAATAATAATAACCTTTACTTGTATAGCACAGTTCATACATACAAGATGCAGCTCAAAGTGCTTTACAGTTTGGCAAGGTCACAAACAAGACAGCATTTCTTGCAGTCCAATGGCATCGGAGTAATTGAATGCAATAATGAAATGGCGTAGTGTCATAACAATTCAATGTCACAACAACGCAATGCCCCGCTGATGCGGGCTCTTGCGTGAACACAGGTAAGAAGCATTTGTTGTATCTTGGTGGTGCAGGAAGGTTGTTCAGGTGCTGTTGACAGTTCCTGCTTGTGTCCGTAGGGGCAACAGAGGTGAGGAAAAACTCCCTGAATTGCATGTCTTGTCATCTACAGCACATTTAGTCTGTGCCATATGAAATGCGCTTTACAAATACCCTTGACTTCACTTGACTAAACAAACTCAGACAACATTGATGTCTTAACAAAACCACTCTAGGTTTTCATTTGAAAAACAAACCCGACACATACATGCAGGTGACAATGATTATGATGAACGTGCAGACTATTTTTAGAGCGAAATATACATGAGTGTCCACATGTACTCTCCACAGACCTATTTCATGATTATCGTCTGTAATAAAGGGTTCTCTATAGGAGACCTCACCATGTGCACCGCAGGTGATTAGGTTAATCACGACTGCTGATGGAGGTGTTATAATTACCTTCCTCCCACACAAATGAAGGAGGTCTTAGTGGTCTATTTTAACCTTGGAAAATGCATGAGCCTCTAGGAAATAAAAGAAACGGGCAGCTTATCTCAAACGTGCATGCTCACTGCGCCCACACTCGAAGGATGACACATCTGCATGTGTGGGTACTTACTGTGGCCCACATGTGCACACACACACAAACTTATACATGCATACACAAACACACGTGCACACACGCACGCACATACATACACACACTTATGTGCACACACATACACGCTCACACTCGGAGACATGGAAACACACTCACAGTTCACTGGATTATCAACTCTGCAATTACTAATTAGCTTTTAAAAAAACAAGTATTGCCACACACACACACACACACACACACACACACAATGATTTACGTGAATGTTAACATGTTCCTGCATGTCAGTCTGAACTAAAAAGGCACTTTTTCATCTCTCTCTCTCTCTCTCTCTCTCTCTCTCTCCGTCTCAATCACACACGTTGCACAAATCGTCAGAGCCATGATTCCTATAAATACACTAATGGGCACCGTATGGATTCACCAGCGAGCTGTGACACCTCACAGATGGTGTGGATTAGGCGCCAAGTGCCAACAGAGGGGTCGGCAGGGACGACCCTGTCTCCAGTCGCCCCTGCTGGGGAGCTTGCTGTCTCCGCTTGCCAGCATTCCGGCCAGATTAAGGCTCAATGTGTGATTCAAGGCCCCAAACAGATGACAGTGAGTGTACTCAAAACTTTTTACTGAGCTTTCCCCCATTATTTAAATAATGGAATTTACTGTTATACCAGAGGAGAGTAAAATGGAGAAATAAATTAATCCAGAAAGTGGAAATAAAAAGATAAATAAGCACATTAGGTATTATCGCGCAGTAGGGTTCAGTATTACTGGTAATGATCCCGCTAAGGTCATGCACATGCAAAAAGTGTATTCAAGACCTGGATACAATATTGACAGATCCGCTTGCAAATCTGTTACATTTTCATGACCGTTCACAGATTATGTTGTCTGATATAACAAGAAGATACACTATAGTAGTTTTTTTTAGCTATAGGTCTTTTTAAGTTTTGACAATAAACTGAGAATACTTTCAATAGTTGAGTTTACCCTATGCTATTTGTGAGGCACCAACATACATATACAGTACATATGTACACATGGACATAGAAGTCTAAAGTACAGTGTGGAATATTATCGTTGTAAGTGCCATTGTATCTTCAAAGTAATAATGATGGGTTTGAGTTCTGTGGTAGTAACATGGGGGATTTCAAATATGAACCCAAGGGACAACGTAAAACCCACAGACGAATCTCCTCTCCTATAAGCGCCACTTTGAAAAGCGCTATTATTTGAGTTCATATCCACAGGCCTGAGCCAATCCAGCCAAACCGCCACTTTCTTTTTAATGCAGTGGCCTTACACGAATGAAAGAGATTTATCCCTCCGCCACAAAACGTAATGACTTCTCATTCCACACAGCCTACTGCAGACTTGCAAACCAATAAGACTTGACAACTTGCTAGGAGCAGTTCCTGGAGGGGATGCAGTGAAAGACACTGTCGATTGACTATATATGTCTGTGTTCAAAGTCACCTATTGCCTGAGTTAGGTGAAACATGTGTGTTTGACTTTTTTTAATTTGCAGCAAATATTACAAATAACGTAAATTCATGGACAGAGTTATAATTGGTATTATTATGACGATGCTCCTCACTGTCTTGTAAAAACATGGTTACAATAGAGGATGATGTACACATTAGGAGATCATACTATGGCAAATTATACTTTCAAAAAATCATATAGAGTAGGTGCCCTACAAGAAATCAAATGTGTAATTGTAATAACTTACTTTATATTACCTTATTGCATTACACTATCATGATGTTCTCATTGCAACAATGTGTTATATGTTTACGCAAAGGCATATACTTCAGCCACTTCGGGGGGAACTGTGGGGGGTATGACATTGCCATGGGCTGCCAGTGAGCATGGTAACATGAAGCTTTACTAAAGCACTAAATGTTAAATAGGAGACATACATCTTTATTGCTAAATGGCCAAAGGACTGCATTGTGTAATCACAGAGTTTTGTAATGTGACACTTCTGTTTTACCTAAGAGCAAGCAGAAAATGCATGTCTGCCCTTGAAATGGTCATGGTATTCTTAGAAATCTCATAAACAGCACAATGAGACTCAATTTACCCAAGGGCCCAAGAGAGGCTAAAACTGGCACAACACCATATCCACTGTTTTGAGTGCCATATTCAGGAGGCTGAACTAACTTGCAGTGCCCAACCTTGTCCCATTGTCATCATCATGTTAAACAATTAAACAGGTTATATACTATGCAGACCAAGAAAAAATATCACACAATTCTACTAAACACAATAACCAAAAATCAAAATATAGGTATGTTCTGTTAATGTGACTTAAAGGGCTAAAGCACCATGCATCATAACTTACTTATTCAAGCTACACTAGTGACAGATTAGTTTATGTGAAATCTAAATTGCTAAATTGCTGTAAAATTTCTTTGATCTCTACAGTATTTTCAGATAGGATTTTTTTAAAATTCCATAACAAGTAAATACTGTTTTGTGCCTCACTAGTAATGATATCACTGTGGAATTTTCACCAATAAACCCATGTGTGTCAATCAGGTTCTAGAATAAATATTAGGACTTGTCTGATTGCAGATGTTTTATTTTGTTTTTATACAACAGTTAGGTTTGGTCAAACTATTCATTAATCCCTGACTGGATGAGATGCATTCTACGCGTCACTAGGAGTGGAGATATCACGGGTGACTATATACAGTTACTAATCACTCCGCCAATGACACAACATAATCATTAAAACTTTACACCAACATTCCATTCCATCTAGTTCATAAACAAGGGAGAGAGAAAAGTGAAAAAAAATAAAATCGAGAGAATTTTATGATGGCAGACTTTAACAAGACACCCAAGACTGCAGAACAGCAGCTGTGCCTTAGGCCTACTTCAAACTGTGAACAACAACCATATTTCAGCTACTGCACAATACAGGGAAATGTCCAAATAGACACTTGTTGCATAGCAACCACAGACACCGTTAACTCTAACTGAAACAATTTTGTGGAGTGGAGATTGGCATGACCTGAAATACAATTAAATTAAACTTTAAAAACAAATTTAAAAATTGTGTCTATAAACTACTTGTGTTGTATAATAGAAATATATCACTCGTGATCATGAGGTTGGTTAGCGGATATCACCATGGCTGTGGTTACCTACGGAACTTAGCCTTTGGCTTGGTGCCTGTGGCCGAACCATTGCTGTGGCGATACCCACTACTAACCCCACTCCGACTCGTGTTATATTGCTGGGCAATAACTAAAATATTTCACAAAAAATACTTAAACTAAAAAAACTAACTACTTTTGATAAACTATAAAAAACAAACAAGAATATTTCAAAGCAGACAAGTAGACTCAGTTTTGCAACTATAGCCACAGTCTGTATTACAGGATGGTTACCTGAGCTGCTTCACTCTCTCTTCTACTTATTCTTCTTCTTCCTCCTCTTTTTCCTCCTTACCACCATTCTCTTCCTCTTCTTCTTCCATAACCTCCTCTTTCTCCTCCTCCAGATTGGAGTGCTGGCCGTACGAGGGACCTGAGGTTCCTGACTCCTGGTCGAAGTCGCACTCCTCTGCGTGGGCATCATCCTTTGAAGAACAGCTAACCTGACCCACGGTCTCCTCACTGGTGTGCCATAGCTTCTCTGACATCTCAGGCATGACAGGCTTGATTCTCCTCTGTACACCTCTGCTTCGAGTGAGAGGCGTATCACTGTGGCCTTTTGAGAGTTGTGCTGTGGAGGGGCCTCCTCTTATCGTAGTCCTTAGGCACGTGTCTGCCCCTGGGGTTGGACAGTTCCTTCCCCTTGGCCCCACTGGATGGGGCTCCCCTTTTCATGAGCTGCCTGGTTGAATGTCCAGAGGACCTCATCCACTTGGACTCCTGTCTACCCCCTGCTCACTCTCTGGATTGTACAGGTCGTTGTCTTGGTCAGGTGCCTCAGTAAAGATATCTTCAAGGACATCTTTTTCATCTTGTCTGTCAACCGCCATTTTTCATGTGCATGTTTGATAGCCTGGAGACCCGTGTTTAAAGCCGGGTGGGGTTACTTCTCTCCCCCTTTGCTACAAATGGTGTCAGAATGGGAGAAGTATGGTGGGAGATGCGTGAGAGACACCTGAGTGTGTGTGAAATGCATGGGTGCGCTTCCCAAAGGGAGTGCCATTACTAGGGTTGGGGATGTGCTCTGGCTACCATTTCAACAAGGCTCTTTGGCATTGCTATCAGATTGTGATTGATCATGGCATTGCGATCAATATTTGATACCCGGAGACGCAGGTTCAAGGCCAGGGGTGAGTGCTCTTGCCCTTTGCTACACAATCTATTGCATCAGCCAATCTTTTATGAAATGTAAAAGACACATTACCATTGGCTTTACTATTGCATCTCAAAAGCTTGTTTTTCCTTCAGGATAACCAGCATAACCAGTTGATAGTGTCAATAATTAAACGTACCCTTTTCAGTAATCACTTAGTCTCTCAAATCTCTCTGCTGTGTGTTTTGGTCTCTCTCTCTCTCTCTCTCTCTCTCTCTCTCTCTCTCTCTCTCTCTCTCTCTCTCTCTCTTATTGTTATAGGATGCCATTGAGTTCAGAGAAAACAAACAGTCGATTAAACATATATGTCACCCAGTGGTAACATGCAGAATACATATGCACGCTTAGCATGACAGCATTCCCATAACTGCCTGGAGAGCCACAACGACGGAGATGATAGCCTGCAGCAGGCTGATGATGATCAGTCACTCTCCATGGACATGCAGGGAAATCAGTCTTCACAGCAATGTGCCTATTGTGCATTTACAACACAACAAGCAGACATGGCAGTGAAACAGAATAAAAAAGAAAGTGTGTTTTCACTGACTAAAATATTACCAGAAGATAAAAAAACTACTGAAGATCCTACTATTTATGCAGTCATTTGTGTAGTCAAATTTATATTTTGGTCTTTTTTTCTTTCTTTCTCTTTTTTTCTTTCTCTCTTTCTAAAGTAGACCCCACATTTCTTACCACTGCATGCATACGCTATTCTTTGTTCTCCTCCATATGACGTCTGGCTCCGTGCAAAGGCACTAATTACACATGAGACTGGGCCATTTAATGTGTTAAAAACAAGCACAAAACGAGCTTCATGGCTTGACTTGCTTTTATATAAAGGAATGAAATGTGCATGCACTTGACAGCATTACCTTATCGAATAGGCCCTGTAGCCCCGAGACATGTGTGTTATTACACTGAACCTTACTCAAACAAACTAATCTGTACAACGGGAAAAGATGAGTAGAATGTGACAGCACCTGTGGAACACAGTGTATGTGTATGGACTTTCTTTTTTCACTGTCAGCATGAAATTAACTTCACTCACGCTTGCTAAAAAAGCTTATTAGCCTTGCCCTGTTTATTAGCATTCCCTAGTTTCACTCTTAGCCTCTACCTCCTTATGAGACGTCTGAAAAAGTACTGTTCTTGACTTCTGAAGACTGACAGATTTCTAACGTTTATTGGAAGAGTGAAAAGCAGGAAAAGGATGCCGCACTAGCGACACACTGAGGAAGGCAGAATGCTGAAACCCACCTGTGTAATTAAACCTTCTATATGCATGGTGCGGCCTCCTTTTCCTGCTTTTCAATTGTCTTGTCGTTTGACCAGCAATCTAAAAGTAAGCTGAAGTTGTCTAAGTGAAGCCTGCTTCTACCTTTATGAACTATTGGAGGAAATTATTTTGAAGGAAACCTTACAGCTACCCACATAGACAATGGACACCGATAATGTGTGGCATATACGGGTGACCAGAAAACACTCAAATAGCATGCTCTGTGTCCACTGTGCTGAGTCTCGGAGGCCTAGGGCTTGAACTCTGATTAACCCCAGCTGCCTCTTTTTCCAGGCTGTTCCAGCTGTGCACGAGTCTAACGGGACCATACCCACCTCACCTTGCAAGTGCTGCCCTCAGAGGTCTTCTCAGTGATGATGAGCATGCCACAGATTTTCCTTTAGGGAAATTCGTCTGGAGAGGACCTTGTGTTGCTGAATGTATCCCATGATGGTAGCATGCTTGAGCTGGTAAAGAAGCCCCTGAGAATACTAGGTGTTCCCCTGAGGGCTGTGAGCAGTTATTCAGCATTCCTTGAACATCCAAAACCCAGAGCCCCACCCCATCCCTCCAAACCCACCCCCTCACTGCTGTGAGCTGCATTCAGACATGGGCACAAACCTCTTGGAGTGCCTGCTGTAATCCCCAATTATTGTCTCAAATGTACTTCCATGTTTTTGTTAGCAAACATTTAGCGGTAAACACAAATCCTCATTGTGACAATAGACAAAGAGGGGCTCTAAGCCCATTAGGAAAATTTTGCCAGATGAAAGCTACTGATACGACCCAAGCCATCAAACTCCACTGCCCACACACCATCCTCCCAGAAACGTCACGCTGGCATTTCATTTAAATTTTATCAATTGCCACCACAGAAACAAACAGTAACTGTTTGTCTCGCCAACAGTGTTGGTGGATGTTTTTGGCAGTCCTCCTCCACACCTGTGGAGCGTTCAGTGTGAGCAAAATTATTCCTCCTCCCCTACACCTCCCCCTCATTAGTGTTTTATCAGAAGATGAGATGTTTGTCTTCCTCTGTTCTCCACACTTGTTTGGAGGGTTGGGGGCAGGGGGAGGCGACAGTGAGGGAAACAGCAGAGATGATGGAAAGGTACCGGCCTGCACACTGTGATAATGGGAGAGCTGGGAAAGGAGTGTGTGTGTGTGGGTGGGTGTGTGTATACTTGTGTGTGTGTTTTCTGGTTGGGGGGTAGGTGGGGGAGGGGGAGGGGGTTTGGGGAATTGGAGCGGACGAGGAGAGGGAGGGAGAGGAAGACACTCAACAGCTTTTCTCAGCTGACTGCTGCTGTCTGTTATCAGTGTTGCAGTTGCACTAAAGCCCAGTGGACAAAGCATTTTACTGAGAGCCACGGTCTTCACCACACAGAGAGAGGAAAAAAAAAGGGGAGCGATAGACAAATAGAAAGAGGGAGAGAAAGAGTGAGAAAATGAGGGCAAGAGAGAGGGGTAGAGAGACACTATTTACAGTTGTTTTTTTGAACCAAACTTGCATTAAGTTACTTATGCATCTCCTCTTTTCCTCCTTACAGCTGGTTGTTTTGCCCTGTATCAATGGGAGTTTATACTAGGAGACGAGTGCAATTAAAGGAATATGCCACCCCCAGATTAAATTGAGTCTCTCCCTGATAAATCAGCAGAAGCGTTTTCTAGCAGACCCAGCCATTGTCCGAATCTGGCACTGACCTTAGCTAAGCTTAGCATAGTCGCTGTGTTGCCAACTAGCAAATTGTGGCAAACGTGAATTCACTCGAATTTTTGTGACCTGTGCATTCAGATTCGAGTACAAATGGCAATGCAAATTAACACGAAGGGATTGACTAGGCGGCAATTAATAATAATAAAATAATAATAATACATTTTATTTGTTTACATGGCGCCTTTCAAAACACCCAAGTTCGCCTTAAAATGGAGGGAAATAAATAATAAATTAAAAAATTAAACAAACAAACAACCATATGAAGTAGTGAATAAGTGCGTCTTCAGTGCACTCTTGAATTGGGGAACAGAGTCCTTAGCTTGCACCTAAGGTGGCAGGGCGTTCCATAACTTGGGAGCAGCATATGAAAAAGCTCTGGCTTCCATTGTGGTCAGCGAGATTCTTGGCTGGACCAACAGTTCTGAGCTTGGTGATCACAGAGACCGTGATGGTGTGTACCTCTGCAATAGTTCTGTAATATAGATAGGGCCAAGATTGTGTAGCGCTTTGAATGTAAGAAGTAGTATTTTAAAGTTGGCAGCCAGTGTAGTTCACACAGAATAGGTGTGATATGCTGGGACGACTTTGTGCAGGTGATAATTCGTGCCGCAGAGTTTTGGATGAGTTGAAGTTGGTGAGTTAGCTTGCTTGGGATACCTGACAGAACTGTTAGAACAATTTGATGGAGAACTATATTCCACGGAAGCACAGGTGAAGCAGAAGCAAAGCACTGCTGAAAGGCGCAAAGACACCTTAACACACACCGCAAATAACCATTTTTACTCATTTTTACTGCTCACTTATCCAACTATAGACACTGCGGGGAGAGACTCAATTTCACCTGGGGGTGGCATATTCCTTTATCCAATATTTACCCCTCATGCCACAAGCAGACATGGTCCATTTTAATCCAGTGATCAAACACATACGAGACCACAGTGCCCTTAGTCATAACGAGGAGAATAAATCCTTACCGGGCAGCATGCCAGGGCTTGTGAGGGAGCATACAAAAAAAGCAAGAAAACCAAGATGAAAGATGAGAGATGACAATCATGTGCGCCCATTCTGCGTTGATTGTGGAATTCAGTGCGAAACAGAGCAAATCAATCAGGCAGCTGCTTCCACCATCCATCACGTCCATAAAGACCTCAGCAGGCACCCCCCCCCCCCCCAAACGCCCCTAACCCCCCACTCCCTCTGACGCACCCGCCCTCTGCACCACCCACACATTGAGTGTGTGAGTGTGAGGGGTGGGGGTGATGTTGGTGGTGCAGGGTAGACAGAAGGGGAAATTTGGCAGCCATGTTGTATCGTGGCCGCTGAAATGCAACAGGATGGCGATGCTAATTAGACAAAATTGGTTGCGTTGATTGAATATGAGCATTATTAGAGGGGATCTGAATGCCGGATGGAAGCAAATTGCTGTGATGGAGCTCAATCATGAAAAACCTTCTTTTTTGTTTTAAATGTGCACTTTCTCCATGTACAGCATACTCCTGACTTTACATGAGAGCACTCAAGGAATTAGTGGAGTGTGTGTTAAAAAAGCTTGGACTTAAAGGACTTGACAGGATAGCAAACCTTTAAAAAAACATTTGTCACTCTCTGTGAAGCTCTGCTGTGGTCTGTGCATTTGTTTTATCTTTGACCCTTTTACAATTGGCCTCTTTCAATTCCAAATGTTATTGGTGCTTACATCTCTGACCCAGGAGGAGGGGGCAGGTTTTTTTGAGGCGGGTAAGAGGGGTGAGCTTCACTCTTTGAATCTCACCTCAAAATCAAGCACAGCAATCCCTGCAGCTGTTGATGCAGCAGGCTATGTACTGATAAAAAAGAAAAACTTACCCAGCTCTTGACCCACCAAAAAGACCTAGCAACAACTTTAGCATTGCTTTTTAATGATGGTTTATTTTCTACCAGGGGCATCACTAGAATTGAAAGACAAGGGGGTCTTTGTACTCAGGGTTGGTGAGTGCACACCAAAAAAACCATTATTTTTGGACCTCTATTTGCTTCTTTTACTTTTAAGCTGTTATCCTGGTCATTATAAAGGCTATATGCATGTCCTGTCTTGCTTTCAGGGCATTCTAGGCTATGTGCCATGCTTTTGTGTGATAGTATTTACTTTGATTTTATATTAATTTGTTTATCAGGAAAAATATTGTGCACAAACATTTTTTTAACACTGTTACATTTTTAAAAAAAGCTGTCAGTAGACATATCTTCACATATTTGTGTGGGGGAGTCTATCTGTAATCTGACAAAATAAGAACCATGAAGGAGGAATACCAAGAGACTTACCACCAGTACTCAAAATCGAATCCTGTGTAGCTGACGAAACAACTGTAGTTTTTACCTTTTTCTGAATAAATATCTTACCATGGATTAGCTTAGGGGGAGAGGCGGCATCATGGTGAATGGCGGGGTGTAGGTTACCTGTGATTAGGCTGTTTATGCAAAGGTATCTCTGTTTCTGGGGATATTTAGTCACATATTTTTGGATACTTCTGGATATTATACAGACACATATATTTGGATACATTTTGTCAACACTAGTAAACAGTAGCGCTATCATCAAACATGTTACTCCTCTACAGTTTTAAAAGATTGTCTCTTCCACTCTTTTTTCGTCCACGGGTAAAAAGCACACAACACAATGACTTGTCTCTCAAAATGTGCTGTTTTTTAAATAGAACATGATTTGCGCATCTATTATTGTCGTTGTTTAGTTTATATAAGAATGATACCAGGAATGCTGTTTAAATGGTGCTTCCGGGGTAACGGGTAGTGAACTCGCAAATTGTTTGAAGGTGTTTTGAAGGCATGGATGTTTCAGGCAGCATCTTGCCAGACCAATCAGCGAACAATTTCTTTTTGGAGGTGTAGACTGCTGAAGTTTAAAATGATTGGATCTACCTTCATCCAATTACTAACTTCTGGTCATGACTCCCTCTGTTCTCTGACTGGTCAGGCAAGATGCTGCCTAAGACAACCATGTCAATGAAACTACAGCCAGACTCTCTGTACAAAATAAAGTGAAGTATTAGGGGCTGGTTTACCAGGCTAGTCTGGACCTACCAGTAGAGGCTAGTAGCCCTGGGCCATTAGCACCAACTAGCCTGGAAATGGCCTTGGCCTGACCTGGCCTGATAGTGTGACAGTGGCAGTTGACAAGCTCAGTTTCTGCTCTTTCATTTACTATGTGTGTCATATCAGTGCGATGCGGGTTAGTGAATATTTAAGTTAGAATACGAGTTCAGATACAATCTAATTATTTTGTAGACATATTTCATCTTCATTTATAATGCCATCAATTCAGTGCAGGAGGAAGTGTTTGGCATCCTCTGAAAGTTTGGCATCATCTGTTTCTGCTCCTTTATGTGGTATGCATGTCATGTCTGGCGGAGAGTTGCAAGTGATTTAAATTGGAGTATTGTGTTCATATAACTATGCACAGACTGTAACTGCGCAAGTTTTTGAATTCAGATTTGTACGTGCACAGATAGGTAAGCCATCAGAAAGCCTAGGTTGTGCTCTTTTTGTTGCTATGCATAGCATCTCGCTATGATGCACCATTCTGAAGTAACGTCACAGAGAAGAATAGGAATGATTCTGCCATTTTGCATCCATGGTCCTATAATTATAGATGTAGGTGTTTGCTACATCTGAATTGGTTGAGGCATTTTTTATGTACTTTTATCGATGACTCAGGTGACATGACATGGCTTCTAAGGAGTTTAAATTTGTCATGAGTTTGAACATGTTAGGAGAAATCAAATGGCATTAAATGAGAACTGATTGTAAGTCCAGAGAAGGAAAAGTTACTTGTTTAAAAAGAAAGCTGTTATGCAGCTATGCATTCATTCTTTTACATTTTTACAACGATGAAGAAGCATATTTTCATCTCTTATTATACAAACATGTTTTAAGTTGATAACATCCTTGCATATTTTGGTCCACCCCTTTTTTCTCACAAGAATGAGTTGCATGAATGTTCTAGCACAGTGTGTATATGTGCAATGCATTTGAATGCCTGTATTAAATGGCGTTGATATTTACATGCAACTCCATGCAACATCCAAAATAAACTCTCTCTCTCTCTCTCTCTCTCTCTCTCCTCCTGTCCCGTCCTCCATTTTCTCTCTCTCTCTCTCTCTCTTTCAGCCAACACTTGGCCATACACACACAAAGAGAAAGAGAGAGAGAAAAAGAGAGATGCATACAATGGCTATATAGACAAGGTTATTGTGACAGTGTTGTCTAAAACACTTGTTAAGATCAATATACTGTAAATCCATGTACAATTTCCTTGAAAAAGGCAGGGCTGACGATAATTACAGCCATCAAATTGAACAAAACAATTGTCATAACATCCAGGGCGAGAGAGAGAGAGACCTTGTCATAATACAACATATACACACACAAACTTGCGTGCACACACAGTTACACACACTGATGACAAACAGAAATAGCTATTTTATGGGCTGTATATATACTGTCACCATTCTCCAATTTAAAAACATGTCATGCATGAGCCCTAGTCATTTGCTGACACATTCATATCTTCAAAAATCTGTGTTAGACTGTGTGTGTGTGTGTGTGTGTGTGTGGGCAGGCATGTGTGTGTATGTGTGTGCACACTTACGTGTGGGCAAGCGTGTGTGTGTGTGTGGAGGGGGCCAGCTGTGTGTTTGCAGTTTGTCAGTGTATCGTTCATAAAGAGGACAAAAACATAGACAGAGGGCACAGGCAGTTAGTGGCAAGTTGAACGAATTGCCTGTAGCCCTACAATACTGAACACTTCTCAAAGGAAAAAAAATCAACAACAACAACAAAAAATTAACTTGTGGAAGTAAGTTGTTGAAACACACTATTTAGTATACAGACAATACACATGAGAAACATGACACAGTTGTGTGTGACCTCTGAAGAACAGGCAGAATAGGAGATGCGTGTGGAAGAGGAGTTCAGGGAGAATTCTCAGGAGTACTGGTGGTGAGGCCAGGGCAACAGTAGCTGGGTGAAACCTCCTCTCTCTCTGCCTGTCTGTCTGTCTGTCTGTCTGTCTGTCTGTCTCTCTCTCTCTCTCTCTCTCTCTCTCTCTCTCTCTCTCTTTCTGCCAGTGTGTCCTTGATTGGTGTTGGGCTTATCACAACAGAAAAAGTGTGTGTGTTTGTAAAAACAAATAGAGAGAAAGAGAGAGCATTTTTGTTATTTTCATTTTCCCTGTTTTTATTTCACACACACACACAAACGCGCACACACACACACACACACACACACAAACACACACACACACACACACACACACACACACACACACACTGAATGTATAAGATTGGGTTGGAGAAATGAAAGTGCTTGATCATCTGAGAAAATGTGTCCCTGCATGCTCCATGCTACAATGTGATGAATGCTCACACGAAACCCCACAGTTTGGGTGACACATGAAGAAATGTGTGGGGGCACAAATGCCAGACCTCATGACGTAGCATCTGTCAGGCAATCTGATTGTTTACTGCAAAGCATTAGCAACTGATTTATGCAACTGCTAGCAAATCCATCTATGCAAACTGTGAGTCGGCAAGTAATCATTGGAAAAACATGTCAATCAAGATTTAAAAGAGCAAATACAGCTGGTATCTGTAAATAAGTCAAATACACAGCTCCCTTACATACGTCAATCAATGGCAATCCTTTTCCTGTAAGTGGCCGAGCAATCTGATACATAATTAGCCATCTCATATTAAACAGGTGACACTTTGTAGCAATAAAACCAAGGCCCGTGGTATACTGCCTTGCACGCAGCTGGGCACGCATCATGGCCCTAGGCATACCATCAGAGCTCTTTGTAGTCAAGAGCCTTGCCATTCTTGGAAGCCCCCAATTAAACTTAGCCCATAGCTATGGATTGGGAACAGGCACAGTATACAGTTTGAATCCAAAGGTGTGTCAGGCCTTATGGAAACATTTTCAACTGGAGTTCGTCACAGCATCATCCTAGAGACAGTTGAAGAATGTTGGAGCATCATCCTAGAGACAGTTGAAGAATGTTGAAGCATTTTGGGCAAAGTTTAAACTTATGGGAGTTCAGTTCTATGCATGCCCTGTACATGTGCACCAACAGTTTTGCAGTAGACACAAAATCTGGAAGACGTAGCTTGCCGTGAAGCTGACACATTTTTTCATTCTGTATGCCATCTGCAGGAGTATACCATGGGTCCAAAGCACTTTAAATTACAATTTAACTACCCACGGTCTTAACTTTTAATATTAATATCATGCTGTAAACACTTTACACCCGGTGACACTTCCTTATCCTGAGTCAGTATTAGAGTTAAAGCCTATTGTTTGTCATATCAGTGTCATGTCAGTGGTCTTGGTGAGTCTTTAGGTCACATAATGAGTTTAGAGAAAACACAAGATACTTGTGCACCTAGGAAGAGTATCTTTGGGAGAGGAGATTTAAGCCTTCCTGACTACTCTTATCCTAGCATACTATTGTTTGGGAGAACACTTAGCACTTTAGGTTTTATTATTATTTTTATTATTATTATTATTATTATTTCCTGAGTCCTGAGTCGATTGTACAATTGTTGGTTTGGTTGGGTTGGTTTGGTCGCAGGGTCTAGTTGGTTTGTGAAAATTTCCAGACACTTCATTAATAGTACACCTCACGATTTCCTCAGGCCTTTAGTGACTATACACCCTCCTCTGAGGCGGTCCCACTTAAGTTGATCATTCCTTTGTGTGTGTCCAGTATCCAGTTAGCCAAAAATGTCCGCCAAGAACATCTAATTTGGTGACTGTACAAAGCTAAAGCTTTGTTAGTAGCAGCAGCAAAGTTGGAACGAGAAAGGATATTATCCATCAAAAAGCTCAACTTTTTACACTTTAGCTTAAACGTCTTGCACTTCACTTTAGTTTACATCCTGGTCAAGATGTCTGACCATCAAGTTGTCTCACTAACACTAAACACACCACACACCTGAACAACTCCCGGTTGTTTTTAGCACTGTGGCACACCACCACCTAGCATCCCAGCCTATGTTGCTGAACCAGCTGCATTTTAGTAACATCTAGTAACATTTTCTTTAACTAATAAAAAAAACATGACTACACTCGAATTCACCTGCAAGGGTCTTACGCTTTTCCTAAAAGCCATCATTCGTCGGCTTACTAACCAGCTAGCTCAGAAAGAATTTAAAATCTGCATACAGCACAACAATGGCCATACAGCACAACAATACGAAGCCAAGCTACCCAGCTAAACAAAATGTCATTTCAGGCTGTGTTCCCTGAAGAGCAAACTACCCCATCTGCAACCAGCCTGTTTTTCCCAACAACAGAGCCCGCCCTGGACCGAAGTTGTCTGTCGCTGTCACAGGGAAGTACAGAAGAGATTTTCTCCACCTTCTCTTCATCTTTCTAACCGCTACACAGCTTTAGCCGCCAGTAACATAGCTCACCCTATTAATGGTGGCTCTCCTCTCCCACAGTTCTATTCTGGAAGATGTCCAGGCCAGGGTACCCGACTTGGTGGACCAGCTTCAGACCACCTCCACGATCATTGTCCACCAGGCTCTATCTCCCTACGGGCAAAAAAGTCACTTTAACACACTCAGTTCTCGAAATACTGTGCACTGGGCTTAGACATATACTATGCTTCATCAAATTTCCTCCTTTAGAACTTATTGTAGGCAATGCAAACATAGGGTTGCAGGCTGCTTGCTTGATAACTGAATTATTGTCCCACTTAAGCATTGGGTCAATAATCCTAATGTCATTAACTTTGCATTTCTTAATGTACAGTAAGGTCCATTACCAACAAGACCTTGTTAATAAATAAGTCTATCCGAGACAAAAAACTACATTTGTTTTTAGTGGAGACTTGGGACTGGGGGTGGGGCTGGGGCTGGGGCTGAGGATGGGGCTGCCACCCTTATTGAGCCATGCCCTCCTAAGTACAAGTTCTATCAGTAGATAGCGATTAAGTATGACACAATAATCAGTATCAGTGAAATGCTACAGAACTTTTGAACAGTCCATATGGTTTTGGACTATCTCAGCATGTAATGGAAGCCATCCATCGACTAGGAAACACACTTGATCTAGTAATATAACATTGCTGTGCTGGATATCACTGTCTTAGATCATTACTGCATGCTATTTGAATCTCCACTTATTATACCCTGTAACAAAAAGGACTGTTTAATTCAGAAATGTTTATTAAAGGCATCAGTAGGACAAAAAATGTACTGACCACACTAACGCCTGTGACCTCTTCATTGGGCACCAGTCATTTTGTCAAAGTGTTTCTTCGAGCTTTCTGGCAGTGATGTGTTTTTTCTTTGTTCAGCGCTAATTTCCCCCTAATCACAGTATTAGTTTCACTTATTCACTCTGCGTCCCGCGCTCCTCGCACTGTCACGTTAGTCCTCCTCACCTGCTCGCCTCAATTCTCCGTCTCCTTGATTATTCCCCGCACCTGCACTTCCTTGTTTCCTCCTTATTCCACTATCGCTCTCACCTGCACTTTCCCACTATTTAAACCCTCACGTTTCACTCACTCTTTGTCAGTCCGTCTGCAAACCACAGTGTTTATCTCCTAGGCAAGTGTATAGACTCCTGACTCCTGTTTTGATCTCATCCTTTTTTGTTTCCGTATTACCTCCGAAGTTTGTTTCTGTTCTCCGCCTGTCTGTTTCCTTGAGTCCTGTTCCGTAGTGTCTTCGTCCCCAACTCCTCGGATCCGTTCTCCGGCTGTTCGACTCTGGTTCATCCCTGACTGTGCTCTGCTCTCCTGCCCTGGCTGTTTGACTCTGGTTCATCTATGACTACGCTCTTGCATGACCACTTGTTCATGACTACTTTTCTGTCAGACCTCGATTGTTATGACTTAAATGTTCCCTATGCACGCAACCTTGAAGGGGTGCGCTGCTGTAATGCACGGGTCCATATACTGTATGAAAGACCAGCGCCCAACCGATGTTTTTAAATAACCCACTCGCAACTCGGACTGCAAAAAAATAATTAGGAAATGTTACTGACCCACTTCCAGACCCGCATATTTTTAAAAGTAGTCTGTGCTCTTGATGAACGTATAGCGTTATTGGGCTACATAAAATTGTCATTACTGACTTATGTCTATGCATCTAGCCTATGTATTTGCCATTGCTCTATTCAATGTGTTGGGGAAAACCAGGATTTTTGTCCCGCGTATTAATTAATTAATAATGGTCAACGTTGAAAATAAATAAGGATTTCCCACTACAAATTGTATTACAGTAAGGCCTGGGCGCAAGAAAAGCTAAAGGGTGCCAATTGATGGTTTAAAAAGGTTGACATAGCCAGCACTATGGCCATCAGCTTTCATAACTTCTGCAAATGTCTCCCATACTTTTCTCTCTCTGTTGGTGCGTTTTTGGATCTTCCACTCCATCCAAACGTCAACATTTTATCAGACTAACCCTTTTCCCAACGTGATAGATCAGATAGCTGAGACGATGTATGAATTTAAACAATGGAAAAAATTCTGGGATAAGACCTGGCCTCACTTTGTCGTTCTTACTGAGTCTTGGCATGATCTGTTAATGGTTGACAAAAACACGTAGCTTATTAATTAAAATTCACATTTACATCCAAATTACCTATACAACATATAGAATGTGCATTATTTATGTATGATTCATTGGGTCTTGCCATGTGTGTTGCAAAGCATTTGCTTCTATGCTAAAATGTGCCAATTGATGGTTTAAAAAGGTTGACAAAGCCAGCACTATGGTCATCAGCTTTTATAACTTCTGCAAATGTCTCCCATACTTTTTGCTCTTTCTGTCGGCACTTTCTCTCCAGTCCGTCCAAACGTCGACTTTTGATTAAGCTAACCCTTTTCCAAACGTGATAGATTAGCTGAGCCACAGCTCTGGAACCTGTTAAACAATTGTCGGAGAAGACCTGGCCTCACTTTGTCGTTCTTACCCTGAGTCTTAGCATGATCTGTTAATGGTTTATTAAGCTTATTAATTAAAATTCACAATTACATCAAAATTACCTATACAATGTATATACAATGTGCATTATTTATTTATGATTCATTAGGTCTTGCCATGTCTGTTGGAAAGCATTTGCTTATAGTGTACGCTACTGACGATGTTCATGTAAATGTTTAACAACTGTTGAAGTAGGCTAAAGCCTAATCAATTACTGTAGCTTATTTATTTCTTCAGTTGTTTAAGCTTTCTTAAATGAAAAAGGTCCATTGATATTTGAGAGAAAAGCTGGCTTATTTGTATTTTGTGTCGGCAGGGATGCAAGTCCTGGTTGCAGTTTAAGTTACCGTACATTTTGGAAAAGGATTTTTGCCTCTTTATTCATGCTCATTACAGAGCAACTTGCCTTAGCAAAATGAGACTTTCGCCCGAAACAATTCTCACTCCAGGGTACTCTCTGAGTACTCAGATACCTTCCCATCCCCCCACGCGTCATTGATCCACACCTACTGGCGAGTGAATCTCTGTTCTTAGGTCGCCGGATCTGAACCCCATCCCATCAGTCTTATCTATCTAAGGAAGCGCATGTTCTCTGGCCCCCCTCCCCCCTTTTTTCACTGTAGGCCTACCTATTTCGATTGAATGATGATGTGTTGTGAGTGTGCTGCGAATGCTGCTGACTTGTGAGTGTGAATGAAATGTGTGAAATTACACAAGCAATACAACATAAATTCAATAAATTCGATGTGCTCATTCAGTGAGAGGATTATGATTGAGTAAACAACACCTGGTTATATAAAAATGGTTATTACTGCTTCTGGTTATACATGTAATGGTTTTCAGTGCTTGTATAATTTATTTTCATACATTTACAGTAGGTTAAGTTGTGAGGATGAAGCGGAGAGAACGACATGCAGCCTAGACTAGGCTATTGATGATGAGCTGAGGAAAATGCGCGTCTTTTAACAAATACCTTACAGCCTGGGCTAGCTGTCATTTACAACAAAGTGCAATGAACAAGTAAAACATGATTTTTTTTCCCCTTCTCTCCCTCTCACACAAGTTCAGGGAGTAACTGAAAGTGACATTTTTATTACGGTGAACATGTGGAAAAACTTCAATGTTATTTAAACAGCACTTAACAATGGGAAATTCCAGCAAGCAATGGTATAATAATGAACTATGTCCTTGTAACTTATATTCGGGTTTATTTGATATTTTCCATTTTGGAATAGTTTTCCACTAACTGATATCCGTACAGCTTTTGTTTAGTCGTAGCTTAGCTGCTTATTTTGTCTCATGACTAAACATTCCCGGTGTTAGCGCGGTACATGTTCCATGTTATGGCCAACTTCTAATGCAAATATCTTACAGTTGTGCTGTCCAAATTCAGCGAAACTCAATCGGCTTGTAGAAATGACTATAATACTGTTGCTCAAATTGTTAAACTTTGAAGTCATGGTATACGGTTTTAACCAGGAAAACGAGATGACGTGAATTTGCTTTTTAAACGTTTTGACAGCTGTATTATCTCTGCACATCAATTTAGTTTCACTGTGTTTGAACCGCAGGATTATGAGATATTGGCAAGTTTAGAGTCGCCTAAATACGGCAAGGTTTGCCGTACAGTAGGTGGGGTCAACCTTCGAAGTAGGATCTTTACTTCAGCGTAAACTTCAGTGTTCTTATGCTGCCCCCAGGCGGCTGCAGTTGTACTTACATTTCACGCAGCTGCGTGAATCACGTTGTGCATGTTGAACTAGCACCCACTGTACCTGCGCTGATTTTGCATTTTGAGTTCATCAGCCTTCAAAAACCCAAAGGCTTTTGAGCAAATTCTATTCTGTAGCCCTGTGCGATAGCAGACAGAACCCAGTGGCACATTATATGCATGGACCAAGGTGGGAGACACTGTGCAAGCACCAGTGTGCTCGTCTCATTTTTATTTGTACCACAGACAGAGGGTTAGTAGGGCCAATATTCACGGTAGTCCAGGCTTTAGTCATCACTCTACCCCTTTTTTTTGCATCTTCTGAATACACATTTAGCCACTTCGATGTTCTTGGTGCTTTAGCCATTACAACTGCTTGTTCTCGTTTCTTTTACTGTCTATCGTGGGAGGGATGTGACGTATGCCATAAGGCAGTCAAATTTTGTAGTTTTTATGGTGACATGGTTCCTACCCATGTCCCGAAGTTGAACAGTGTAGGTAATACAGGCACTTTCAAGTGATGACAAAGGTGTAATTAAACCCATTTTGAGTTGTTGTAATATCAGTATGATTTTGAAAATATAGTTTGAAGGCTGACAAACTACATAGTGTCACAACCCTGTCTGGGGCTGCCTGTGGTCTGGCTGTTCCCTCTTGTTTGTGTCAACTGTCTCTTGTAGGCTGAGTGTTGCAGGTGTGTGGAATCCAGCTCCAATGATTTCCTGGTCTGGGTGTTGTTTAAAAGGGGGCAGTTCTCCAGGCCTCGTTGTGGCCTCCTCTTGCCCTAGCCATTTTGTGTTGATGTGACTCCGTTCTACTGACTAGGCTATTACATTAGCCTCTATGCAAGCCATTCAACATTGAAGCCCTGAGTAGTGGTTCTGTTCTAGCATCGCTTAAGATTACAGTACTGGTCAGTATTATTTCAGGGTGTGCTTGCCATAGTAAAGAGAGTATTTCAACAGTTATGTCCGGTATGTATTGGCAGAAGCGTAGCAGCTTGACTGTCACAGCAGAGTTTAGCCTGATTGCTTTGGATACTTTACTCCTGCTCCTTAGCTTGGGAGTGTGCCCACTGGCATGCATTCACATGCGCTGCCTCGTCTATGCAGGAGGAGTGGTTTGGGAGACGGTTTTGGAACTTCGTAGAGGTTGGGGGAGGGGCCTGATTTTGGATTTCGGACTTGAAATTTGACTTAACCAACCTCCATCTGAAAATTCTGTAGACTTGCCTCTTGCAGCTTTAACTGCCCTGCTCAAACATTTTCTCCACTCAGAGACCTTCCTTCTACCAAACACGACAGAGGGACTCCCCTTCTCAAAAACAGTTTGCCAAACTCTTAAAGCACTTTATGATGTGTTAGTGCGTTCATATCGGTTTAGTTTCTGTTTTTTTTTTAATGCATTTTTTCCACAGATTTTGTGTCGACAGGGGAACACGAAACTTGTTGGGGATGTAGCCCTATCTGGATGATACGGAAAAGGCTGTTTTGGTGCCCAGGGACCACCCCCCTCTGCCTTATTTGCAGAATAACTTGCCAATAAAATTATTTGCAAAAGAATTCAGTGTGGCTCTGCTGATTACATGAATGTCTTCAAAGTTGTCTAGATTGCCAATGCAAAACAAAGCTAATTGAATCTTAAAGTTTCATCTCAATTCACCCACTTGATAACAACCTAAATCTACATGGATTGCATTTCAACAAACATTTCAGCAACCATTATGCCAGTGTGATACAGGTCATTGAATTTCATTATGATAAGTTTACAACACACCCCCTCAGAGAACAAGGCACTTCACTAATCTGAGTGCATTAAAACAACACATTTCCCCTCCAGTTAATAATGAAAAAACAGGTCTGTGTAGATTGTATTTAAATGAACCTCTTACTGTAGCTAGTCTCCTAATGATTCAGTGGTACATTAACAGTGGATTCCTCTATTAAAACTAATGCCTTTGATGACCATACTTATAGTATTTGATAAAGACATTGTCCCCCTTTCCACAGTGACATCAGCCATGGACCTATTCGATTTTTAGGTGCATCTAGCACAGAGGGTGTGGGCTAATTTTCATTTTAGCAGCACTATGAGATACAGCATTTGCCCTTGGTTTGGTTAGTGATAGTTTTAAAGTCAAAGTCATTGCATACAGATATAACAATGTAGGTGTAGACCTGCTGCAATGTTTATGTGTGAACCCTTTTCAAACCATGTTTAAACGTACTGTATACAAATGACCTCAGTGGGGTTCTTTAGTGTAAAATACATCAAATAAAATCATGAATGCCTTTCATGTGTAAATGTGCCTAATGTGTAAATGTGTGTCCTGTGGACATTTTGTGTGTGTGTGTGCATGTGTGTGAGGAAAGTGGTTGTGGGTGGTGATGGGGTGTGTGTGTGTGTGTGTGTGATTGTGTGTATGTGCACACGTGTGCATATGTGTGTATGCTTTGAAAAAAGATTGTATGTGCAGATAAAAATGTTTGAGAAAGCGACAACCAACAGAAGAAGATAGTGGATAGACCTTTGCTAAGCATGACAGCATTGCGAACGTTACACAGCAGTAATGAACAGTGAGTCACCACTCTTTTGAGTTATGAATAAACCTTTGAATATTTATTGTTGTACTTAAGCGTTGGATATCAGTTTGCAATGCTGCAGTTTGATCAAGATCTGTACCATTCTCGTGTTTTCCTAGTACTTGCTGACAAATTATCCCAAAAATGAATAACATATAGGGCTCTATTTTCATGATCATAAGCACATTGTCTAAAATCTGTCTGTGTTTTCATTTTAAAGTATAAGTGTAAGTCTTAGTATAAATGTACTTAGTCTTAGACTTTGTTTAGAAGTTTCAGTATAAGCCAAGTATACTTTACTATACTATTCTATAAGTATATAAGATATAGTTTATAAAAGTCAACTTCAAGTATACTTCCTCAGTTTTAGTATAAAATAAGTATACTTATAGTAAACTTTAATAAACTTCTTTTTGCTAAGGGTAGTCATGGATGTGTTTTGGGCATAACATATAATTATTGCAAAAATGCAATAAACTATTTTTATTTACAGTTTTTACCAATCATTTTCACGCGTTTTGCAGGGCAATGTCCACTTTTGCAAAACTCTTAACACAGTGTGCTGTACCAACATGCGTTTGAGCACATCAATTAACATTTGCTGCAAAATGCGCTACAGCAACCTAACTATAACACACGCTGTCGGTCAATAAGTCTACAATGCCAGTCAATGTACAATAATCTAAAAAATGCAAACAACTTGAAACAAATCACTTAAAATCTAGCCTCTGTCTGACAGTATGGCAGGTTACTGACATGTATCGCAAATACACACTTTATCAAACAATCTAAGTGACATTTGTATGTATTCATGCACCTTTGATAATAGATAAATAAAGAGTATAGGCTATGCCTATACAGTTTACAAATGAATTACAGCATTTTGTGTAAAGTACCATATGTATTAGAAAATGTTGATGCGAATCACAAGGTGTTTTTCAGTGGATTTTCTATAGTTCGCAATTTTTCTGGATTCTAACTGCAGTACACATTTCAGAACTGAAGATAGATTGTGTCAATCAAATATGCACAATCATACAAACAGAAAACACATCACTCCAGAAACACACCAGGATGAACTGTAACATGTGATACCTTCACCCTGTGCTTACATATAACCACATTGTGTTCCACTGCAGGAAAGGTGAACGCCCATTACCTGCATCAATTAGAGTATGTTTCACTGCAAAAGAATGTACATGTACGTACGTAATATGTGTTGTACATGTAAATGTATGTAAATATAAGCCTGGGCCCGCCCATACTGCCTGTGATGCTACATTGAGGGAGACTTGCCAGACCAAGCTCTGTCTACAAGCTTGGTGCAACAGCCAGGCTATGTAAATATAGTCATCCATCGAAGTCGTTTTTGGCCCTACCTACTGTAATGCTGATCCATGGTGTTGCTGCATTTTGGATAAACCATGATAAAGCCTACAGTACATACTGGTAATGGAATACACAGCAACTCCAATAACAACTTTCTACATCACAATGTTTTGCCCATAAACATGCAAATGCAACCTCTTTGTTTACCTGTTACGTAACAAGCTATAAAAATAAAAAAATATTATGAAGAAATACACACGTAAGTGTAAAAGTGCTAAATATCAACAATTATTTGGCTAAAAGATGCCTCAAGCACATTATTTCTTTTTTGTGTGACAAAATGCAAAATGCTGTGCTTTGTTACACTGTATTGTATTGCTTTTAGGTTTTGGTCCTAGAGTTAACTGTTTTGATAAGAGTATCCAAATGTCTGAAAATTTAGCTGTAGTTGTACATAATTTTGTTGGTCATGAACATTAAATGAGAGAAGTATTTATGAATTTTGGTGATTGTGGTGATTGAACGCAATTGTGTGAAAGCAACGCGAAAGAGAACGTAGTTTGTCTCCCATAGACTTTGGTTCATGCAAATGTGTTAAGAGTTTTGCAAAAGTGAACATTGCCCTGCAAAACGCGTGAAAATGATTGGTAAAAACTGTATTACACAGCACCAACTGAAGATCCTGGCATTGGGTACAGCAGTGGAGGGAGCGAACCAAGGGTCCACAGCCCAGGCCCACACCAGGTCACGCCACCGCATGCAACAGGAGGATCATCCCTTCCTGCAGCTCCAGCAAGCCATGCTGGAGCGGGAGCTGACAGGCATCCAGCATGGTCTGAGATGTGTGAGCACTCGTTTGGGGCTGGCTGGAGCTGTTGAGCTGATTGCCTCAGCAAATGGCCCAGTGATCCTTCCCCAGTCCTCCACTACCCGCTCCACCAGAAGCTCAACGGAAGCCCAACCCCTAGGTGTCCAGCTCCGTCGTGGCACTCCCCACCTACGAACCAGAGGAGGGAGAAAATTAGGTTATTTTGTTTTTGTTGGGTTTTTTTGTCCATTTTGGTTTACTTTTTGTTCGATTTGTCTATTTCTTGCAACCTGCCACACTGTTTATTTAAAACAACAAAAGAAACCTTAAATAAACTGAAGAACTTTGGCTAACCAGGCTGTACTTGTTGTAGCTCTTCTGCCAGTTGAACTCATCTCTCTCGCAGCAGCAGATGCATTTGGGTTCAATGGCATCGGCACATGCAGTTCAGCATCATGCCTCCTAAAGTCATCTAATGTGTCCTCATGTATGTCATCACAACACCCACAGTTTATAGCAATGTTATGTAACACACAACATGCCACAAAGAATGCTGCTACGTTTTGAGGACTGTATTGTAATGTCCCACCCAACTTATCCAAACATCTGAAGCGCATTTTCAGCAAGCCAAATGTTCTCTCTATGACGATGCGTGCTTTGTGTGTTTTGGATTGAATGACAACTCACGCATAAGCCATGCCTTTAGTGGTTAGCCACTGTCCCCCAACTGCCACCCATCAAGGGCGGGATCCCCCTCGAAGACTGCAGGAATGGCGGAATTGGTCAGTATGAAAGAGTCGTGGCTGGAACCAGGATAGTTTGAAAAGACATGGGTAATTTTACATTGACCGTCACAGACTACCTGGACATTGATAAAGTTCCCTTGTGGTTGACATAAATCAGCATTCTCTGACTGCGTGCACATTGTAGGATTGGGTTTGATTGGGATTGGTTTGGGTGTTGCTACACAACGGGTGGTCTGTCCCAAAATCCAACTGCACATGGAGTTCCTCTAACCGGATGATGGTCAGAGACCTGGCCCTTTCCGCTACGCTAGGTGGGTGGCGCTGTAGTCAACTTCTATCGATCTATTATTATCTTTTAATGCAAGGAACGTCTGTTCCACGCATAATTCTCGAACCACTCATCCGCTTGATCTCAAATTTGAAGGGCATCATCATAATTTTACCAGTGTGTGCAGTGCCAAGTTTCGTGTTGTTCAGGCAAAAAATGCCAAAGACATCGGTCAAACAAGCTTGACAGTGTTTTGTCTTGTGTCACTCCGCCATGACAACCCAGGCTGGTAGGATTTACAACGCTAGTTGCTAGAATGTTGAACATAACACAACTAACGACATAACTACAATAATGGAAATAACACAAGTAAACATTTGGTAGAAATTATATTATTACATGGCAAATCATTTACCAGTTGCTGTAGTAGGGTCATAGAAAACCAACAGAGTCAACATTCATGATATGCATACGACACGTAGAGGAGACTGAACTTTTCACCTCTTATTCCGGTTATCCCACATCGCAAATCAGCGACTAAAGAAAATCTTACAAGTCAGTCAGTGCAAATGTATTTACAGTACATAGCCTCCTCCTTTCACCTGATATTATTACCCACTTAAACAATAAGGTGGTCTAAACAAAAACATAATACTCTGGCACATCTTCTATGGGCTCCGCACTATTCCTACTAAATAATAGTAGGAAGACAATCAGCAAACTTTCTGGTGGCATACAAAGATGGTGTTCGAGGAGTTTGACGCATTTGTGTACATGTTGTTCATTCTGCTGGGTTTGGAAATCCATATGAAGGAACAAACTAGATATATTCCCTAGCATATCAGACTACACCTGATGTAACTGCATGTATGGCCGAACTTACGGCAGGTTACGATATGCCTCCAATTGAACCCAGGGGATGCTGAAATGACCCACTGGCATAAAAATGCAGTGCTGCCAATACCTTTACAGCGACAGGGAGGGCATAGGTGACAGATGTCTGTTACAGCCTGGCAGGTGCTGGTAACACTGTTCCTCAGTGAGGGAAAGATAGATCTGTCTCCCCAGTGTCGAGGGAGCCTATGTCCCATTAGATACTGCATTTGGCTGCGAACCAACAATATAGAAGCTCAACTATATTTCACAGCGAAATGAAGATAGAATTATATAGCCAATGCAACTTATGAACTTGGATGATGTTGTGGAGGTGTAGCCTAATATCAGCGTTGCCTGTTCTTTACACCCAATCTTGCTCTTGATGCTCAATCTTGATAGGTGTATTTAAGTATGGATGTGTCGGCCACTATTGGTTAAACAACCAATTAGTTTTACCGCCAATACTTATCCGTAATTACAGCAATGTGAATCTCAAATAAATTTATAAATTAACAGATATAAATAGAATAGAATAAAAGATATAAATGTATATTTCATTTAATTTCCAGTTACTCCATCATTTTTTTCTCCACATGAAAAACTTTTGTATAAACCCTGCTGCGTGCTCCTGCTAATGAGAGAAGCAGGTGTGCGCGCATTGTGCACGCTGTCATATCCCAAAGCATTGGGCACCCCTAAAATAGCTTTTCAGCTTTTTTGCGCAACTGATGACAGACCAGGTTTTTGTTGGTCATCAGTGGATTTGCTTTTTGCGTCCTTATAATAGCATCTGGCGCGCTTTGTGCCAGACCACACCTCTACTTTTCGCTGACACACCAGTGAGGGCACAGTGTCATCGGCTATCTAGACAACATGACTTTTTGCCTGAAAGTGCGCTGCGGCATGTTAGGGCCCATACAGATTATTAATGACGTATTAACGTATGTCAGCCACGTCTCAAAGATTAGGAATTTCATTTTCATGTCCACTGCACTCATATCCACTTGTGTACAGTACAGTACAGTACAGTAGTACAGTGAGTACAGTACATTACCTGTACTTGATGTGTTAAATTGCAAGTACTGGTTTATTGTCTGTTATTGAAATCTCCAAACCTGCAATGTCAGTACCATATATACTGACTGTCTGGAGGAAAGTAGAGACATCCAAGGGTATAATAAGTAGAAATTGTTCCTGCCATCATTCAGTGTGTGCTTAATTGCCTCAACCAATAAATATAATCGAAATAATAAAATAGCCCACCAATGTCACATTCTAATGCTTGCCTTTACAGAAATCTTGTTGAATTCCCCAATAAAAATACTAAAACATACTTAGGAATATACATCATACTGACACTACTGTATTATGAAACTCTTAAAGATGGACTGTGATGTCTGAATTACAGTGAATTACTTGTGCGTCTATTAATAAAGAAAAAAAAGAGCGCTCTTTTTTTGTTTTGTTTGTATGGTATGTATAGAAAGCAGTTTGGTATTGACTGAATCAGAATGTTGCTGTTTTGCTATTGTATGTTGTGATTGTCTGTGGCCCTTGGTAATGTGTCTTTGTCTGTGTGAAAGTGTTCCTAGGCTAACGTGACTGGCATTCTCTGGGTTTCTCATATACACCTCCTCTCTACCTGTATTAGCCATGTGTACTTTGATTAGTCTTCACCATATAGTAAACCATACCGTAAGATGTTATGTCATTACGATGTAACCTCCCATCTGATTGACTGGCATCTGATTGAAAGACCACAGCTGACCATTTCACTTTAGGCAATTTCTGCAGCTATTCTAAATAGCAACCATGCTGTAGGTCCTCCATCCTGAAATAAATTCCAACTCTGACTGCACATACTGGTCCGTCTAAAATATTTATTGGCAGAAATTTGGACTATCAATATATAATTAACTGTCATCCTCCTTCTCCTTCTTCTCCTCCTCCTCCTCCTCCTCCTCCTCCTCCTCCTCCTCCTCATCATCATCATCATTAATTTTAAAGGAATACGCCACCCCCAGGTGACATTGAGTCCTTCCCCAAAGTCCCTAGAGTTGAATAAGTGAGCAGAAGCATGTTCTATCACACCCAGCAATTGTCTGAATCTGGCAGCACTGACCGTTTAACAAAGTCGCTGTAATCTAGTGTTGCCAACTAGCAGATTGTGGCAAAAATTAATCAATTCACTCAATTTTTTTTTGCAATTACTTCTCGTGACCTGTGCATATCATATCAGGTACAAATGACAATGCAAATTAACATGAAGGGATTGACTAAGCGGCATTTAGATGGGGGACTATATTCCGTGGAAGCACAGGAGAAGCACAGGCAAAGCACCACTAAATGGCGCAAAGACACCATACAGCACCTGGAAACCCCTATCCCCTGACTTCCGTCAACACACAAGCGTGGAGTTGTTACTGGTAGGCAGTGACACTGTTACAGTGTTTAGAAGTTTGTTTTCTCATATACTGAGTAAAAATGGCTATTTGCAGTGTGTATTGTGTCTGGACCTTTCAATGTTGCTCATGCCAAAACATGGCGTACGCATGAAACTCAGAATGTGCATGCACACAAAAATATTATGATTTATAAAACTGTGTGTGCATGTTGCATGCCAATTTCCCTTTATAAATCACAACCCACTCTAAAGGTGTGTGGATCATACCCACAACTGTGTATATATAGAACAAGAAACGCGCAAATATTATTATATTAGTCCTTCTGTATATTAATTTATAGACGGACGCATGTGCATCTCATTTCAGAATCAGTTGGTCAATAAATATTTTTTGGTCTTGAAAATTCACCCTCAGAGGTTGCGTTTTCTAGTCAAGTGCCCTTTTCATAAATCACAAACTTTTCAAAGAAAGTGGTGTATGCCTTCTTTTGTGTGTACAAAACACATAAATGAGGCTCCAGGCCTGTTATTCTAAGCGAAAGATGTTTTCTTAATCTAGTCAAAAAATACCATAGGAGTCACTTGCTAAAGCACTTTTCAATCTGTACAATGTTGGAAAATGAAATCAATTTCAGACATTGGTAAGGGCAAAAAACATAAAAGGGCCAAAAACATCGCCTTTTTGGTCCACTACATTGCCATAAAACCCAGACCTCAAAACATGTATGGGATAAATGCTGATAATATCAACTGGGAGGTGAGAGTCATTCAATGCTTTTAAGGTCAGAAGATGTAATCTTTTCCTCTTTATTCATAACAAGTTCAAATGCATACAGGAACACTTTAGAAAAGAGGCAGTGCTATCTGTTTCATTTAGCCTAGATGAATTGGCTAAACACTTCTGAACACTTGCAAACATCAGTAATATAATCAGTATTATCACACTTTTTTCATGTTAGGTCATCTTCCATATGAAAACCTCATTAAATATTGTGCATCTTATCATCCAGTTGTCTAATGGGCTATTAAATCGTTTCTTAAGATTCATAACACATATACAACACTTACAGAGTGATTATGCAGACGACTCACTGACATATTTGTGCTTGACCAAAAGGTATGTAAATTGTTAAATTGAGGATTTATTCTGATATCTTGATATCAGGCCTAACTGTCATATGCATGTAAGCCATTTTTGTCAACTAGTTAACTAGTGTGCATTTTGGCTTGCACTAGTTAACCAGTGATAGCCAGTAATGTCCACTAGTTAACCAGTAGAGGTTAAAATGCAAACTAGTCAGCTAGTTGAAGGTTAGTACACTATTTTAGACAAATGATGCATCTACTAGCTTGCTGAATTCACCTAGCTAGCTAGTAAACAATGTATGGTTCACTAGTCAGCTAGTGACATTGCACTACTCCAACTGATCTCTTGCTCCAAAACTTCTCGTCTTTGACTGAGTTGTCAGAGAACACTCTGTGTCTCACATGAATAATATATCATGCTCTGCAGCTAGGAGACCTGCTGCTACATTTAGCAAAGCAGTCAATATTCCCAATGCTAAGAAGCTCTGCACAGATTTGCTCTTCTATTCGTTGCCGCAGTAAATAAGTAAAAGAAATTTATTACAGTTGAATTCCATTCTTACTAATGTGCTATTAATTTTTCATTCCAGGATTTTTTCTGCAAATAGTAAAATTAGTTTTCTGCATCAAATTACTGAACAGAATACTGCCATCTAACAGCCTCATCCTTATAGCCATTATATGCATCTTTCTCTGTCTCTGTGTCAGTCTGTCTCGCTCTTTTTCTCTCTCTCTCTCTGACTCTTACTTTTTTGTGTGAGTGTGTGCATATGGGATACCAACAAAAAAGAGTGTCACAGAAAGAAGGAGGAAGGGAATGAAAGAGATAGAAAGAGAGAGAATAAATGCAAGTTGCACACCTCAGCTTCAGTGAATCTGCACCACCGGCATCTGAGGGTCAGATCAATTCTGCCAACCCACCTGTGGCTTCATTTGAAGTTGAACTGACATCTTTTGTGTTCACATAAATCAGAGCCACACAGTGGTGCCCTGCCCCAATATACCACTGTGGGACACATCCGTTTGAAAGACAGATTTCTTTATCTTCTTCTTTTTTTACTGCAAGAACAAATTGACCCCACCTTAAAGCAAGGAGAGTTGGTGGTGGTGGTGGTGATTGATATTACTCTCCAGAGTGCTCACCTGCTGTCACAGAGTGTCACCAAGTTCAACTAATGTTACATTTCTTGCCTTTGTTATAGGATTATGCTGGACATTAGGCCATACACTTCAGTGACTAGCACTGCTGTGGCTAATGAATGGCTCTTTTACTGTAGAATGCTTTGTCCTATTCTATTCTATTGAATAGGCTTGGCCCTATGAGGTATCTCATTATTCAGACTGAAAAAAGGGAGAACAAAATGATCTTTGATATAACAGATACTTTAGCACAGACAAGATTGGACTGAAAATGATTCTACTTTCAGTTTTCCATAACGAACAGAAGGCAAATATGGACAATATAGTCAATTTGACCAAGCAGATAATGTATAATTTCCATATAAAAAATGGTTCAATAAGGGCTGTTGTAATGAATAATAGATAACATGGATCATCCATTCCATGGGTAGCACTAAACTGCAGCTATGTTTGCAGTAAGCCATTATGGCCTCTCCACACCAAGCACTATAACTATAACAATAACTATAACTATAACTGTGGGTTTTTTATCGTTGTCACTTAAGTCAATGGTGCTGTTTGCATATCAACAACAACTACAAATCATTTGGATCACTTCAGAATTTATAGGACATCACATTCATTACGTTATTTACACTCATGATGTAAATTGTCAAATGTTGTTCTTCAGTGTGGACGCTCATATTATTATATTTGTCATTATCGTTAAAGCTCTTGATGTGAACGGACCTTTAGTCATCAGGAGCTGGAGTCAGTGCTCAGTTTGTACTGCCCAACTACTGGATTCCCAACAGTATCACACTTGTGATCACACACAAATGAAAGGGCCAGTCGAACGCTCCAGAGCAAAAGAGTCTTGCTCAGTCCTCTGTGCTTTCCAAAGCTTACACAACCCTGGTTTGCTCCAGATACATCTCAGAGGCCTCTCAGTATGTGTGTGTGTGTGTGTGTGTGTGTGTGTGTGTGTGTGTGTGTGTGTGTGTGTGTGTGTTTGTGTGTGTGTGTGTGTGTGTGTCTGTGTCTGTGTGTGTGTCTGTGTGTGTGTGTGTGTTGTTGTTGTTGTTGTTGTTTTTGCTTGTTTGTGTTCATGCAAGTTGTTTGTGTGTGTGGGTGCCAGGGTGGGTAGGGTTATAGGCTTGTGTCCCTCTCCAATAAATGACCTCATTTGTTCACAAACACATGCCTGCTTTTTAATAATACATGCCTGTCTCCGCTCTAAGTTTATTTAAGTGAGCAAAGACACTGATCTCTCTCATTGTTTGCATACATCTCCATAACGCTGATTAATGCCATGGAGGTGACAGGCAAACCGAATGAGGGTCCTTTGCGGGCTCTGTTGATGGGGGTTAAAAACAACACTTGCAGTAATGCATGAGCATCATTACGACCCAAGCAAGCATTATTTGATGATTTGTCAAAAGCCTGGAATAGGGGAAACTCATGAAAGATTCATGCCCCCCAGCTTCCTACCTCCTCCAATCAAATGGGATGCTCCCAGGATGCTACCTTAGTTGAATGTGTATTTCCTAACTTTAAAATAATGGTGAGGTTGGATTATGAGGATCCAAATGTAATCTTGGCATGGTAGAATGCTCTTAAATTTAGCATGGTGAAGTGCTAGTTTCCAGAAGTAATTAATTCCATTAATCATCAAATAAATGGAAATTGGATCACATTTTACTTGGATGGTCCCCTATCTTCATAGGCTTAAACTCTCAACAAACTATTCACTGAAGCTCTGTTAAGCTGTTACAATGTATGGGTAAGGTTAGGGGTTGGATTTGTTTGAAGTGATGTTCAATTAGTAATTAGAAAGAATAAAGTTAAATTCCATTAACTATCTATACAGTCTCTGTAGACAAACTATTGAGGTAAAGTGTTAGTGGTAAATTGTTATGCAGTCTCTGCACTATACTAGGTATATCAGGTTTGTCAGCTGGCATCAAAAAGCATATCTCTTACATTTTTTCCACAAGTAAGCGCTCACAAAATTGGATATTATAAAACAACCGCACACAGACAGCACCCAAGCACCTCTAGTGCAAGTAAATTGTTTCACGTTGACCCATTGGTGCTTTGCAGGGTCGGTGGAAATGTCCAGAGACGTCACCCCAGCAATGGTGAATGCTGCTGGGATTGAGACTCAATCTCAACCCCCAGCTCCTAACCCACCCTTGGGAGTCGACAGGCCCTATGAAACCATCTATGGTCTCCCTACACTCCTCTCCCCTGGTAGTCACCTCTCTCCTTTGCTCTCTTTCTCTCTTGTGCTCTCTCTCCCTCTCTTTCACTCTCTCCCTCTTTCACTCTCCACAGCCAAAGCAACTGTCACCCAGTTCATTACATGCCAGTCAACGCTTATCCAAGCTTGCCCTTCAGCTGCTGGATGAGAAACTGAACGTGTGTGTGTGTGTGTGTGTGTGTGTGTGTATGTGTGTGTTTTGTAAGTCATGTGAGCTGGCCAGAGGGATAGCCTTCCACCCTCTGACAGGTGAACATGTTGAAAGGTTAGCTCTCCCCCCAGAAGCAGAGTTTACTTCCTTTCGAGCTGCTATTTCCCCTCTCTGTTCCTCCAAGCAGGTAAATATTTGAAGGTTGCCAGATGTTGCCTCCAACTCTCTGTTAGGAAGCTGACTAGTTTTCAGTGGCTGCTTAATCACTGGGTTTGGACGCCGTCTGCCATGACTTATTCACACCTAATGATGACGAATGAGATTGGGACAGTATGAGTGAAAAATAAATTGCAAATGGCACATACTAAGGTCAGAGGCAATCAGATTTTAAATCACAGGACTCTCCCTCAATTTCTTGTTTTCTGTCTGTGCAACATGCCAGAGTAAAAATCAGCATGGTTTCAGGCATCCCACCATCATCACAAGATGATTGCCTCTCATAAGGCACTGCCAACAACCTGCAGATGTCATTCGACTACCTCCCAGGAAATTTCTTTTATTTTATGCATAATGGCAGTTCACATTACAGTAATCAAGATAGACAAGACAACAAAAGAAGGCTCTAAAATGTAAAATCTCTGTGGCTAGTGTGTGTTTTTCGCAACTGGTGTAAATACAAAGAAGCAGGTACAATGTTTGCCATCAGCATGACTGTTTTTTGTGTGTAACATAAGCAGTACCTCCTTTGGTGTACACTGATAGCTGTAATTACCTGTGTGATTTTGATTGTGTGTTTACATCACATTAAACAGCAACTTCAAAGGTGGCCAACACAGCTGATCGACACACAAGCTATCTTTGTAGTTCATTATAGAGTTTGTCCTGTCTGTACGGTATCAGATATTATATCCCGGTAATGATATTGAAACTTTATTGATCAGATGAACTCTAAGAAATTAAGTGACTATATAAAAGGCTTGGAAATTACCTGGTCTAATGAATGATTAATCATTTTCACTCCATGAAAACCGCACTGACTGATCAAACACTTGTGATTCAATAATCAGTAAATCAAGCAGAGCTTTGTGGAAATGCATATTCGGAGGTATTGTGGCAGGATATCCACCAGAGAGAACTCTGATGGATGCTACTTTGTTTACAAGCTCAAATGAAAAGTGTGCTCCCCCCAAAAAAAGAGAGAAAACAACTTTTGATTACACCTGAAAATAAATATATAAATGAACGTGTGAAATGAAAGGCTGACAATATTGCCAGGATGATGAATGGGCTGCATGAGACAGGGGGAACCACAAGATTGATCAGCCGGGCTGGGCTGCACGGGCTGGGCTGAAAGCTGGTGTGCCGGGAGCACCAGCAGAATGTGGTCTATCTCTCCCTTGAGTTTGGTTCTGAGTCCACACATATGTACCATTTCTTTCTTTTCTTTTCTTTCTGTTTCAGCCTTTCCTGTTCATGTACATGAAACTATGTTTCAGTTAACTGAAAACAGACCATTTGCAAAACTCATGCAAGAAATTACATTTCAGGGAACACATGTAGACAGCAAAACGTTTTCCAATACTATTTTTTATGGTATTTTCCATATTTTATTTAAATGAAAAGTCAATTAAAAAAATCTCATTTGGACAGCATTTTTTGTTTGCTAAACATTCTTTTGACAGAGCTTGGCAGTGTATTTCTGAACTTTATCTGGATTTACTTCCTTATTCATTTATTTATTTTTACAAAGAAGCGGACAATGCTTTCGACTGTCCAAGACAGATGCAATGAGTACAATACAAAGAGTCTATACTAAGAGACAACATATCACACTCAAATCAAACTAGATGTTCCACATAGCGATACATGGTATGACCGCCGCAGTGTATTGACATGTGGGAACTGTTGGTATCATGAGTGTATGGTAGAGCAGTGTTATGAGGTGAGAATTTGTGTGGAAATGATTTCCTGGAAGTAAGCACGAATGTGGGTTGAATGAATGCCATTCTGTGTGTTTGTGTAGTGTGTAGGAGTGATTCGTGAAAAGGATAGATGTTGTCACAGTATGTATGTAGCCTACATGTGTTTCATTTTATACAATTATAGCGCCCCCTATGGGCCAAATTTTATGGCACGTGCTGTGCTTTTTGAGGTCTTTCTGCTGATCGTACATGACATATTTTGTGTAGATGTTGGCAATTGAAAATCCAAAATTTTGCATTTACCCATATCACTAGGTGGTACTATGAAGTGGGCATTGACCAGTGCTGTCAATGTGTGAGGGTCAATAGATTTTATGACAAAAAAATTGGTTGTAAACATTAGCGTTGTGTAGATAGTAGGCAAAATGACATTTTGTACAATTACAGCGCCAGTGGCGGTTCTATAGTGTTTTATGCCCCGGGCGAGACCACCTCTCAGCACCCCCCCCCCACCCCCCGAGGCAGAGAGACGCGCTGCTTCTGTGCATGGCACCTTCTCAGCAAGAAGGGCGCCTGCAGTTCAGCTGTTCACCAGGGGGGCGCCAATGTGCCGATTGCAGCGATATGACACACGGAGCGTTTTTATTTCATTTTATTTTTTTTTCCCCCAAGCGCTCGTGGCGCCCCCCACGAAATGGCGCCCCGGGCGGCTGCCCGGTTCGCCCGTGCCTAAAACCGCTACTGTACAGCGCCCTGTGAAGTAGCTCACAGGCCCCTATGGGACAGATTTTATGGCATGTGCTGTGCTTTTAGAGGTCTTTGTGCTGATTGTGCATATATTTTGTGCAGTTCCTACCTTCTTGGTCCAAGATCTTGGAAATGCAAAATCCCAATTTTTGTATCTAACCATATCACTAGATGGTGCTATGCTTCAAGTGAGTGTTTATAGGCTGGGTTGATACGCCTCTGTAACATCGACATGTCACAAAAATATCATGTTGTTGTTGTCATATTGTTGGATGAAACGTTCATTAAGTTATTCAGCAAAATGTTTTGGCCGTCTCCCTCTCTTTGATGGACACTGGCACGGGGGGGATGAGGGGGTGGCCCTTGGGGGCCAAAAGCTTCTAGTCACTCAAAAAGTTCTAGGGCTACATGCCTACAAAGATTCATGTCCCCCAGAGTTCAAGTGTCCTGGCAATCGTTGACGAAAAAATTGTGCAACATGCACTGTGCACTGAATAGTCCTTTGTGCGTCTGTGATTTGTGGTAGGTGTCCTGGGATAACTTAAGACATATTTGTCACAGCATGTAAAGTCTCAAACAGGTACACATGTAAACAGCAAAACTTTTTTCAATACTATGTTTTTTATGGTATTGTATTTAAATTAAACGTCAATTTAAAAAAATCTAATTTGGACAACATTGCTTGTTTGCTTGGTATGCTTGACAGTGTATTTCTGCACTTTATCTGGATTTACTTCTTTATTTCTTTATTTATTTATTTTTACAAAGAAGCAGATAATGCTTTAAAAAGAAAACACCCAAGGCCATTTCAAATATAAGCCTGAGTGAAACTACATTTAAATTGTTTCTGTCCAGGATAGATGCCATGACTACAATACAGAGAGTCTGAGTTTGATATGCTGTCTACAAGAGACAGCATATGAAACTCAAAATAAAATATTAAAAGTTATGTGTATATCTTTAGACGATGTGTAGTGTACAAATGCAAGCCTTGCTGCAACATGCACTGTGCACTGAATAGTCCTTTGTGCGTCTGTGATTTGTGATAGGTGTCTTGGGAGTAACTTAAGACATATTTTTCACAGCACACAGTAAAGTCTCAAATGGGTGTTATGTGGTGTGTATGGTAAATGTACAGGTGATGAAAATAAAAATGAATTTCATTTCCAATATACAGATAATGGCATAAAGCACAGATGGCAAAAAGCAAGTTGATGCCCAGCAATGCTGTTTCAAATTACACTGTCGAGTGTTTGAGAAATAGACTAGGCTTGATCTTGCATGTATGCATAGGCTTGTATGCAATGCATAGGCTTCAGTCAATTTAGCATTATATTGCATTCCTTTATGTTCTAAACAACTAAATAACCTTGATGCAATAGGCCATGCTGTATATAGAGTAGGCAGATCGTGCAGTGCATCACTTTGTGTTTGTGGTGCATAGCAAGGATACAGAGATGTCATCCACAAGTGTCCATTAAATTGCTAAAATGCTGACTGGATGTTAGTCCAATATTGATAGTTTAAAATGCAGGTAAAGTTTAATTTATTGATTTGTAAACAGAATTGTGAACCTAGGAGAGGTCACATGTAAAGAGCTAATGCATTCACTTGATTTGAGTTTTTAATGTGGAAAGGGGACATTTTCAACCTGACTTATGCAGTGGTTATAAATAAACCCCATTGTCCATGAAATAATCAAAGTGTAACAGACATTGCTTCAGATGGAAAATTCACACGCCATTACACCTCCAAAGCTTTTGGGAAAACGAGGGAGAAAGGTGATTTAGAACACAGCACAAAGTAATGAGGCCTCCTTTTCACATTAGAGACGGAAATCACTCCTCACCAGCGGAAAAAAATATATAATAATAATAAAAATAAAATATAATGGCATTGTTGATAAGCCTCAGTGAAGCGGAAAATAATCCGCCATTAATGCATCCAGATGATGGATATCCCCTCTTGGAAATTTGCTTATATGTTCAAGGATTTTCCCAAATGTTAATCTAGCTTAATGTGTGTTCCATGCTCTCTCCTGTGTATACAATTTTGGGGGGGAAACGTTTCTGCCTACCAGTTGACTACCATTATCATTTACATGGTGACAAAAATTATCTGTTTCCTTTTCTAAAAATCCACATTTCGAATGGGCTCTGCACTTAATGTATTTGGCAATTAGAGCCCTACAGTTGTTTTCCCCCAGTGTATGCTAACTATACTAGACATGCTCAAACATATTTTAATTGTAATGATTACACTGAAAAATGCTCCACAATATAAACAGCAACATTAGTCAGTAATTGACAGATTATTTATGCAGCTATTAATCACTGCTTACAGAGGACAGCCCCACTGGAACCTGCTCATAACAACTACAGATGATCACTGCTTTTAAGAGACAGGTTAAACTAGCAACCTGAATCAAGCCATTTAATGTCATATTGTTACATTTTTGGGGGGACATATATTTTGTATTTCTCTCCACTCAAAACTTCAGAGCTGTGCAGATGCCTAAGGCAAAAGCCACTGGCCCACAGGAGGTATCCTTTTATCAGGCCGGGTGATATTTCTTTATCTGACAGAAATGTGTGCCCTGCAGAGTCCGAGAGGAGATGTGCTGCGAGTGTTGTCAGCATGGTGGACAGACTGTGGTCTTCGGTGTGTTGTGGCTAAAATTGAAGTGTGATTCTCCCCCTCCCACCACCCATTTCCCCATCCCCTCTCCTGCATCACTCTGTCTAGTGACTCTTTTCGTCTGCTCTCTTTGCCGCTCTCTTTACCTGACTCTCTCTCTTTCTCTCTTTGCTATCCAGCATTTTTCCATCAATTCCTCTATCTCCATCTCGCTGTGCTTCCACCTTTTTTCTTTTTCTCTTCCTATCTCTAGCTACCATGTGTCCTCCTTTCACTTCTACACTCTTCTGTCTCTCTCTTGCTCCTCCTATCTCCATCTCCCCATGTCTCCTTCTTTTTCCCTCCTCCATCTATGCATTTATCTGCACATCTGATGGCACGGTTCTCTGTGGAGTGTTTGCCACTAGGCAAGATGTGTCCCTCCTGCCTCCCTTGCTCTTCTCTCCCTCTTTCTTTTATTTTTTTTTCTCTCTCTCTTACTCACTCTCGCTCTCTTTCCCTCTTACTTCTCTTCTATCTCATTCTCTTCATCTACCTTTCTCTCTCTCCCTCTCTGTCTTGCTCTCTCTCTCTCTTTCTCTCTCTCTGGCAACTCTGGGCTTAGGATGTTCTCTCTGCTCAGAGGAAAACTGAAATGAGAGTCGTGACCTTGGCACCAGTAAATGCCCCAAAGGTTGCCGTTTCTCCCCCTCCGAGCTTTGGCCAGGCACATGCTATCTACAAGTTTGGATTGGACTGTTCTTCGCCCTGTGAAAATATAGCCATTAATCCACCCCTCTCTCTCTCTCTCTCTCTTTCTCTCTCTTTGTCACTCTCTATCTCTCTCCTTCTTAGACCGCCTTCTTGTACAGCCAGTATGCCACACTCTCAGCTTTATAACCACCCTCTATACAGCACACTCTCAGCTTCAAAATCACACACCTTTTTTTCATCATTGGCACAATGTGCTTTTTGCTGTGACTCACTCACATAAAACACCCACCACCAGCCCCCACTTCCCTCCCTTACCTCTCCTTTTCTATGGGGCAGCATAAAGCTCTTTTATAATGTGGGTCTTTTCTTAATGGCTCGCATGCATCACTGAAGACAGTGGCCGCAGGCCTGACTCCCAGTGTCCACCAATAGGGCGGCTCAGGTTGGCATTGTGATGGTTTTTTTACCCCGTGCGGGCCCCAACCTGGATGTGGAGTGTGACTTCTAATTAGTGTTCCGGGGATTTGACCAGGGAACTGTAAAACGCTCACATGAGTTGTTAATGTAACGTAATGGACTTTGAAGTGCTGCAGGTTTTTGCTGCTTGGCTCAGATGGACACAATGCAGCAGCAGGGCCTCATTTGGAAGTGTGAAAAAATGTGTAAAAAAGGAATGGGAAAAAAACATGCAGCCATGACAGGCAGAGTCCCACGACTTAAAAAAGGACTTTCTCAGTGGACCTGAATGTACATTAAATCTGTCTGGGAGGTTTCCCTCCTCGACTACTTAGCTGTTGTGCTCAATTCTGACACCAGTACTATTAAAGCCATTACACATTATGAGGCATATCATAAAAATTACATGGGTTTGTGTGTACGGCCTACTGATCCTGTTGCAAACATGGTGCAGGACACAAACAGATACACATGTTCACCACACAGACACACACAAACACACACACACACACCACTATCTCTCTCTCTCACTCCCCATTATATTTTAGTATTCTTACAATACCACTACCTTACCCAGATATAATACAATGAAAGACTAAAGATGGAACCACCTTCAAAGATTATTTAAAAATGGATGATCCAATTAGCAGTATGCTGAAATTTCCAACAAGAGACCTTTTACCAGGAGGATTTAGGGGGATTGTGACACCTTTAGCAGAGATGGAAATAGGGGTTGGTTATTCATATCACAACTATCTAGTGTAGGATAGATGTCCAGCTCAAGGACATTAATGAATCATAGGCAATTACCAATGAGTTCTCCAAGGTCTGCCTGATAGATGGTGGTAAGCACCCATTTCACCTGGTTCAGTGGGTACTGTCCGTGGTCCTGACCAATGGGTAGCACCCTTATATGGGCCTGCATGCAAAAGCATAGCTAGCACACAGGCACTGGTTATTTTTCTATAAGTTAGACGAGTATATTTTGTTTAAAGTTTGGTACTTGTGCGTCTGCCAAGTACTCTACCTGTAACCTGTCCCCTGTAACTGCATGGAGCCTCCAAGCTACTAAAAAGCCTCAGAGGGCTGACATCACAGACTACACTAAGGGTCTTTGCACACTGGTGGCGACAGGAGTGTGGTGTACTCTACTGCCTATAATTTCCATATCTTCTATGATTCTCATATTACACCACAGGCACCAAATTTCACTGGTCATTACAATTCTAAAAACGTCTAGCACTTCTGACTTTTCAATTACGAGGGTGCCTACATATCACAGAGTGAAGGTTTTCCATTGTCAATTAAACGATTTAGGTCTATTGTTCGTGTCGTCATATTCAACAAGGTTTCTTTTTCTTTCCTATAGGGGTGAATAATGGAGCGCAGGTAGAGTAGCATGGCAGGTTTCACAGGGCTTAAGCCGACAATGTGCCACCCCGGCACACCGTTAACGGCTCAATCAGCTTAGCTCAAAGCAAGTTGATTAGCAGGCGGGGCTGAAGACCAACTTTCCACAGAGGCAGGAGGTTAAGGCGGCTGCTGCTTTCAAGTTCTCCCACGGCATTGTCTGCTTCACCGGCGAGCCAGACAGATCCCGGCATGATTATTAATGCCCAAACTTGCCACACAGAGAGATAACTTTTTCTCAGCGTGGACGGCAGATTAAAAAACATCACTAAAAACATCACTATCTCTCCACTCGTTTTAGAGACAGCAGGGTAATGGTTGTCCATCTGTTTACATGTGCCTGTGTGTGTGTGTGTGTGTGTGTGTGTGTGTGTGTGTGTGTGTGTGTGTGTCAGTCGTGGGTGTGTGTCTGAGTCCAGAAGATGCACTTCAATTCCACGCACAAACTACCCGAGATATGCAGGCAGCGAGGCTTACTTTGGACCTCTTTGGGGATGCCTGTACCCACTTGCAGTTTTTAAGGGTTCGGCAGAAGGGGCCAAGGGAATAGGCAGATGGCAGAGCAAATGTGCTCTAGGTCCCCGTGGCCACGCACACTAATGAACACCACTGAGGTTTCTCCACATACGCACCCACTTTTATTCTGGTGGCATGAGTGCCCAGCTCTGATAGTCTTTCCGTCTCTCCCAGCATGGCTGCTTTGACTATTCTAGGCCCCAATCACAAAACTAGATGAAATTTTAGAAACAGTTTTTCATGCCTTTTTCTGTGTTTGTAAAACACTGAACCTTTTCAGAGGAATGCCCACAAATGCAGATTTACCAAATACAGTAACACAAGCACGGCAAATATGTAAAATAGTTGTGTTTCTTTGTTGTTTTGTATACCTTTTATATTTCTGAAAGATCTCTTGACATCATAATTAAACAATCTGATGATATCCATAAATTTTACATCAGTGGCAGTGAGGTTGCTGTAAAAACTTGCAATTAATTTGTCCTCAATTAAATGATTGGTTGACCTACCTGCTTATCTACCTAGACATCTCCTTGTGTTTTGTTTGCACCTGCACTAATTGTGTGTGAGTAACTAAAGTCTTTCAGAAGGCAGACCATAAGCTTGTGAGCTGTTGGCAAAAAAAGTGGAGCAAAGGTTTCCAACTCCAATAACTTGCACTACTAAGCAAAGCATTGTTATAGACAGAATCCGAAAAGCCTAGCAAGATTCTAAGGTCCCAGTATTGCATGGGGAACCCTTTGAGGACACTATTAATAACATTATTAATAACAAAGGGGTGCAAAATTTGTGTCCCTGGCTAGGTTACTATCAAGACATGTTTGGCTGAGGCAAAGGAACGAACCAGAATGACATGGCTTTCCAAGTATTAAATTCCATTTCTACAGCACCCATTGGGATGTGAACCTGTACTGCTGTGAGCAGTCGCCATGGTGAAGTATAATATTAGATTTGGAAGGCCAGAGTCTGTACCTCACTGACAAGATGAATGAGGATGGTGCATATGAAGCTTGATGAAATACAGACAAAGTTTTCTATGGTCTGGAAGACAAAGTGGACTGCTCAGTATCACCTAGCTTTAAAAAGTGATGCCACGCCATGTTTTTTTGTATTTGACATTTGTTTTTGTGTTAATTATCCTGAACTATGTAGTCACAAATCTAACTACCTGATTTATTAACTATTGCTAAGACAAACTCCACTGTTGTGGGGAAGTGTAAACTATGCAACTATATTGTTATACCTTCTCATAAAATGTGTGTGTAATCTGTTTGTGCATGGTTCTGAGTTTCTGTCTAGTTGTTGTCAGCAAGTGTTGTGTTAGAGTGTTTATCCTATGTTTGTCTATATACATTGGCATCAGTGTAGGCGACCATTGCAATGCTTATTGTGTATTGAGCACAGTAATTGTTTCAGATGGTGTTTAGTGCCAATGCCTCTAGCTATCCTGCAATGCTACGTAAAAAGGCCCTGAAGACTAAGCTACTATTTCAAAGGGAACTAACCTGAAAAATGTACAGTGGACAAACACCATTCTTCATCAGAAACACCCACAAGCCATTTAAAAACAAGTAATTTGTTCAATTCACCTTATAATGCCATGATTAGGATGTGAAATGTTGAATGAGTTTTGGGTCTGTCATTACTCTGTAAAAATAGATTCTATTTCAAATTATGTTTTAATGACTTACACTCTGCAGTGAGAAAGAGAGAAAGAGAGAGATGCTTACACATAAGCCATATTTTGTGCACAGTATGGGTGCTCAGTAGTGTCTGTATGTGTGTGTGTGTGTGTGTGTTTGCATGTGTGTGTGTTTAGGCTGGCGGTTAAGTTATCAGACTTCTGACTGCAGGATCGCCCTTTCTTTCCTTTTGTTTTTGTTGTATAATTTCAAAGTGTCTATTTTGTTCTTGCTGGTTTCTTCAGCATTATTTATTTGAGTATTTTTCCTGTGTAAATTTTATGAATCAATAGCTGACTTTTATTTCTAGAAAAATGGGCAGTGCTAGGGTACTAGGATAGAATGTGTACATAATTTAATAAATAGATAAATTAAATAAACAAATAATCCTCCACACCATTGGTGGCTGATCAGTAGGATGATGGGAGTGTTCTACTGACTTTCACAAATGACAACTGTGAAAACTTCCCCTCTCAGCTACCCTTTTGCCCCACAATCACCCACTCATCAAGACACAAGAGCCCCCCCCCCCCCCTTTTTTTCTCCCTCACTCTGTTTCTCTCTCTCCTCTCTCTCTCTCTTATCCTCACACCCTCCTTCTCTTTGTCTGCCTACCACCTGCAGTGATCACATGGACCATCTGAAATCAAGGCTGCCATTCCAGCTTCAGATTTCATGGTGTTCTCGAGCCAAAGGAGAAACATGTTGCACTGCCGCATGCCTGTGTCTGGGTGGGGGGCTCATTCCCCAGCACTTTGGACCCTACAGTTTTCATCATTGAGAAAACTAGGGAAGGAGGAAAGTCAATGTGGGAGAGAAAGACAGAAAAATAAAGGAAGCCAAAAAGACAGTGTAAGGTGGCACTAATCACATTAGTCCAGTTTCCATTTAACTTATTCACATCAGTTACTGAAATCTTATTTATAAAATAAGCTGTTTCTGTATGTCTGTGTATCCCCATCATGCAATCCTGCAAATTAGCCCTGCACTAGTTAAGAGTGATGTGTATATAAAAAGATGTCCATCAGTGACTGTTTTAGACAGCAAAGATTACTAGACATTGCAAGTGTTTCCAAGGGAGGATTTTTTTTAATAACTAAAACACATTAATGCACAAGTTGGATGGCAGTCATGGGTTTGTGTCAGTGTCCAGATTTAGCAGGAAGCAGTTGTAGCGAGTGGATGTGCTCTGGGCACCGCTCCACTGACAGTGGCAAACCCCCCCTACCCATCCCCACCCTCCATCCGCAGCTGTAATTTCCACTGGATCTGCCAAGCATGCATTCAGTCCCCTCCTTACTCCCCAGCCGCCCCCAGCCCCCCCCCCCCCCCCCCCCCCCCAAGCCCATGGGCTGTGTTGAATTTGAATGCTCTCCTTTATTAGGGGACAAGAAAAAGCTTCATCAGCATGGATAATGGTGGTGGCAGGAATCTGCGGGCTCCGGAGACAGGTGTCCAACTCAATTATGGACTCCAAAGCATCAGGGAAACGGCTTTAAACTTCGGGGGCCAAAGGCGGCAAGCACGGCAGGCTGTGAAGCTGCAGATGTGAGGTTTGGTTGTAATGCATGCACGAGTGCTCATCAGTGCCACAATACCACCTCATTCTCCACAGACAGGAGGCTGCCCAGGCATGTACGAGGGAGCCGAGCAGCACATAACAAGCCCATCACCATCTACTGATCTGGGGGAACTACCACAGGCGAGTGCTACTGGCAGTGAGTATCAAAGGCAGGCTGCTTTGTTTGAAGACCTGATGGGGGGGGGGGGGGATAGCATTCCCAAATTATTTGCTTTAACATGACCCCAAGGGTGTGAATGAATCGTGCACACACACCCCGTTGTCAGACAGAGATGTCTCAATCTTCACCAAATACAGCAGTGGCAAACAAGGACTACAGACAGTGAATTCTCAGTACCTGAAACCTCTTCAACTCACCATTGTGATCATCTAAATTATTTTTATAGGACAATCACCTCAGAAAAAAATCTTTGACAGTCTCTTTCTCTCTCACCTTAACAAATATTTAAAATACCCAGACTAGTAAAATGATAATAGTGTACCAAGTGAAGTGAAGTAAAACCCATACACATGGGAAATGCATGAGAAATGCAGTGTGACTGCTGATTGAAGCATTCTTCACTCTGGAAACACAGGTGCCAGATGTTACTTTTAAATATATAAGATCGGGGTTGCAAACAGTGTCACACTGAAAGTGATGATGTACTTCAAGCCACACACTCTTGTGTATTAAAATGAACTTGATTATCTCCACATATAAATTGTTTGTTTTTTTTGTATGTTCTTCTGTAAGTTAGCAAAGAATATATTTTTTATAATTTGGTACTTAAAGGAGCTATGTGTACAATTCTTAGGTCAAATATCCCTAGTTCCCTAGTTGTAGTGGCAGTGACACACAGATACACAACTGCATGATAATAATGTAATAAAAAAAAAAAAAAGGGAATTGTTTAAGGCATACTAATACATTAGCATTTTATGACACAAATTAAGACTCAAACCAGTGTACCATGAGAGGAAATTTAATTGTCCGTTGCCATGGAAGACTTTGAATTAGAAACTCTCTCAGCTCCTTTTGTTAGTGGGGATTTTGTACACTAAAAAAAGCGGTCACTGAGCTCAATGTTGTTGTTAAACTGAAGAGCAATGTCACAAACACTTTTTTTCACCCACAGAACTTTACATTGGACTGGTGACACTGCATGAAGAGTGAGACACTCCATAGTACCAACTTACAGACATTCTGGCTACAACTTACAATAGGATGAGGATATAGTCTATTTGAATTCTTTTTCAACAATCACAACACACAGTTCTCCATAACCATCTTATTTTTATGTCTCTAAACGTATTGATGGATCCCATACATTTAAAGAGTAAAATTTTCTTCTAAGCCACATATTGAATCTGGCACGATATAAACGTGCTTGGCAAATACCATGATGCATATCCCTCCATAACTGGCCATATTTTCAGGCTAAAAAAGAAGTATCTTGGCATCCTTGAGTTGTCGCCCTATACGAAGGTCATGGAGTATCCAAATATAAAGCATTGTATATCATTTTTACAGCTATTTGAGGAGAGCATAGACATTCTTAAAAAATGCTGGCCAAGACCACATTCAAATACACAAATACAGCTTTGCTATGCTATGTCTATGCAACATGTTTGAAAAACCTACGTAATTGCCCAACAGGCGCTCCTGTGGCTTGTGTTTTTGTTTGTTTATTATTATTTTAACGACTCAATGACTCCCATGAGCTGTCCGAAAGCAACCACAAATTTGTACATGAGCGCCTGATGACAACAAGTAAGATCACCCTCATTATTTTGGAAAATAATACTATCAGAATCCTTTCATCCGTGTAGGTGGCCCTTTGCCAGAGTAAAAGACATATTGTGTCGCTGCACCGCAGTTTGCTATTAGTGCGGGGGAGATGGACAGACTCACATTTAGCCCAGGGCTAACAGGGCCTCAGTGAGTGCCCACTGGCCAGCACCAAACTCCCCCAGAGGGTCATCCACACAATCAGCTGTGCTCCCCTAGACGGGGGAGAAAAAAAGGTACGGTGAAAGGATGAGTCCATCACACTCTGACCTGGGTTCAGTCTAAATCAGAAATGGGGCAAGGGGGAGCAATAAAGCACTGGCAAAGACCATCAGGGTAACAACAAACATCCCACCACTGTGTCATCCAGAGGAGATGTGCCACCATTTTGCAGATAAGCATAACAGCATCTCTGAAGAAAACAACACAGTCAGACAGGGGATTCATTAAAAATTATGTATGTGATATACAAGTTATAAAAATGTTCTTGACAACATTTAACTAACACTGCCGATTCAACACATTGTTTTTATTGCCTTGGTAACTAAAGATACTGTTAGTATGATTACCACACAGGCAGAAGTGGCAAAGGGTGTTAACATTCATAAAACAATCGTCAACCTCTTTTTTTGAGTGTCTGTGGTTTTAACCTACAGAAGGTTTAATCCTTTTACTGCCGAGTTTTTTTGTGAAAAATGCTGGATTTGGACATCAAAATGGGCTGTGGCTGCACAGTGGTAACAGATAGAGCCTGACTGTAAATTAGAAAAAATATTGTGGATGACCCAAAGTTTATTTTGAAGGTAAATTTCCCCACCTAATTTGTATATTATGACGTCATATGGTGGCAGACATTTTGAATTTATAATCAATTATCGATAATTACCGCATTTTCAATAAATGATTGCATCTACTGTAAAATACATATAAAATGTACAAAATGTTTCATGTAGCTTGACAACAACAAGCATGACAACAAGGCCCAAAAACATTTTTTGTCAAAATCAGCAATCTTCTCCAAACAGTCATGTGTAAAATAAAATCAGGTGGCCAAACTTCCCCATAAACCAACACAGCGAATCAACTCATGCTTCAGGACCGCAGACCGGAGGGATCCACTTTGATTGGATGCTGAAACTCTTTTAAAACAACCTGTGGTGGCATGGCAATCTTTGCCTTCTGTCTCTGCCTGAAGGTTGACACACAGGGTGATGTCCCACATCCCAAAGGACAGAGTGTAGTAGTGAGAGACACACCTGGTCAAGGTAAATCACTAACTCAAGTCTTTGGAGCAAGTTTGTTTTACTGACCTTGGACAACAACTACAATACTGAGAGTATACCATGGATATGTGTGTTTACAATTGAAAGACTATTGATTAGCAATAATATGTCTTTAAAGGTATCATTGCATTGATTTTTCATTAACTTTGCGGTGGTCTCTAGTAGTAATGAATGCCCAATGAGCCACTTTAGTGCTCCTGTTTCAGAACGACAGGATTTCGGCTATGCTAGTGACAGGCTACCATTATTCAAAGCCCATTCGGTCATAGCATACCAAAAAGAAGCTCTAAACGTTCTAAACAAACACACCGATTACCTATATTTTGGTAGGTAAATGTGTGCTTTAATGAGATTCCTCAGGTAATCACAACTATAATATAGCTTTTTCTAATTTAAAAACTTACATCACTTTGGGTGCCCTTTTGTTATCCACTCGTTATTCTGTCTACTTTCTTTCATTGACTGATGGAGGCAATTAGGCTAATAGAACATTTTCATTTTCATTCATTTACATGCATATGCAATTTGGAGTGACCTATCGTATTTTAAAAAGAGCAAGTAGAAACGGTTTCTCATAAAATAAAACCTTTAAACAAAATAAATAAACTTTTGAAAGAGCAACCAGAAATAAAAGCCTAAACAGAGTGGCCCTGTATTCGTGGAATTGCGATGCATTCATGCATTTTTTTAAAAGTGCTTATCTAGGGAATGATAGTTAAAATGAAGACCAGTTTACACCAAGACTGTCCTGCGTGCTATCCCACATAGCAAGCATACGTTGGCCCAACTGCGGCATCGGTTGGCGATTGGTTGGAAAGGTTGCCGTTGGAATTCCAACGCTGGGCCGCCCTCATGCCAACTTCAGTGCTGCAGCAGCGAGCGTTGGCGTATGGTCGGAAAGCCGACCTTAAAAAACAACCAGCTAAAGAGTTCAAAAGAAAGTCACTGGTTGTTCAATTTCTATACGTTTTAACGAAATACTGTGAGATTTAACATTTCCCCTTTCCCATTAAGTCAATTTTAATGTTTTTGTATCCATGGACTTCCAACGTTAAGCCACTGTCCGGCCAACGTTGGCCCAACATCAAAGCTTAATGTTGGGCCAACGATGGCCCTCCAGTGGTTTGGCGTTGGAAGGCATTTCACAGTGCTTATTTAAAATGTATAGAAATTAAGCATTCACAGTACACGTGCCCACTCTAACTATGAACAGTTTTTTTGTTTTTGCTGTGAGGCAGAACAATTATGAACACCTTGTAGGCACACCACATAATGGGACATTTCCCACACAAGCTGCTCATGCTGTTCACAAGTGTGATGGATTGACAGGTTGAAAACCTGGCTAGGATAAGTTGAATATAGAGCAGAGGCCTACCATATTGTAATGCACGCAATGGTGCATGTAAACACAGCTTGATAATCTTAAATAGGCCTATAGAAATCTAATAGGTAGGCCTACATCAGTTCATTTCAGCTGTTGCTGAGGTTTTTTTTTTTTTGTCATAAATGTTCCTCGCCTGGGAAAGATGGGAAGACACATTATCTGAATTATGCTGTCGAATAGAGCATTGCCCCTTTGTCATTAAATTACATTTCATGATATATCTGATGCTAAGCACACATGACGCAAGAACCCAAACATCATCTTATGTATTTTATTGTTATACTATACATTTGACCTATTCGGACAAGCAGATATCATTCAAGAACACAAGGTGAGGTCTATCAAGGTCTTCTCTTAGGTCCAGGAGGGTCGCACACTTTATTTGAAGCAGGGGGCACCTGTCAAATAGACACAAGATACAACAAAGAATAAAATGAATGACAATGTAAGACAATATGCAGAATAGAAAGGTGGTTTATCGACTGAATGGCATTTTATGTCACGGTGTTCTGTTGGGGTTTTCTGGCAGTGCTGCGTTTTTTCCCTTGTTTTTCCCCTGATCACATTATTAGTTTGAATTATTCTCCCTACACCCTGCACTGCCACAATAATCTCCTTCACCTGTGTCTCCTTGCTCTGTCTTGATTTGCCCCACCCACCTGCCTTGTCTCCTTGTTGCCATGTTAATCTGTCTCACCTTGTTTCCTTGTTCCCATAATTATCAGCCACCCGCACTCCCTCGTTTACGCTCGTTTAGCTCCTTAGTTTCAGCACTACTTAAGCCCTGGTTTTTCACTCCCTCCCTGTCGGTTCGTTTACTACTCACGGTATGTTTCACAGCACTCGGACTCCCGGCTCTGTCTTGTCCTGTTCAGTTGTTGTCCTGCCTGTTTTTGAGTTTCAAGTCTAGTCCCTGTGTTTGCCTGTATCGTGTCCTGTTTTGTTCCGTGGATTCTTGTCCTGCCTGTGCCTCGTCTCCCGTCCTGTTTTTGTCAGTCCTGCCTCCTGTGTGTTCTGTGCTCTGTCTGGACTGATGGCAGGGCTACGACATGGACCTCGTCCCTGACTACACTCCGGTCTCCAGCCCACAGCCACCGATCCAGCTCACCAGTGACGATTTGTCTGCCGGCAGCTCAGGTGGTAGAGCTGCCATCTACCACCCCCGGAGTTGCGGGTTCGATCCCTGCTCAGCCCAGTGAGCACCACCGAGTCCTGCCTGCCCAGTTTTTGTCCTGTCTCTGTTCCGTGTTCCTGTCTGCCCTGTCCCTGACCCGGCGGCCGATGGCGGCCGCTTCTGTTCCCTGACCCGGAAGCCGATGGCGGCCGCTTCTGTTCCCTGACCCGGCGGCCGACGGCGGCTGCTTCTGACCCTGTTCCTGTAATCCTGACTGTTCTGTTACCCTGACTCTGCCCCTGTGTGCCCAGTCCTGTGTACCCTGTCTGTGTCTGTCAATAAAGGCCTCTGGGGCTACGCTAACGCAATTGGGTCCTGTCCTGTTTCCCTGGTTCCTGTACCCTCGTGACATTTTAGGAAGCAAACTATGATATTGTTCTGTTGACATAATGCTACAAATTGAATGAAGACCACAATTCTTTTAGATTTACCATTTGTTTCCTTTGCATGTTTTGATACCGCACTGTTTTGTTGGGACGTTTGGAAAATAGGCTGTGTGAGTTGAAATGAGTCTTCAGTCTTATATTACTATATATTATATTATGTTATATTACTATACAGAAGGGCTAATATTATATGGACAATTACACAGACTGTTGATGCTATTGCAGTGATGTTATTGTAGAGATTATGATTTTAAAAAGTTGTACAGCTATGAGTAACGCGGATGGCTACAAACCTGAAATTGAGTGCAGTGAACAGGTGCTGGTGTGGATGTCAGGATGTTGGAGGAGTTGGTTGAGCCTGACAGGTTCAGAGATGTTGGTCTGCCACAATTTGAAGATGGAGACTCTCCATCTTCCATGCTGATGATGTGGTGGGTGTGTGTAACAGAGCACACATAACAACATGAGATGAGAATCAGGTAAAAAGAACACTGCTGGTCTGGTTGGCAGATTAAGTCAAGTACAATTATTGTGTGTACACCCATACACTATATTTGCTCACCTGCCTTGACTCACCTAGCCCACAAGGTTCAATATGATGCCGGTCCATCTTTTCCAGATAAGGCTATCCACAAGGTTAGGGAGTGTCATTATAGGAATTTTGACTATTTTTCCAATGACTTCACCATTGTGAAAAATGGTCACAATTCCTATAAAGACACTCCACAACCTCTTTCTTCACAGAAGAGTTGAAGTTGTAATAGCTGCAAAAGGTGTCCGGCGTCATATTGAACCCTATGGGTTAGGAATGTGATGGCACTAAAGTTAATGTGAGTCAAGGCAGGTGACACAGTACACAACATAGAATAAGAGGATGGTATGGGTAAAAAAAAAGGTGTGGGTAGAGGGGCAGAGGGAGAGATAAATCACAAGCAATTAACAAAAATGCTAAAATGTAAAAGATGAACAGTTCTGCTTGCAAAAACTTACTATGCGTGCCTCTGACACGGTAACGATGACTTCGCCGTGGCCCATCACCTCCTCTTCCAACTGTTCGTCGTCATGGACTCCAATACAGCACCATTTATAATTGCCTTTAAGGAAATGAGGATATACCAAAGATACACCAAAACAGAGCTAATATTACAGATCACTGTCACCTTTTTGCACCGTATGCCACTGCATCTGCACACCATCTGTATAACTGTATAGATCTGCAGATTATCATTTCACTATCAAACTAAGATAGTTGATCTGTTATCTAGCTACCTACATACTGCAAATAGGTGTTGTAAATCCCTTGTTACCTCCATCTATTAATGCTGCCAGTGACTGTAGACACTTCTCATTCATATTATTCTCTGCTGCTGCTATGTGCAGTTTATGTAAATTCTTGTAGTCTGTAGTTTTATATTAGTTTCATTGTATATATTGGTCCTTGTTTACTTAGGCTATGTGTGCACATTATGGTGAAGCTTGACATCTCATTGTACTTGTATAATGACAATAAAAGCTTTCTATTCTATTCTAAGACAAGCTGAAAGCTCTGGTACTAATCAGAAAATTATTAAAACAGCATACACATACTGATCAGTACGACCCTTGAAGTAAGTTAAGATGGATTTTGAGAGCAGAAATATCTGAAAGGTAAATTCTGCACAAGTCCAAACTGTGTAACACTGAGATTAGCAAGCGAGAAAATACAAACAACATCTACTACTAGCACGCGAGATAATGCAAAAAAACAACCGTTGGCTGATAACGACATTTGCGGTACCTGCAAGCTGTTCCGTCCTGTTCGTCCTAACAAATTATAAAAAGAGTTACGCTAACTTAGCCAAGGTAAGCCACAACTCACCCATTTGGTATATTCAATCAAGTACCGGCTAAATTTATATACGCTAACATTGTAAACAAGTTCTTAATATATCGCTAACAACTAGAGCTAGCTAGCCATCCAGCTTGCTAGCCACTAGTCGAGTTACGATTGTAGCCAATTTCAGAAATCAAAACATGTATACAACATCTTACGGTAAAATGACAGACAGTAAAACAATTTTATCCATGAAAGCCAAACAGAGACAACACAGCGAGCAGCCAATTACTCGCTGTGCAGCGTTTCTTCTGTCGGCCAACTTTATATATGTATATGTATATATATATTGTTTTGTCTTTCGCCCATTCACCCCACTGCCAGGTATGTCTTCAAACTTTTCTACTTCTATCCTTCGACTTTCCACTTTGATCTTTCTCCTTAAATTAATGTTTGGTTTTTCCATGTTATCGCTAAGCTAACTCGCTAAGCCAACCTTAGTGTATAGATGTAATTTTTAACAAAGAACAACAGACAACACAGCGAGCAGCCAATTACTCGCTGTGCAGCGTTTCTTCTGTCGGCCAACTTTATATATGTATATGTATATATATATTGTTTTGTCTTTCGCCCATTCACCCCACTGCCAGTCAACGGACGTTAATGCCCCTGCTGACTGTGCACGAGCCACTGCACCAACCAACGACATAAACCGCCTCTTCCGAATTTTGCCACTCCGGTGTTCTGTCAAGTTATCCTACCCCTAGGATTCGTCCTACCATGGCTACTGCGCATGCGTTGAAGACATTGCGTCATATTTTATCAGAACATCCTACCGATCAGCTGGGCTGATAAAAAATTGGTGATAAGTGTATTATATATACGTACCTACACACAATTTAAGCAAGCTATGTTCAATATTTGTAAAGTGTAACGTTTAAGCATGTCTTGTGTTATTTTTGTTATGGTAAGTCATAGAATTGACCCATGTTATCAATAAACATTGACAAGCTGAAAGCTATCAGGCTAATATAAAACGAAGCTACTCAATACTTAGCAACTGTTATTTTCTTCGGTAACTAAAGTACGAAAACAGCTTTTGGCCTGCGCCCGTGTGTGTGTGTTTAACGAGTTCGTCTTGGATGTCTGTGGTGAAGGACGATCGCGGGAAAAACAAGTATTGCTGAACTCCCCCAATAACAAGAATAAAAGAACGTTAAACAAACTCTGGTGTTTGTGTGTTTGATTGGTGGCTGGCATCCCCAGCTTTGATGTTCTGATGTCAACTAGCTAAAGGAACTTCACAATTAATGATAATACGACAATTAAATGTAGCAAGCGAACAGGGTAAAATAAATTAGGCTATAAATAAAATGACTGCGTTTCAATTCCAATAACGGAATGAATCTGTCAACGCACAATAGGCTAAATGTTAGATATAGCGAACAATGACTAAATAAAATGACTTACATATTTTCAATTCCAATAACACTATTAATGTGTTGTCAACATGCAGCCAGCATTTAAACAGCGAACCGCGGCAGGTAGGATTTTTTGACGAAGCAGCACGGTTTGACAGACTAGTCTGTCGAATATTCCTACCGATTGGACTTCGCGCATGCGCAGTAGCCATGGTAGGACGAATCCTAGGGGTAGGATAACTTCACAGAACACCTGATAGCGCCGTTGTTGTGCCGAGCTACTACCTGTGGATCACCGGATAGTCCTGAATCGCCGCACCTGACTGGACCAAGAGGAGAAGGCTGAGTTGCTCTCGCCTTGAACTCAGCGTTGGGAATTGTTGTTCGTTGTTCATTTTAATATTAGTAATTTGTTTTTATGTTTAGTATTATTTTTATGGGGAATTTGATTTAATATTTGGGCCCAATATTTTATTCTCTGTTGTTAGATGTTTAATTCATAGCGTAATTAACTTAATACATGTATATTTATTATCTCTCTCTCTCCCTCTCTCTCTCTCTCTCTCTCTCTCTCTAAATACTTAAATATAAATACAATTTTATAGTGAAGCTGGTCGTACTCTTGTCCATTATTATTACTATCTCTTAAGTAACCCTGACTAAAATTCTTCCTCTGTGGTGTTTTAGTTAAGTGCAGCACATTAAGAGGTTACATTAGCATAACTGTTAACAAACTAGTTCAAAAAGCTTATTAGCACTGTTAGTAAAGTTTGCCTGCTATAGATATAAACATTAGATGTTGCCTATAGCCTCTAAGCAGTTGTGAATAGTGCCGCCATATTGGGACGGGGTTCCACCGTCAAAAGTTGTCATTCTTCGCGTTACTTTGATGGTCAATCAGTGAACATGCCAGACTTTTGCACCGCATATGGCTGTGCTAAGAGCGGAAGAAGGAGATGAGGGACCAAGAAATATATTTATAATTCATTGATTCATTTTAGAAGATATTTGTGAGACTTTATTTTGTATGTTACCAATTTTGTGTTAGAAAAATAATGTTATTCATGTCACATTGTATTAGGCTACGACTGTGTTGACAATAATGCAGATGAAGCTAGGATTTTGTTAAAGAAAACCAATAACGATTTAAATGTGTGACTTCAAGACCTTGGGAATTTGCTAAAAAAAAAAAAAAAACATTTCAACCTACAGAGGACATCCTAAGAGGCTTGAAAAGAATCATGGGACTGCCAAATTTCTGGCACACTGATTCATGATAGCCCCATGATTGGTTCTATGGGCTGTCGTGGACTTCCTTGCCAGATTATGCAGGCCGTAGCAGGGGTATTATGACATTGAAGTTCTAAAATTCAAATTCAAAATTTAAAAAATGCCAGCATTTGCTGCTGCAGTATTCTCTGCTTCCCTTTTTCTCTGTCTCTCTCACTTTGTGCTCTACAATCTCTCCTCTTCTTTATAGCCTTTAACATCACTCTGTGCCCTCAAATATTTCCTTTTTTACATGGTGGTCAACTTATTTCAGTAAAAATGGCTTTTCTGTATATTTCTTATGGATCAGAGGAGAGACTGCATTGCCTTTCTGGTCCTGCAATATCTTCTCTTCGTTTTTACATAGTAGTCAACTTCATTTTAATATTCTCTGCTACCCTTTTTCACACACACGGTGCGCACATTCTCACTTACTCACTCACAATGAAACAGAGCATTATGACAACATCAGCCTGAGTGTTCTACCATTCATTTCAATGGGAAAAACATAGCCCAAAATCAGGAATAACGAACGATAGCGTAAATAGCCTAGGCTAGGTCAAGCCCCGTTTTTGTCACTTATCTTGGATGTGTTTAGACAGGTTTTGTGAAATAGGCCCCCGGTTGGTTTAAAGTTCATTGACATCTGGACACGTGTGTTGTGTAGCGCTCTGTGACGGAACTTCTCATCTTATATGTACGTTATTTTAGTCCAGTTTGAAGACATATCTTTTCTCTCTCTTTTCAGCTTGTTCTGGGGCGTGTATCTGATGCTGTCAAGCTCAATCTTTTATTTATTTATGTATTTGTTAATCTCGTTTTTATTTTATTGCTTTGTGTCAGTAGGCTATACCTATTAATGATCTTTGGGTTATGGTTTTTGCCGTGTTATTTTTCATCCTTGTGTTGTGCAGCACTTTGGGACATCTCTGTTGTTTTGTTTAAATGTGCTATTAAAAAAACGACTCGACTTCACTTGAAGTCTCAATGCACCCTACTACAACCGCCCGCCCCCTCCTTGTCCCTCACACACAACACATGACCTCTCCGTCATCTACTACGAAGATCAGGTGGTGTAAACAAAAGACTGGTGTCCGATTTGATCGAAGCCCACCCATGCTGCGAGGCGGAGTTCTTGCTGACGTATGTAGACAAACTCAGACAAATGCAAACAGACAGGTTTGTCACTCGAACGGGTCTAATGACAACGACATGGTTGGTATCACTTTTAGAGCCAATCAAAATTCTTTAGAATTTAAATGACATCATATTCTAATAGTTGTTTAAGTCGCAAATGGAATGTGGTCATTAAAATGTTCTTCAGTGTGGATCCAGTGGAAGCACCAGGGGAGAGACTAGAAGATGAGTCATCCATGGTGGACTTGGGGGGGGGCGATAATGTGCCAAGGGTGGGGGGAGTTGCCTGTGAAGTGCTATAGTTGTAGGCACACTAACACACAGTTACTTTTAGATTGTGCTGAGGATGATCCAAGTGCAGGGCACATTTTCCAGTGGGCGTACACAGTGAAAGGCCGTTTAATGTCAAAGGTGGATCTGAACAAGAAAATTTGCTGAGAAGTGACACTAGTGACATTTTCAACTCCTTTCTAGTTGGTTTCACATTGCATGTTTTAGCACTCAATTATAATGGTCAGAAATAGATCAAACAGATCAAAGATGTAACAAAGAAATTCTGTAGTAGACTTGCCTTGGTCAGAAAATAAGTAATCTGTAAATGCATTTTGGTTTGTTTATGAATATATTTGTGTTTATATTTTAGCAAAGTGACATTTATAAACACCAAAAATGTCTTTGTTTATTATTCTTGTCTTGTCTGTAGTCTTGTAATTACCTTACCTTACAACACATTGAAGAATTAGCTGATGTTAACAATGTGAAACTAAATCTGTGCATTTTATTTCCTTTGCTGTTTGGAAAGGCAACACACTTATGGCAAGCTTAAACTAAAGCACCTTCTCAGCATGACAGGAGTAGACATTCAGCCTCCACCCACAGACAGGGTTTGAGAAAGACACAATGAGCCAAATAAACTTCGGAAAGCACTGACACAACCGATATCTTTGGACAGTTTTTCCAGCAACAGCTCACTTCCACTCGTCTATTGCAACGCAGACTTCACACACACACACAGCAAGCTACACACTCAAACTCTCTCTCAGTTGCCCAAGTCCAGGCCCAGGAGTCTCAACCTCTGGCATCAACAGCTAGAAGTCATTCTCTATTAAAAATACATCACCAAATACATAGCAGAAAGTAGCAAAGGGAAACACATACCAACAGGGATCTTAATCAGCCCACAAACTCCTAAACTATGCAAACCTTTGTGGCTGTGAATTTGCAACAACCTATATTTAAAAGTATACTTTTACAATTTAGTGCTGTCAATATGGTTCAGACCTCCTATGATGATACAATGCTGCAGATATGATGAAAAGGTTAAAGATTATTCCTGCAATGCATTTTTTATATCATTTTTCTTTTCTACATTTTCTCTAATGGAAACGTTTTCAATAGTACCCCCATATGATAAAGGGAGGAACAAAAAATAGCTGTGTGTAAATCAAGCTGTTGGATTTGAACACTGTTTACAATGTGTTGTTACATGCCAGTTTTTTTTTACCTCAGCCTAGGGGTGCCTATAGTGTGAAGATGCGTGCATGTGAGAAAGAGGTATGTGAGGATAAGAGGAATGTTTGAGTCGCTCCTTACATTCTCAGCACACATAGGCAGGTGTGCTCAATTAATGCACCCTGCTACCACCACAGCCTCTGCATGGACAATCTAGGACTAGTGGGGACACAGGGGGTCGTAATAAGCATTCTTCATGTGTGTGTTCTGTGTGTGTGTGTGTGTGTGTGTGTGTGTGTGTGTGTGTGTGGGTGGGTGTGTTAAACACCACCACATCAGGGTATGACATCATTATGTACTGTAAGCCCTTTAAAGCAACACGCTCAATCCTGAGGCTATAATTGCCCAATAAAGAGTGTTAAGTGATGTAGGGTGAAGTTACTACCATATTGGAATGATCAAACTGTTTTTTTGTATCAAATGTACATAGATGACCTTAACATTCAAATGCATCTGATCATGTCATTTATGTCATTTGAGCACTCTGGTGCATCTTAGTAAAGTTAAAGGCATAATGCTTGTACTGTATGAATAAAATAGAAGGCATGAGACTTGTATGAATGAAACATTGACCTCATAATGTTTCAACATGCCGATACTAAGATGAATCATTATACTAAGGTTGTTGGTACTCATAACAATGTAATAAATGAGTAAAGAAAGCTGCATATATTGTCATCAGCGGTCTTGGCCCATCTTTGTTAAACACAGACAGCCATGTTGTCCAAACAGTACAATGTTTGTACTATCACATTAAAAGCTTCTCGCTATGACAAATTGCCATTACAGTTATTCCTTCTTGTAATAGTAGTATGATTGTTACATATGGGAAGAGTGGTTATCATTCTATAAATTTACAAATACATTGGGAAGATGCTTTCTAATTGTTAGTTTGGGCAAGGAATCAGACTCTCTAGGTCCATAACTGAAGATACAAGTCATTTTGCTCTTGTCATATTATTTGAGAAAGTCTATCTCTGCAACCCCCTATGGGTCTGTCTGCAATGCTGGTAAGGAAAGTGACTTTCTGACATCATAGCTATAGTAAGTGCTACACAGAGGATGTTTTAACCCAAACTTTCTATTTTCTGTAGTCAGTATAACATTATTATACTTCATGAGTGTTACCAGTACTTCACTAGGCAGACCATTTATAGGCACACATTTATTGCTGTCATAAAATCCACAACTTCTACCTGTCTGCCAGTTCAAGACGTACTGACATTACTGTAATTAATAAAGAAACTTGATGACTTAGCAGCAGTGAGAACCCATCCCTGTCTCTCTGTCTCACTAATGTCTTTGTTTGCCACATCTATTGTCTTTCACATTGTTCACGGGCGATGGCACAACTGTTGAGGCTGCCTGATTGTGAAACAGGCCCAAAGACAGCATCCAGCACTTTGTGCTAATTATATTCGTCCCCTTAATCAGAACTGGAACGAGAACAGCTTTCATCGAAACAATAATCGGAACGACTTGGCACATCTGTGCCAAAAAGACAAAAAAGAGAGAAAAAGTCGCCCTGATTATCTCTGGGAGAAAGGCTGCTTCTCACGGCTCAGTGCATTTTCATTAAAAACATTCACGCCTGATGCCAGAACACTTTTACCATGAAATCCCACTGATGATAACCATTCGTCTTCAATTATCTTGCCCTCTGTAATTGCAAACATTGCCGTCGGTGATCAACTTGCGACGAACACCGAATGGGCTCAGCGGAGTCGCACAGCATCTGCAGCTGAATTCATCAAAGGGAGACACTGCCAGAACACGACAGTACTTGAACAAGCTGGACGGAACACAGGTAATTTGTGGCGAATGGCGCTGTTGACTTCTCCGTGAACTTTTGTCTCATAAATTATCAAATGAAATTGTCGTCGTGGGAGTAAAAAAACACTGACTGAACATCACAGCATGTCTGTGGGAAATAATTAAAACATAAGTCTTCACACCTCTGCCGTTGGAAAAAAAAACTATGTGACGACTAAATATAGTCAATTATATACAACATGCATGACCTGTAACAAAGTGTTGGCCTAAGATAATATTCAGAAGGTGATAAAAAGAGAACTCATGTCCATGTAGACCCACAGTAATTTACATATGTACCATGTTCGAAAATCAGTTATTTATATTAGGGTTTGAATATGAGTTAGTAATTCAGCTCAATCACAGACCAAACATGTATAGGATTGTAACCTTTGAAACATGACTGTCTGCAACATTTTCTCCTTCATTTTCTATGATTCTGTAGTAGTTCTGTAGTTTTGCTACAGCTGTAGTCTACTTTCACAATAATAATTGAGTAGGCCTCCAGCACACCATTGGATGTGAATAAAGCCTGTGGGATAGGACATAGAATCAAACTTTGCCAAAAACATTCAAAAGTAGGTCAACTGCACCATGAGAATGCAGGGAATGCTCATTTATCATTAGGCAACCTACACTGCAGCCTTTGAAAAGAGGAAATCAATTTGGCCTTTCCCAATGTTGATCGGATTGCAACCACTATTATTTTACCAACAAATAGACAAATTGCAACTCTGAAATCATCTCCAGACTCTGTTATGTTGGGAATGGAAGCACATTTTTACAGTAAACTGTGTGGGAGGTATGTGTGGAAAGCATTTTTTTGTCTCCCACCTCATGCATTTTGACCACTGTATCATACCATCACAGATTTTCTCATCTGCCTCCTTCTCTCCCATTGGCATTACAAAAAAAAGCAAAAAAATGTCACCATTGCTGACTCCAGCATTTCTTTTTATGTCACTCAATAATGGATATCTGGCATGGGATTGAGGTTACTTTATCATCCCCTGTCATTAGCCAAGGAGACGGCCTGTCTTCCATACATTAAGGTGTCCCAGATTCAGCGGCAGGCACCTAGTACTAGGAACAGCGCCACACTGCACCACACTGCCAAACCTGAACATCAGAAATGTGATGCTGATAGGATCACTGGCAGGGTAGTCAATCAGTGGTGCCCCAGTAGGAAGGACAAGAAAGGCAGTAAAGATATGGGAGGAAGAAAGAGCCTCCAGGGTAGTAGAGGACACCAGGCAGGACACAAAACATCTGAGGAAAGTAAAGGTTCTTGAGGGTGGGCCTCTAAATATGGCATGCATTTTCCACAAGCTTTATTTGTAGAGGGGCCATTGGGATCCGGTGTTGAGTTTTATGATGATAACAGTGCCTTCCCTAAAGGTTCCTACTAATCTTGTATGTTGTTAGCCACTGTGTTTTTAAAAAGGTAAAAGGTGTTGAATTCCTGCATCCTTGAAAGTATGACTCCACTCATATGTGACATGGTTTTCACATTACTAGCATCATTTCCAGTTAAAATATCCAGTTTGACCACAACTGCAATTTTAGATTTCATTAATTCATTAAAAATAGATTAGCTAGCATCAGAAAAGAGCATTACCTGATCTCTATGACAAACCTGGCCTTTTAAAAAATATACTTCATCAAAAGAGACATTCAAATCTATAAGACTTCTGAAAAATGTAAGATTCTACCTTTTTTGAACTTTGCATAGCCTGAAACTCTTGCAGCTTTGTAGATATTTGTTTTGTAGCAGAGATTATATAGTTAACTTACTGAGCAAGGAGTTGTCCACATTTATTTTTTTAAACAAACTACTTTGTATTTGGATTTTACAAAGTACTACTGTCATAGGTATTGATTTTTTAAAGCACTGTGGCTAACACATGCACTCACTTTTAGGACCAGGCATTTCTGGAAGCATTTGTTTTAATTAGGGTACTGTGATCATTGCACTACTTCAGACATGGCTTTTCATGCTTGAATGCCAAGAACAAAAAATACAAACAGTACAGTCTCCAAGAAGCCCTATCCAGAGGCATAAAACACACCAAAGCAAGAATACAATGGCCTCACGTCTCCTTCCTCTCCTTCAAGCTCCGAGGTCTCTTTCTCGGGGTGGCTTGTGTTACCCCAGACTGCTGGCAGAGCGTACTGCACGGCAGATTGGTGATCCCCCAGTCGAGCCGGCGTGTCGTGTAGTTTGCCGAGGCTTGGCTGCACAAGCCCTGGTGGGAGAGCACTGGAGAGCCTGGGCCTGCTGCCAGTGCTGTAGTTCTTTATGCACAGCCCCAGCTGTATATATCTCTCTCTCCTCATTCATTTTCTCTCTCCCTTTCCTATTTCTCACTTTCTCCTACCTCTCATTTCCCCTCTCTTTCTCTCTTGGACTCATCTCATTTTTTTACTGACTTTCTCCTACTCCCCTTTTCTCTCTTCTTCACACTCGATTCTTTTTATTTGGTCTGATTTTCCCTTTATTTCCATCTCACACATGCTCTCAATCCCTTACTCCTCCTTGTTATCCCTTGAGTTCTCTCTCTCTCTCTCTCTCTCTCTCTCTCTCTTTCTCTCTCTCTCTCTCACACACACACACAGTCTTTTCACCACAATCACCATCATTTTTTTCATCCTCCCATGTTTCTCTGCATAATGCACATAGCACCACACTTGATTTCTTTCTTTTTGAGTGGGTGTGTTTGTGTTTATTTTGAGATTGAACACATCTTGCAATAATGATTTTAAGGGTAATATGCCAGAATAGTTTTGATCTTACCTGCAATTACAAAAGATAGAAACGTGGTTGGTGATGGCAAACATGGTAAAGATGTAAAGTGATGTTCCTAACAGCTATGCAATAATGTGGACAAGTGACATATGGCCAGAGCTTAGCTGAGAAAAGATAAAATTAGAGTCATTGTAAACATGATTGAAGGTGTGCTGTAGCCAAAGGCCTATCACTGGTTTTTGACAGTTACCGAAATTATTGCAATTGTCTGGAACACACAGGAGCAAATCCATAAAAGTGTATTAGGATAAATTGAAGCATTTTTCATTTTTATGAGGGAATGACCGCCAATAAAGCTTCAGATAGGAATTGCATTGAACAAAAACATTTGTTATGCAGACCTGTTGTCGCTTCTTTACATAAATCATGTACTGGAAGACAGCAGTCCTGATTTAGGCACATTATTCAGCTGAAGGAAAATGAAGGAAGATGTTTTGGCAACCAGCTTTCAAATGTACTCTCAGAACACATCTTGGACATGCCAGAAAGCCTTCAACAGGCCTTTTGCCTAAAAGCAAATGTTTTAATTCAAGTTGAGTCGTTCTTTGCAGCTCCTGCCACTATTGGTGGTTTTATAGTCCCTGATGCCAGTTATTTCAAATAAGCCATGACAGTGTTTCTTTTTAAGCCAAAGTCTGCCTCTTTAAAGATGAAGTTCTGGGTATGGTTTTCCTCCATTATGTCACCCACTTAAACTTTATAATCCCTTTTCTGTGACCATAGGTTATTCAAGCCTGTGATACTCATTACCTGAGGTTGTCAACAAGTCACTGTGGAAACAGACTAAAATGACCTGAGTGGATAACTTAGTAAATGAAATGCACCACTGTTGTAGGTCAGAATTCTTGTGTGTGTGTGTGTGTGTGTGTGTGTGTGTTTTTGTCTTTCAAGTTTATAGATGTTTTACAGATCATTTGAAAATCATTGGTAATTACTGTTTTCAAACTCATTTACGGCTAAACAAAAATGTTTTGCTTCATGTCATACATGAGGTAACTGCAATGGAAATATTACCTCTGTAACCTGGTAAACTAATCAAAACTGTATTTTTCACATAATGTCTTCAACCTACCACTAAGGTGTAATAGGCCTATAGTATTTTATCATGTATAAAAAACAGCTTTTACTGACCACACATTTGAGCCAAGAAAACAAAAAACAAACAACAACGGCACAGATGCTGGCAAGAAACCAATGCAACCTATCTGTCCAGTTTGCATGCCTCAGAAACAAAGAGATCAGGGTAGTCTGCACTCACAGTGTAAAATGGAAGCTTGATGGCTTCACACCAGAGATAGTCCTTCAGATGAAGTGTGAATCCCAGAAAAAAGGGTGGCAGTGAGAGCGAGCACATTTCACGGCCGGCTGGGCTTTGCACGGCTTGCTCTTTTAATTTTTCTCTCAGCACTCCTGCGAGGCACCCGCTGGTCGCTCCCCTGCAAGTGGTGTGGCCTTTTGCAGCCAGTGGCCCCCAGAAATGCCACACTCCGCCAGACACACTCCAATTTCCAGGGAAATGCTTCCATGGGCTGTCTGTTTACCACCAAGGATCCGACTTCAGGTCTTAACCAATGACTGCATTGGTCTCCACTCATAGAGTAGCTCAGAAAAAGAAGCCAGATGCAACCAGACCAATTAAAGTCACTTGGAAAACCACTATTATAAATGTTGTTTAGGCTTTGTCCAGGTACAGTTGGAATACCCTGATCATCCAAGATCACATGGCAGTTTCATCTTTCGCTTTCTTGTTAATTTTTCTTGTGGCGCAAATGGCTTGCTAAACTGGCTGAGAAAGAAGTTAAATTGTCACCCCCAACTAAGTGTTAACATTGCAGCAATCTTGTGAGCTGACAATGTCCATCTGGACCACATCAGTTTGACCAAGTCTGGGCAATAAGAAGATGACATGGACTGTCAAACAATTTTATGCAAAATCTTCAATGATGATTGACATGTAACTTTGCTAACTTCTTGTCAGCATTGTCTGCAGATGACCAAATCTCAACTTCTTAGTCCAAGATATTAGTAATTAAAAACCCCAATTTTTCTATTTACCCATTTTACTAGGTGACGCTATGCTACAAGTGAGTGTGTATGAGCTGGGAGGATAGTCCTCCATAACACCAACATATTTGAGTTATTCAGCAAAAACTTTTGGGGGTCTCCCCCTCTTTCATGGACACTGGCAGAGTGTGGAGTTGGCCCCTGGGGACCAAAAGCTTATTTTTGCTATAAGCCTACTATGGCTACATGCCCACAGAGTTTCATGTCCCCCAGTGTTTTAGTGTCCCACTAATTGTTGACAGAAAATCGTTGGAAAAAAAGTGAAAGAAAACATGACAAAACCAATATGACCACTAATGGCATCAGTCATAGTTACGTATCTGGGGATTAAGCTAATGTATTTTTTTAAAAAGTCACCCCCCTCAGAGTTATCATGAACCCAAACACTACAGAAACATCCTAAAACCTTTTTAACAGGCTCTAAATATGTTTATTTTTGCTGTGAAAACTGACTTTTTAACATTGGAGTCTATGGGAAGTTGCCGGCTTCCGCAACCAGCTCCCAATGGACGTGTGCGACTTAGGAACATTCAGTTTTCGCTTCATTGTTTAGTCTGAAATGTTGCAGGTTGATAATAATGCTACGTTGTGCTAGCTGGCGTAAGATATAAGGCAATGAAAAAGCTGACCATGCTTTACACAGACTCACTCATTATTTTACCTGTGCACATTTATGAATCACACTAACTACCATGGTACAGTACACTTCAAATGACACTGTTTCTATAACAACTACTATTCTACCACTACAACCATATTACCCATATTACTGTTGCTACTGACTCTGCTACTATTAATGCTGGTGGTGATGGTGATATTACCATGACAACTACATTACATTACAACTAAATTTGCACAAAACCCTCTGTACAACCCACACGACGGTACAGAAAGAAGTACATTACTCGCCAGACCTTAATTCTGTGTCACTTTTATTTTCATTACTAAGGGCTATTCTTAACAGATATGAAAAGGTTAATAGGTTTTATACAAAACTATCCCAGGTAGCTCTAAGCTATCAATTATTTAAAGATGTGATTTGACTAGGTACGTTTTGTCAAATGTGAAGCTTTTTAGTCCCGTCAAAAATGTAGAAGTAGAAATAGGTGAATATATATGTGCATGTGTGTGTGTGTGTGTGTATTTGTGTGTGCATTACTATTATTATTATTGTTATTATTATTTGTTTTTTTAACTCACATGTATAAAATCTGCTTTTCTTTTAAAGAACTATCCACAATCTTATGAATAATAATAAAAAAAACAGACTCAACTCTCTATCCACACCCAGTCGCCCACTGAACATGAACCTCTGACCACAAGAATTACAACAACCTCCTACTCAGCCCTGCGTGTGCGTGAGAGGGCAAGAACTGCTTAAGGAGTCGCAGCACGGAGATGAATCGGCAAACCCAACTCAGAGTTTTGCAGACCCACACAATTATATTTTAATAATTGAATCCCACGAAAGGCTCTTTTGGGCCAAATCCATTTCGCACCATTTTGAGTCTGCTCTGTTACAGGGGTGGGAAATGAATCTTATCTGCTGGATAATAGCTCAGAGGCAGTGTACGTTTGGGGTAGTACATTTATTCAAAATGATATTATTACCCCCGTGCCGTCTACAGGCTACAAATTTGTAATGCCGTAAGCAGCTTTGCAGAGTCAGCGGCTTGTTTATTTATTTGTTTGTTTGTTTGCTGATCTCTTGGTAGACGTAATGATAGATATAGCTTAAAGGAAATAAATCATTACAGCTTGATTATCCCCACCGAAACACCATAGCTTATATGCTCTGCAATAACATTGAGATATTTTAACACAGTTACAGTAAGGTGCCGCAGGGGAGGCCTCTGGTAGCCTAAGTGGGCATAAATAAATGAGTGTGGCCGCATGTCAGGAGCATGTCAAGTAGCAGCCAGACAGACACATATTCTCAGTGTGGGTGGTGTTGGCTGGTCTGGCATTTTACTGATGGCTGATGGCAATCTTCATCAGACTTGGGACAGCATGCCACTTGACATATTTTCACATCAGCACGTGGCTTGCCATGATTCACCATGGCAACACACCCAGAGGTCACTGTCATTAATATGATATGTTGCCACTGAGTGCTTTTCAGGTACCTGTGCTGTCAAGGCACATGTCTCTTAAGATTCATTGTGAAGGGGTCAGACTGTTACATAGCCATTTTTTGAATCATCTAAATCATCACATGAAGAGTTTGCACTGTAAAGACCTGTAGAATACTTTAAAAGCCCTGGCACTTCCTTAGGCTACTGTAGTCAAACCGTAATTCCATTTCATATGTCCAGTGGGTTACTTACTCATAGAAAAGAAGTACCCTAAATAAACATACTGCAAATTTGAAGTAGTTGGTTTAACATATAGTAGAGCTTTGAAGTAGTGCACAATTGCACAATGCAAGTGTTAGACTCAGGTTGGCAGCTGTGGTAGCACATATACTGTACTGTTTACTGTTTATTGTGTATCCATAATTTCTAGCATACTAACATAAGTGCCCAAGGGACCTCAACTCTGAATAGTGGTGTCACTGATCACTTAATATCTTTTAATATCCAGTGATATGGGGAAGGATTTTCTAATGAGGAATTGAGGCCATTCGGGGTGGAGGATGCCAGTGGTATTAGACTGATTTGTATTATTTTTAACCAAACATATAAGTAGTGGTGAGTCCGTCTAAGAAAACTGAATCCTGATTAAGCAAATAGGTGTTTGAACAATCCCTGATAATCCAAAAATCACATAGGTGACTAACATAAAAATAGGAAACATTCTATTGAAAAAATGAAAGGGCTAATTTCTGTGTGCATTTCAACATATTACACATCTTTCACATTTTGTTAACACACTTTTTATCCAGACAATAAAATTAGATACACTGAGTTTTTTTAGAAGAATTACCTGGTATGTACGTCTGACAAAAAAGATAAAGGCAGGTTAAATTGAGCCATTTTTCTAACGCTTCCAAATGTTACAAACTGTACCTTCCAGTCATCCTTTGATCGAATCCTAAGATATCAGATTTAAAAAAGATAAGATAAAGCAATTTATCTGCAGTGGAGGAAGGATTCTTTTGTCTAGTCAGCACCTCTTATCACAAGGTCCAAGAATGTATGCCATGTAGAAGCTTATTGGATTATTTTGATCTCAGCCTTCATTATTTACTGTAAAAGTGTTCAGACGAATCACCGGCATCTGAGTTATGTAGATTAGCCAAGCTCTATCAGGCTTGCACCATGTTTGAAAAGAGCACAGTGAAACATATCAAATGCTAATCTGTCACCACGATTTATTACACTTGCATTTTACACACTGCCTTTCTGAGCAGTTTGCTTTGCTAAATGGGGTGGGGAGAGCAGGAATGTGACAATGCTCCTGAAATATCAAGATGGAAGCCAAGAGAAGCAGCCTTATTTTTTCAAATACCTCAGCAGGCTGGAGCCAAGGCCCATGAAAAAGCCTGAGGAGGAGGAGACATATGCTTTGTGAGCCACACATACTTGCTCTGGAGCCAATACCTCTGGCATGATCACATACCATTTATCCCTGAAATGTTTAGAAACATTTAGTTTATTGGGTCAAGTCTGAATATATAGCAGCCATTGATAGTCTAGAACCCTCAATTTCATCCCTGTCATAATATAACATTGTCTGGAAATTAATATGTATAGTATGGTATGGAAATTTATATGTATGGTATAGTTGTGTTATAAATGAAAGCAGTAACATGGCCAGGACAATCAAGCATGGGGTTGTGTAGCATGAGTCCACCAATCATGATCCTCCACTGACAATATTACACAGTGTGCTATTGAATTATATATCATCTTATTTTGATTTTCTTCGTCCTTTTTATTTGCTAATAGGATGACTTTTGGCAGTTGAGGAAATTTCCTGAATTTTTTACTTAGGTGGAATAAAGGATCTCCTCTCATACTACGCCAACAGTGAGACTGACAGGCAGTGGTGGTGGGAGATTCAATAGTTTATGATGAAATGGCCTTGCACTGTCTTCTTCGGCTTTATTGCATTGGTAGTCATAAACCCATCATCACCATCTGCTGGACTCTCCCTTGCTGGCCCTTGGGACATTTTAGGGTCTTGATAGCTCTGTGACACCAACATAAGTCTTCATGACAGCTGACATTAGCAAACCTAAAGATATACCTCATCTGTGGGGGAAAATTCTATTGTGTATCGCTATTCTAGTCTAGCAGTACAGGGAGATGTTGATGGAAAGGAGTCAGTCTTTGAGAGTATAGGATCACTGCCACTGTCCTGAAATTTCATAAATTCCTTCTTATCATGGTTCAAAGGGCTGCCACTGACTCAAAAGGCAGAGAAAGCCGAGACGTATAAAAATAAAAAAGGTAGTGGCAGATTTGTTTGTTTCTGGTCCCTAATTCATTTGCATTCCTCCCGGTTTTACACATCCATATTTTTATCCATGGTACAACACCTCAGCCACTACAAAACAAAATCTCTGCAAATAAATAAATAAATCAAATAAATTTCCCACCCATTTGAGTCACATCTGAACTGCTTTATGGATGGGAGTAAACCGCTGACAAAATAATAGATGGGCACAGGCAACATTGTGGCTTCTATGCAGCAGCATGCTTGTCTGTGTTTGATTTGCACAACGGTTGTTTGATTTTACCACAAATTGAAACATGCATGCCCAGAAGAAACCCTGAATAAGTAAGGGAAAGGGACTGTTTCTCAGTTGCCCAGTCCTGTAAAATATTTTTGTGGCTGTTACAACGCATTATGTAATAACACCGCATTATGTAATAACCTGACAAAATGTAATACATTTTCACTCCATTTTGTAATAAGTTACACATTTTGTAATCACTGTAATATTTTGTAATACACGTCTCGAATGCAATATGTAATATATTTCTCTGCGTTTTGTAATACATTATTACATATTGTGGAGACTATTACAAAAGTCAGATGCTATTTGCACCCGAGTGTAAATTGCTAATATTGTTATTCACACCCGTGGGTAAATAGCCATCTTTGTTATTTACACCCAGGTGTGTATAGCTTTGTACAACAGACACCCAGGTGTTACTAGTCAGAAACACATTTTACACCGAGGTGTTCCTAGTCAAAAATGCAATTTACACCCCGGTTGTATACAGGGTGTATGTATGGATGGGCTTCCGGGTGTACATAATTATGGTAAGGTATGTACAATATAACTGAAGCCCAGTTGCAGCCAGTTGTTTTTCAGGGCACTGTTGCCTTTTTGTCATTAAACTCATGGGCTACATATCTTTTTATAGATGTTACACACTTGGTACTCTATATACAGTATATGTATTTTAAATCCTTTTAAATACTTTCTGTTTTCTAGTATGCAGTCAAACTGATCAATAAAAGTACATTCCATAATAACTCTTTGTTTACCCTAGTGTTGTACAGCCATGAGAATTTGCAGTAGTATGCTGTACTACTGCAACACTTTTCAACCCATGTCCTGCAAGTCTTTGTTTAATGTATTTTCTCAATCTTGACATGTGGTCATGCTGGACTGTAGCAGCATCCGCATCTTTGAGGAGTGCCTCAGCATTCTGAAAAAATAAAAATAAATTATTAGAACACATGGATTTACCAATCAAATGGTTCAGTGTTGGACAAGCTACTTAGAAAATGTAGTGAGCTAAACTACTAGTTACTCCATTAATAAACCGGTTTTAATAACAACGACTGTGTGTGCTATGCTTTTTTAAGATAATAGGCTGGCAATGTAACTAGGTAGCACAGTCTCCTAATGTCAGAGTAGTACAGACAGATCTACACAAATCAAAAAGTAAATGAAATGAACAAAGTCAACAAAAACTACTTTGTGAAAAAGGTTATAGAGAAGAACTAAAAAGGAACAGGAATCTAAGTTGTCTTTTTTTTTTTTTTAAATTTAGTTTAAGATGACACCCTGCCCCTCCTGCCCCTAAACGAACCAACTGGAAAGCAGTGAAGTTTTGACGATTGTTTTGGACCTTAAGATTATGGGATGATAACAAATAATAACACTGGGCAACAAAAAACATTTTTTTGAAAATTGTCTATGTTTTTTAACTGATTTAGGACAATTTTGCACCGCTAAATCTGAAAATGACATTGATTTCTCTTGATCAGGTCAGGTTTCTGTGCTAAGATAATTTTTAAAAATCTGATATTACTATATCTATTACATTATTTTCTTACTATTACTATATCTATTACATTTTTGCTACATTATCAGCTGATTTTTTTAATTATTGTTCGAGATAAGAAGCAACAAAGCAACAAATCCTTTTCTAACACTCAGTTTTAAAGCAAAAAAGGCTTTTTTTTTGCCAGTTTTCTTTGAATGGAAAGGGCATTTCTCAGCTGGGACATGGCTTGTCCCTGGGGGGGCACATGTTTGACATAACATGTTTGACTAGTAACACCTGGATATAAGTAGCACTTTTGACTATGTACCCCGTGAGGTGCCCACCCATACATATGCTGTATACACACTGGGTGTAAGTACAGTAGCATTTTTGACTAGGAACACCTGGGTGTAAATTAGCCTGGTAAACCTTCACTTCGTTTTGTACAGAGGGTCTGGCAGTGCTGTTTTGAGAAATGTTTTTCTTCCTGGAGGTGTGGGCTGAAATTTAGAGCGACTGGATTTGCCTTTACCCCAATAGCATCTAACGTTAGTTGTTAGTGCAGAAACTGACTGACAACTAACGGAGAAAGCTGGAAGATTAAACTTTTCCAGAACCCCATGGGGAGTAGGGCCACAATGTCTCTTCCACAAATGAAACTCCTCAAACATTCTTCTTGCTCCGACTTCAATTCTTTAATATTCTTCTGAAGTAGACTAAATAGCCTTGCTTACGACGTCGTTGTTCTCCGCTGCCATTGCTGAGCTACATCCACAGATAGACTACAAGTGAAATCTAGCACACACAACGACGTCATGGTCACGAACACTCCCTCTGTCCGCTGATTGGCTAGTATGGAGTCTGCCCTACAACCGGCGCTCGAGATGATACCAGCACCAGACCCTCTGTACAAAACAAAGTGGCGTATGAGGGGCTGGTTTACCAGGCTAGGTGTAAATAGCACTTTTGACAGCATTTCATGATGTTGATGTGTTGATGATCCTGTATAGAAGAAAGAGACACAGTTGTTGAACCTACATTCTTTTCTAAATACCCAATATGACCCAATTCATCAAACTGCCTCTGCTGCCAGTATACTTCTTCATAGAAGTACTGTTTGCATGCAAAATAATTTCAGAAACCCAACAGGCCTTTCATGTACAAGTGTTCATTGTTCATTTCAGCCTTTCACAATCCTATTGACCCAAATTGCAAAAAGTACAGGTGCACTGCAAGTATACCAGTTTTTACTAGTTCTTAATTCACGGCTCCAAGAGTGTTCAAGCCTGTGATTGCTGAAGGACGTTTGAGAGGTTTCTCAAAAGGCAGTGTGTGATGTTGAAAATACAACCTCAGTGGCCTGTGGTGGTCATGTGCTGCAGTGGGACCGATGTTTTCATGCTCTGTCTGGTGGGAACTTTAACAACCTCCTCCTCCCTTTTCCCTTCTTCATCTTACCTCAGCCAAAGTGGGGGGAGGAGGGAAACATCATGAGGAATGTGGGTTTTGACAGATTGGCCTGACAAACCCGTGTGTGGCTCACCTTCCTGTGGAGCCCGGAGAGGCTCTCAAACAGAGAGGTTAAGACAAAGCTGCTTAGCCTGTGACACACGGCTAGGTTGGGATGTAATGTTGCATGTAGCTCCTTTGTGTGCACAGCCAGATCCTGGAAATGTGGAAAAGAGAGAAAGGGAAGGAAGTTTTGTCTAATGCCTCCCTGATTGGACGCAATTCGTCTTCATCTCTTAACTGGTCCAAAATCATCATTAGTCTTATCGCCAAGTGTAGCAATGATATCACTTGACACAAATCTTTGAAAAAGGACTATGGGTAATGCACTGAGCAAAACATTTATAACATTATTTTGATCTTTTAAATAGGTAGGTTTATTTCTCTATTTGTATCATTATTTTTTCATTTTATTCTTTTTGCAGACATCAATCCTATAATTAATCATTTTTTACTAGCTTTTATGCACAGAACCATAAGAATTGGTGTATGACCAGAAACAGAAATGTGCTGTTAGATATAGTTTTTGTAGTGTGACAAAATATTGTGCTGTCCTTGACATGTTATTTCCTTTATTGGTGTACTACAGTGATTGTCAAACTATGATACAAGTAGCCCTAGGGGTACCTGGTTCAACTGTAGGGGGTACACAAAAAAACACAAAAGTTCTCAGCTTCTTCATAAATGTTAAGTATACATACTGTATATGGAAAAAGATCTTACATATAAGCTATCAAGCTTATTATGTACCATATAATATGCACAAATACTATATAAAAAAATACTCAACAAGCTGGGGATACTTGGTAGGGCAGTGTCTCAAGGGGTACAAAGCAGTTGAAAGTTTGGGAACCACTGGTGTACAGGAAGGGATTTGGTTTGTTCTTATATACTACTGATATATTAAAAAACCTATACAGGTTTGCTTTCAGTAATGTCTTTTTCCTTAAAACAAAAAAGAGAATAGGCAAGTATGTTAAGGCAAATAATATAAGGCATTTTATATAAGGATATATAGACACACACACACACACACACACACACACAAATGATCATGTGCAGGCATGCATGCACACACATGCGTGCACACACACACACACACACACACATTTTACATTTGCACATTTTACTTGTGCTTGTGTTAATTTACTCAAGGACACAAATTTGGCAGTTGCAAAAGTTGTTCAGGCATGATTAAGTTAAATTACACACACACACACGCACACACACACACACACACACACACACATGGGTTACAGTGGGCTGGAACCCTCATCTAAATAAATAAATAAATAAATAAATGCATTCATTCAACGATCTTGGAATGCTGTCGGCATGTACAGTCAAATGTCAACCTGGCTCTCCTCTCCACAGAGTAAGTAAGCAAGCAGAGTAAGCAAGCAGATTTAAGCTGAAGTGACTAAGTATCACTTTTCAAATTCCATATTTTCACAATGTTTAGGGGAACGAAAGCAGCCAAGGGCATAGCCCAGAGCAGCATCAGTATTTGCACCCCAGCCAAATTTTAGCAGCTCAGTCCATCTCAGTCCAGCATCAGCACCACTGCGCAGGTTAGCAGCAACCTAGTAGAACAGCACCAGCAGCCCAGCATAGCAAGAGCATCACAGCCCAGCGTCAGCAGCCCAGCCCTGCCCAGCCTAGCAACAGTAAGAGCAGCAGCACAGCCCAGTGTCAGCTGCACAGCCCTGCCTAATATCAGTACCAGTACCTTAGCCCCCAAACAGTAGCATTCGCATAGAACAGTATCTGCCAGATTGTTGGAGAATTTCCCAATATAAATATTTTTTAAAAAGCATACCCATTTATCTCTGTCTCTAACAAGAAGTTAGGGTGTTCTGAGTGCAAAACTGTGACATCACTTGGTGTTTATTAGTGCAGATAGACCAAAATAAAACCATTAAATGTCAAGAAAATAAGTAGTGTGTGAGAAAGACAATGCAACCATCATATCCAAAAATAATACACAGTGCTCAATATGTTGTTACATGGTAAGTGATTTTTTTTTTATTGTGCCAACCCAAAATTTGGTGGTCTGTGTGTGTGTGTGTGTGTGTGTGTGTGTGTGTGTGTGTGTGTGTGTGTTTGTCTGTGTGTGTGTGTGTGTGTGCCTGATATTGCATGTGTGCATGCACACATGTCTGACAGTAAGATGACAGGGAGCTTGAGAGGATTGGTATTTAAGTCTTTGTTACCTATTGAAAACACTACAGAGATCCATATCCACACAGTGTTCTAGCAGAAGAATCAAACATAAAATTCAACAACCATCCTTAAACTGTATCTACATTCTAAGTGTTTCATTTGTGCTCATATTGTCAATAAATTGACTGAGGTTTATTGTTATAAGAGGCAGAAGGTGAAAAAAATGGATTTGATGATGGGGATGTTTCTGTTGAGAGAAAATCATTTTATGAGTCAGGTCAGGCTGCAAGGAGAAATATTTTGTTGTGTGCCAGTTTTGTTGTGAATTATGGGAGGTTTCCATCATTATATATTTGCATACATCAAGGATACAGGGATACAATGATGGTTTATTGTCACATGCATAGAGGGGGGGGGGGGGTGTCATAAAGTGCAGTTGGGTTTGGGAGGGAAGATTGCCTTTGCTGGCCGGTGGGCTGTGTGTGTGGGAGAGTAGGAGCCAGCAGCTTCGAGGTGGGGATGGGGCAATGCATGTGGGGATGAGGTGGCCTGTTGGGGTGGCAAGTGTGTGTGGCAGCAGAGGGGTGCACAAGGGCTGTGTCCTTCATGTATTGAGGAGGGTTGGGGTGGCAGAAGTGACTGCTGTGTCCCATATGTGTGTGTGTGTGTGTGGGGGGGGGGGGGGTTCTTGAGATAGGAATGGGGTAGCGTGAGGTGCATAAGAGGAGTGTTGGGTGTAAATGGGAGGAATGGGACAATTCTAGGATTGCTTCCTAGAATTGTTTTAAATGTGTCTAATGTGTTTTAAATGTCTCTGTTAAATGTGAAACAAGATTTTTCTTTAAGAAGCTGGTCTTTTTCTCTTAAGGTGGTCCTCAGCAAAAGATCTTAAAATTATATTATATTTTTTATTTCTCTGATTTTTCTGGTCAGAAATAGCCTGGGCACGCCCATACTTCCTGTGCCGCTGCATTTGAATTTCGCTTGCAAAGTCAGTCTGGCCAAGCTCCCATTCTACACTGTTTCTACATTAACAGAGAAACTGGGACCAATGAAAATCTAGCATTTCAAAAAGGCAATGACGCGGTAGTTTAGCGACCCGAAATCTACCTCAGTCACTGTCAACATGGCGAACGTGGAGCAACGGCAAGATTTCAATGCAGCTGTAGCTGCTGTTTTGGAAGATGGATGAACATGTTAGCCAACGAAGTCTACAAAGAAAATCTCCTTGGCATTGTTGTCGACGAGGTTCATCTGACTTATAAATGGTAAGTGTTGCCAAGTCAACCCAGTTTACAGTATGTAAATAGCAGAACAACACAGTAATATCTTGCAAAGTTGTGGAGCTATTTCATTGACAAAATAGCTGCACGTTACATTGTCAGCGATAGCATATGGAATTTCGAGCTTTTGTGCAGTTACGTTTTTGTTTACTCATACGCACGTTACTATTCTCTGTCTTATACATGGACATTAACGTGATTGGTCGAAGCTTCGTCCAGTAGCAAACACAGGCATTTCACACACGTGGGTTAAGCCCACCCTCTGAGAAATGGGTTTACAACACAGCTTGGCCAGACCAATGTTCGCAGAGCATTGATAAGTCGCGTTAGCCAGGCTAGGTCAGAAATCAACAGTCAACAGACTTCTGAGAGACAACAATGACACTATTATTAGATACAACACTTTCCTCTGGGTATTGAGCTCTATCAGCTATTCAGCTGAGCAGAGATCTTTATTCCTCCATTATTCTCAGAAAGTTTGTTGTCTCAGTTTATAAAGTCCTAACAAACATTGTTAACTTTTTTGGGGAGGGGGGAGGTCAACCCTGACACAAATGCATGAGTTTTGTTGCACATGTGCTTCACACCTCGTTTGTGATATTAAGGAAGGTGACACTGGGCGGACAGGCTATCCATTCAGTCACATAAGCTTGGTTGTAGTGTGCTAAGAACCCTTAGAAAAAAGATAAGAAGACACATACTGTACGTTATCTCAGTTTCATAGATGATGCATAATAAAAATGTTTTGTGTATTTATTTAATGTAAGTATACTGTCAAGTATTTAAGTTTTGAAAACAAGATTATGAATTAACTTGATTTCATTTTTTAAAACTTAAATAGTTTTATATTTTCAGAAATACCAATTTTATTGCTAGCCTAATAGAGCATTGTTTTGATCACCTACTTTGTCTTGTCTCTAAACACACAAATCGTACCAGAGTACATGGTGGCATGTATTAAAGTAAATCTAACATGGCCTTTATTTTTTAAAAAACACAGAACTGAATCATTTTGAAATCTGAATTGTCACATACACATTCATGTTTCTGTAGTATATATGTGAAAATGCCCACACACACACACACACACACACACACACACACACACGTTTCTCGTGTTAGGTTTAAAGTGTGACTTGCAACTATGGGTTCCCAGTGTGATTCTACCATGCAGTAGCCCAATTAGGCAGATGATGACCATTATATTGCACAGGCCAAGCCAGCTGTGGGTACAGAATGTAGGTTAACAAGATGTGGATGACACACATAATGAAATACCCATATACACACACGTACACACACACACACACATGCTTTACACCTGAAGTCTACAAGTCCAGGGTTTGATTTCAGTGTTCTTGTTTCCTACGCCTCATTAAGACTATTCATTCTGAGTACCTTTAAATTGCCAAAAGTTATTTATTATTTTTGCCACTTAATTGTACTATACTCTATTTTCTGGTAAAATGAGGATACACTCCCTTGCACTCTTTTTTTCATATCTTAGGTCCCCTTCATCCAAAGCGTTTTAAAACAGCTAGACTCTCAATGTAAATCTCACTTGTAGTATTCTTTTTCTCTTGGAAATTATTAAAGCAATGGATGGTTTCTTTCACTGGGCTTAATAAGGTTGATAAGGTTGTGCATGATTGTGTGTGTGTATGTGTATTTGCTTGGTGCATTAGAGTTTCACTGTACTGAGACAGACAGAAAAGGGGAGATGGAAGAGAGATGTATTGGGCAAAAAAGCTGAAAAATACATATTTCTATACCACAACTAAGCAACTTCTTGATAACCTACACACCATCATCTTGATAAGTCAGAGAGAGAGAGGGAGAGAGAGAGAGAGAGAGAGAGAGAAAGAGAAAGAGATAGTAAACAGATTTGTGAATGTGTATGAGTGCATTCGTAAACACCAACATAAAGAGACAAGCAGGTAGAAAAAAATAGCAAGAAAAATGTGTGCATGCACTTGATGTGAAAACCAGCTCTGAAAGTCACCAGTGTAAAAGAAGAGGTCAACAAATGAAATTGAATCTGTGGAGAACAACAGACACCCAGCAAAGGCTAAAGAGGCCACAGAAATGCCATCAAAATGCCATTTAAACAGGACATGCCCTTTGGGGTCGCTTCCAATACTTCACACTAAGGAAAAACACTGACTCTGAAATGAGTGTGCACATGTGTCTACCCATAATGAAAAGGTCATTATTGGTGATTTGGGGGAGAGCATGGAAATAAAAAAAAAAATCTTCTTCATGATCAAAGAAATATGGTGGGCAATAACCTTTGTGGTTTGTAATCTGTGAATGAAAGGTTGTCACCTCAGGTGAATGTGCTAAAAATAAATTATCTTTGCCCTGCAGGTCACAGGGGTTTATCTGCATCCCTGGATTTTCTTAGTTTTATATCCTTTAAGGTTTGTTATAGGTGTGAATCAAGTGTGCCATACAAAACATGGTTGTAGATAGCACAAAATTCTTGCAGAAACTCTTGCAGAAACTCTCACATAAAAATACACAGTTTATTTATATTGATCATGTAAATCCATCTTTTTTGTCAATTTCATTTTAGTGATGAGATAAAGGCATACACAAGGAACCTTTGTGGGGTTTAGGATCATAAAAAAAAATGCACCAATACAAAATACATAACTACAACTACATAAATTCACAATTTTCCCCTGGAGTATATCACCGTTTCTTGTCATCAGTCAACCCAGAATACCAAATAGCCTAGGCTTTTTCCCTAAGGCCCAGGATTTAACAGTTTCACACACAGCAAGCTATTACCCGGTGTCCGATATGCCTTGACCTAGGTCCACTTTCTTATTGAATCCTTGGTCCACATAACCAGTTCTCTGCAGCCAGCAATTTAAAAGAATGTGTTTTTTGCCTTTTCTTGTCTCTTCTTTTTGTGTGAGTCAAGGCCATTCTAGATAGGGTGGAGTAGGAGGTGGGCAGTGGGAGGATTGGAGTATTTTCAGCTCCTGGGACCCAGTCTTGTAAGATGTAGGTGGGGAAAAAAGCCTTTTTATTTTAGGGTTTTTATTTTATTTGTTTTTCAATTATAAGTTATCTATAACCATGTCATAACCAAATATCAGTGTCAATTTCACCAAACAGTTGGTAAACAACCCCTATAGCCCAATTAAATACAGTTTATTAACTGTCATAATTGATAGTGTGTGTATGTGTGCGTGCATGTTTCGGGGGGTTAATATGTGTGTAATAGATATTTAAACACTAATGAATGCACAAGTCTAGTATGGCCAAGATGTGGACCCAGGTTGCAGTGCAACTGGCACTAATCAAGTTAGCTGTGTGGCTCTAATTTGTGATTTCAGTACATTGTGTCAGAGCACTACCGGAGCATGTTCAAAGAAATCTCCCCATTACTGAATCATTTGGCTGATAGACAAGGTTTCGATTTAACACAGCATGGGTGTTAAATCCTATAAATGTGTTCCTACCTCCCACCTCTACACATTCTGAGATAGTCTCTTGTAATGGACTCATCTGTGGAGAAGTACACATCTAATAAAACCCTGAAAGCAGGAAAAAAGAAAGTCAGAGAGAGAGAGAGAAAGAAAGAAAGAGAGGAAGGGTCGAGATCCACTATTCCATTAATTCACGTCTACTGTTACCCCGGAAAGCAGCTGTGCGTGTAAGTAATTAATTTCTCAAGGTCAATTATTTTTAAGTGATTTATGGAGTGAAACGATCTTGTCCAAAAAAAGAGACCATTTTTAAGTAAAAATGTGGTAGCCTGAGGCCTTGTACACATGAGAGGGAAGAGTTGAGTTTACACAGCACTGTCAGGTCCTTATGTCTGAGGGATAACATAGGAAAATCAGTCTGGATGGCTCAGATTACTGGGGCTATATGGTTGCATGGTTTTCAGTTTAATGTTCACTTTGGCCCACACATACCGACACTGCATACACATTATCAAACACACACACGCACATGCACACGCACGCACACACACACACACACACACACACACTTTTAGATTCACTTTTAGATGTACCTGACAGTACCCAGGCTCCATTTCCCCCATCTCTCTTTCTCTCTCATCCCTCTCCTCTAACTTTGAGATATATCTTGCAATTTACACTCACTTTTTTCTTCCCTCTTGTCCTTTATATCTTTCCATTATTTACATAATAAACTTATTTTGAAGCATTTCCCCGAACAATGTTTTGCTGTGAAGTGATTCCTTATTTAAAATTGTTAAAATAAACTCAACAAACCAGGGGAAAAAAATCAGGGCATAAGAAGTCTGTTTGTGGCATATGCCGTCACAATAGCACTTCACATCGAAAAAAGAGCTAAATTAAGATGTCAAACTCAAATTATGTCCATACTTCTCTGTCATGCTATCATATGTGTTGAGAAAGCTTCAGTCATTCCCCATTACCGTATTGTGAATCAGTTGTTTCTCAACGTCTCTCTGGAGATATGAGCTCATCAATTAGCCTGATGCAAGTCTATTGATTTGGGGGAAAGTGTATGCCACGAACTGATGCCTTTGAACAAGGAAATCCACTTGTGCATTTACATTACACACACACGTACACACACACACACACACACACACACACACACCCATGTATGCACTCACGCAAGCATGCGCGCACACACACACGCATACACACACACTTGTAATGTGCACAGAAAAGTACGTGAACCCTTACTCTTTCTCTCTCTCTTTTTCTCATTCTGTCTCTCTTTCTCCTTTTACACATACATTTACAGAGACAGACAAACCGACACAGACACACACACACACACACATTTCTATTGACAGGAACAACATCCCATGAGTGAGTGCTTAAATGCCAAAGCTCATGTGTGGGAGGAATATTCATGAGAGCTAAGAGAGCAAAAGGTCAGCAAGTCATGTTATCTGTCTGATGCCTCACCCAACATTTCTCACCAACACACATCTGTCTCCCCCCCCCCACGACATACACACACACACACACCTTTCTCTCTACCTTACTATCTGTCTATCTATCTACTCAGTTTGAAGCATTACTACCATGTAATGTCACCATGAGGTCAGCTTTTAGATTTTTGGCCCCTTTTAGAGTTTCATCATTGATTTCGTACAGCAGAATGGGATAGTGACCGTTGGCTTGTGCCATAATTGCAGTGTGTTGGTTAGTGGTGTAATCCCATGATGTGATTTCCCAGCAGTATGGAGTCTTCCACCAAACAAGCATTTTTTTTTATTTCCTGCTGAACAACAAGGTCCTCACTTGTTGTTCTTGCAATTAAGCACTTGAATTATGTGAGTTTTGGGTGTCTCTCTATCTCTCTCTCTCTGTCTTTCACAAAAGAGGTGTTTAATGCCACACAAACTGACCGATACCAATCACCACAGTCCAGTGCCTCAACCACCACCTCCGAGTCTGTTGCATTGATAATCACCAGGCCTGGCTGTCAGCCTCTTTTGGCATGTGGCTGGACTGGGCTCCCTTCCTGCCTAAGTGAACCCAGACAGGCCCAGCCCAACTGGAGGGGGATCGACGGCCAAAGGGAAGAGGGGCTGGCAGGCCTGCTAATCTTCATTATCAGATAAACACAGGAGCCAGACTACATGCATGTAGCTTAAAAGGTGTAGGAATGAAAACTTGTCTCAAAATATTTTGGGGAAATAAAATATCAAATACTTATTGTGTTATTGTTGATGTTGTTGTTGTTAGATAATGCAAATAAAGAAAGGGAAGGATGCACAGTCACAAATGAACCATGCCAGAATAAATGTAAAACTTAAAATAAAATATAAAAGTATATTGCCAAGAATGTGTCACTTTTTCTATTTAAAAGCTGGATTACAGTCTGAAAGGCTAAAGTATAGAGCTCTGACTTAAGGTGCATATTTTCATGCATTTAGATCCATATCTGTAGCTCCAGTTTGGGGGTCATGGAGAAGTTCAACGAATTTAATCACATTGATATTTGGAGTCATGCACACTTTGTGACCTCGGGGAGTGTATTAATCTTTCCTTTCTGCATCCCTTAAGGATAATGGGGTTCAGGGGTCGGAACAAAAGTTGCCATATTTTTTTAAAGGTCACATGGTGCTGTGACAATATTTTACAAATGGAGGCCATGTTTCATCTCACTTTATCACAACATGTATTCCACCCTTATAAACACTATGAAGGATTTTAATGGAGTATGTTTATAAGTGAAAAAGTTGTTGATTGTATTGCTATTGTCAGTGTCTGGACATTTTGTTTTGTGATTAGGGATAGCCTCTAAGTCAGTTTTGTCCAATAAATACACCTAATGCTTAGGAAATATTGTTCCTTGGTGTTTATTTGTTTTTTACTGATAGTAGACCACAGTGTGCATAACTGTACAAAATTCTTTAATGTGCCTTTTTTCTGTTTTCTGGAATTGCACAGCATCATGGAAAATTGCAGATGTGACCAACTTTATAGCTGTTATGGAGTCACAGTCAACAGAACAAAGATGTCACAAAAGATATATGGCCAAAACAAACATAGCAAAAAAAAACAGCTGGGATAGAATACCAAATACTTTTATGCAAAGACACAAGATGACATTGGGTCTCTTGTAATGCATTAATATCCTAATAATAATTTTCTTATGATAAATGCTCTGGTCTGAGAGTCTCATTTCATTTCTTTCAGCTGCGGTGAGCTGCTGCCGCAGCAAATGCATTTAAGAAGCCTCACGCATGGCCCAGGGTAAGTGCATAGACTCATTTCTCAATGTAAAAGGTGATTAAGAACACAGTGAAATATTAATCTGTGTTTGTGTGACAGGCTTCAGCAGCTTGAGTGGTCTGTTTATCATTATTAGCCATAGTGGGTCTACAGAGACAGGGTGAGCAAGAGAGAAAGAGAGAGAGAAAAAGTGACATAGAAAGAGAGACACACAGAGAAAGGGAAGAGAGAGACAGAGAAAGAAAGAGAGAGGGAAAAACGACAGAAAGAGAGATGGGTGTTGCTGCTAATTAAAATGGAGGAGATTGGAGCAGGTGGCTCCTCCACAGCTGGAAACATCCCCTGTCACACCCCACCCAACCCTACCCCTACCCCTCAGCCCTACACATTAGATCCCACCCCAACCTCCAAGCATGAGAGCCAGAGGACGACAACAATGATAAACACCTTTCCCCACAACACACTTGGCAAACACATGCCAGCATCACATGGGATTTAAGCCAAGGTGAGCTGGGTGACATCTCCATCCCCAGCATATAACAGCTTACCACAGGATTCAATACTAAATGTAAGTATAAGTTTAATAAAAAGGGTAAGCGTTTGTTTGTTTGTTTGTTTTGTTCTCCCAAGAAGTCATTCTTTATTTATCAATTATAATACAAAATGGATCACTGCCAGGAAATGTTCAAGCTGTTTATTGAGCATTGCCTTTTCACCCAATTATTGTTGAAATGTGTCATTTAGTAACAACATTCAGGCCAATGCTGTAATTAGACAAGTCCAGGAAAGGTTTTTTTATAAAAGCTTGACTTTTGTTTATAATGTAAAATGTACCAGTAATCTAAATCAATGATAAAAGATAATTATACTCAAAGATTTTGGAAGTCCCTGCTGAAATATCACTTCATAGGGTATGTGGTAGTCTGTATCATTTACAGGTAGTGCTAGACACCACAATGCTAAATCTGAAATATCCTGCACAAAGACTTATTGATTATTTGTCACACTTGACGGATGAAAGTACAAAACAGCACGACATAACCTTTTACTGTTTCAGCAGTCCTGCAAAAGCAGGAAGCACATGTTATGTGTTCTTTCTTAATTGAAAATCCGATAGGATAACCAGGCATGATAATTGTTGGCCTAATCAAATTTATTGATAGCTCTCCTTATTGAACAACGCTGGCTTAGATGTTCCGTTCATCGCTTTGAATGTCTTATCAAATGACGTCTTGTCTGATCTAATCATAGAAAGGTCAGACTATGGTGCTGGTATTGGGCTCCTCTACAGGGGATGGAAAGCACTTTTCATGGCTCACACAGCTTCCCATTCTGTTTACCCTGAGGTATGGGCATGCTTGATTCTCCAGCCAAACCCCTGTCTCTGCGTTTACACTTCAAAGGGTAACAAAGTGCAACATGCGTGGAGATAGGTTGCTTTCATGACATTCATATCCATGTACACTTTCCCAGGATGACTTTCTATGTTGCTCCCATATTGGCTTCAGAGCAGAATTCGTGAATCATTAACAGAAACTGCAGCAGGTCCTCTTTTCTTATTTAACAATTGAGACAGTGAGTATCATTTAAAATGTGGATTCCCACTGCAATATTCATCTGGATAATTCATGAATTATTAGTTTTTACTTTATTATTGATGGCTGCAGCAGGAGAGTTTCTCTTTTAAAAAGAGAAGTCAAGAGAAGTCACAGAACAGCAAGTCACTTTTTGTAGTCTGTGCCCCACGACGTTGATTTGTTTGCCAGTTTTGATGTTGAAAAAAAACATATAATATGAAATGTAGTGGGACAGACAGAATTGTATTCACAAGTTTAAAAAATCATAGTATAGCAATTTGGTGACTTTTAAGATCAGTTTACCTCTAAAAGGGACAGACCAAATAATGACTCTTCTACCAAATAGTGCCTCTGCCTTTCAGTGTCTGTTCACAAGGCAGTTATAGTAAAGAAGTAACTTTGTAAAGTTGTTGCATCCAAAATTTTCAAACAACCCTGATAGGTGTGTATCTGTCCACCTGATAGGTGTTTATCTATCCCCATGAAGAAAGGGAGAAGGAGAAAGAGAAAATGAGAGAATAAGAGAGAGAGAAACCATGCCCAGCACTGTTTGGTCAGAGCTTAGCGGTATTAAATGAATACAAGAGGATCAGACTTGGCTACAGGCCACCTGACATCCAAATAGTGCAGTCTTGTCGGACAGTGATACAGTGACTCAAGAGGGCATGGTTGACAACACTATAACCGATCTCTTTGTCATTAAACTGCCATAAACATGCCATGACCAATGCCATATTCTCACATACCCAGTGTTGGCAGGCTGCATGGTATGACACTGTCAGGAGAACATGGTCACATTTTGGTCATTGGATACCGACTGGAAGGGTGACAAGGGACAGGGGTGTCTGCTGAGGCATGACTGTGACATGATTTTGTCAAGCCTGGGATAATGGCTACAATAAAGTGTTACCTCTAATGATGAAAAAACACAAATCCAATATTAATAATTAATTGATTTCCCTTAACAGAACTGAGTTCTGGGCTCAGACATGCAATTGTAAAGCAAGCAACCCTTTACTTGAATTAACTGCAGGTCTTTGACCTTTTTGTGAGGAGTTTGCACAAAAGCTTGTAATTCTCCATACAATTACAGAATATCTGCATTGTTTTTCATTTCAATTCTATTGAAAGCTTTTAAAACATTCAACTCAATCATGTCTGTGGATAGTATAGGCTCTGAGCTAGGGGAATCTGTAAAGAGCAACCTACACTGTAACTCTTGGATGCAGGTTACACATACCAATGCATACATGCATATACATACATACATACATACATACATACATACATACATACACACACACACACACACACACACACACACACACACACACACACACACACACACACACACACACACACACAGGATACATGTATCTATCTTGGACACAGGTTTAATGGCTGCATTCATATACAGTACTGTACATTTAAAACACAAAACGAAAGTAGCTATATTAATTGCATCAGTATTAAAGTGATAGAAGGAAGGAACACAAAAAAAGAACAAAAAAAATCAGTGCAGCCATGCTTACTGGCTCACAGAATGGTCATATGGTCAGGCAGAGAGCCAGGCCAAGGGTTTGGCTGGCCCTCTGATGTTAACCACTTTAACTTCTCTGCCAGAGCCATTAGGTGGCTGCAGAGAGGGGCAGGCCGGGCACATTACCCTGAGCAGGGGCATCTGTTCTGGGGCAATCACAGTGGTCAGTCTCAGAAGGTTAAATTCTTCTTTTTGCATAATGGTGTTGTGAAAATACTAATTGGATTCAAAGTTGCCTTTTCTGCCCTGTGGGCATTGTTATATCTTAAGCCTGCCAGCAGTCTCAAACTATCTGAAAGATCATAAGATTTAGATCAACACTTTTGAGGGCTTGGTCATGTCATAAACATAGAATGGTGAATGTCATGCCCTGACGTCACACAGCATGACAGCTTAATTATTGTTGTAATATCATACCAGTCTACATCATATGCTGAAACATTTTTAAAGCTTTAAAAATGGTAAGGAGTGTCAAAAGTTGTCTCAATACTAGTAGCATGACATCCTTTTTATTACAAGAAGTGTTCCGTTATAAAACCTTCTGACTCTGCGTTGCATCCATCTTATTGTCCTGTGACATGGTCATGGACATGGTGCTGTATCTGATGACTGAAGCAGTGTCTGTGTGCTGCCTCTGCTATCAGTCTTTTCGCAGGCCCCCTGGGCTCGAGCCCTTTGGTGCTCACGGCGTGGCTCTTCCTGTTTGACCCTCTACACCACTGCCTTGTCTAGCCCCCCTGTGGAGTGGAACCAAATGCATCACATCCAGCACAGCGAGATTGCATCGCAGAGCACATCGCCCTGCCTTCAGTAGACTCGACCCCCCCCCCCAACCCAACCCCACCCCCTTGCTCGTCCCCCAGTGACTCACCTTTTTTTGTCCACCTGCATGACCATCTCTTAGGAATCCATCCTGGTTCATTTAGGGATTTTGTAAAACTACAAAAAAGTGGTTCATCCAGTCTCTCAGAGGGCCTCTTCCCCATCTTTCTCTCTTTCATTCTCTCTCTCTCACTTTCTTCTTCTTTCTTTCTTCTCTTCTTTTCCTTTCTCTCTCTCCTCTTTTCTCTCTCTCACTCTTTTTTGTCCCTCCCTCCCTCTCTGTCTATGCTAAGTCCCAGGAGACAGAACACATACAAGACATTTCAAGCTAAAGTTCACACATAAAAGTGTAAAACCTTATTTTATATAAAAAACCCTTATCTGCCTGAAATGTGTAAAGATAACTATATTGTTATGATGACTTCGCAAGTATCTGCGAATAAAACTGAAACATGTATTGGTCTTTTCGTAGCTCCTTGTGGGTTTTGTGTAAAAGTGGTCTCCCACAACCTTGTTCTGTAGAGGAATACTGTATATCTGATATCTCCAGCTTCATTGTAGAGGTGCCTTGGTCCACTAACTGCAGGCAGTAATGTGTGAAAATCCCATTACCCCGCACAAATATTTGACCTCTCTGTCTCGGACAGATATGATCAGGTGAGCTTAATGTTATCTGGAGGAGTGCACAGAGCAATCTGCCAACTAATTCAGTTTGTCAGTCCTTTGCATTGAACCAGGCAGCTCTCAACCTTTTACCCTGCCATCATAAGTACACACACATACACTCATACACACATGCACACATGCACACACGCACACACGCATCACACTCACATATAGATACACACACAAATACACACAGAGACACACACACACACCTCTGTCTGTTTCTATTTTACTCTGTTGCACACACACACACACACACACACACACACACACACACACACACACACACACACACACACACACACACACACCTCTGTCTGTCTGTCTGTCTGTCTGTCTGTCCCTCCTTTACTCTCTGTTGCACACACACACACACACACACACACACACACACACACACACACACACACACACACACACACACACACACACACACAGATGGATGTCAAGCACCCCTCAGTGTGCTGTCAGATCCCAATTGTTCTGTGAAAAAAAGATGAAAGATTGTCTAGCTTTAATTTTAAAGATGTTATAAACAGGCTGCCAGGCTGTGATGGATCGAGTGGGAGAAAATTGTCTCCTTGCATCTGAGGCGGGCAGGGTGGGGGGGCGACATGGAGGCTGCATTAATTAGGTGACCCGATATTGCTGTTGTCAGCTTAAGCAGGAGGCTCCACACAGGGGCAGATTTACATGTGCAGGGCCACTATGTGAATATCCTCACAAATCGAAGCAAGTCAAGCAGTCAAGCACAAATATAATTAAGTCGTACTGCATATATTGCACATTTGTGTGATTTCACTTTGCTGAACATCTTAATTGTGGTTTTTACTGAAGTGTTAACTACTTAATAGTGCTATAGGTTTGTGTAGCAGATACAAACTTTGAGTGGCAGATTATAGTACAAGGTAAAAGTGTGTGTGTATTTGGGTGTGTGTGTGTGTGTGCGTGCATGTGTGTGTGTGTGTGTGTGTGTGTGTGTGTGTGCATGTCTGTAGCGTATGTGTGTAAGTATATGATACTATATGTGTGTGCTTCCTATTCTGCAATTCTCTTTTGGCTTTTCTTCTGTTTACTGACAAATACTCATGCTTGCTGGCATCATCCCCATACTGCTACCTACTCTGCGCATTTATAATGAAGTGTCTCCCCAGAATAAAAACCATTTCCATATTCTTTATCCATGTAATGTGTTAATCAGTAAACTTTTATTCTACAGCATTTAATTATACAATGGAATAAACAATGACCTCATGTTGCACAGAGTAAGCTATACATTTTCTGTAAAATAAACTCAGCACAGGTGACCTGTATATTCAGGACTGTTGGGTGGCCTTTTGGGTTGCTCTCTGGGTTTTGTGTGTGGTTGCAACAGTAGCATAATTTTAAGACAGTCCTGCCTTGCCTCTGGGCATAATGTTCCATAAGTCACATACTGAAACTATGCCTTTTTGGTCAGTTGTCAGGCATCATAACCCCTACCGACACACACACACACACAAACACACACACACACACACACACACACACACACACACACACACACACACATCACATCACATTCAAATTCATAAAGTCATGGAGAAGCACTTGAGGGAGAGATAGAGGGAGAGATGGAGTGGGAGAAGGAGATAGCAGGACAGAGAGAATAAAGTGGAGAGCCAGTATAGTTATTGTTGGTGTAACTCAGAGAAGATAGGAAGAAAGGATGAGAAGGAGAAAAGTGAAGAAAGTGAGGGTCTGTCCATTGTAAGATATATCTCTGAGTGAGAGAAGAGGGAGACAGAGAGAAAGAAGAGAAAGGTATTGTCTATTGTCAAGTACATCTAAAAGTGAAATAAAAAAGAGTGTGCATGTGTGTGTTTGAAAGAGGGAAAGGGAGAGAGAGAAAGAGAGTGAGACAGGGAGACAGAGAGAGAAAGAAAGAGAGGGCATCTGGCCTTTGTAAAGTATACCTTAGAGCAAAATAGTATGAAGCGACTGAGTGTGTGTGTCTAAGTGGTCTGAATGTGGAAGGGGTGGGGGAGAAAGAGAGAGAGAGAGAGAGAGAGACAGAGAGAGAGAACCTTTGCATTGTATGGGAAGCGTAAGTGTGTGAGTGCTGAGTCAAGCTGGCACCTGGACCTGTGGGTGATGAGAGATGAGAGCAGCAGGCCCCCTCAATGGATTGACCTGTCAGGACAAAAAAGGTGGACAGCACCTTCCCAGGATTCTTTAGGACACTATCACTCCAGGATGATTCCTCGCACTTACCACCAACGGCCATGTGTCATTTTCCCCACCCCACCCCACCCCTATTTCCTCCTTTAATTGATGACATTTCAGTATTCTTCAGGGAGAGGTATACTGCAAAGGACTCCATACACTGCCTAGCAAGGGTGCCTGATGCTCTCAATTTACAATAAAAATGCATGATCTGTGCCTTTTCGAGTGTAATTGAAGACTTTTTTGATGGCTCAGTATTCTCATGAAAGCTGTATTTCAGCTGAGGAGATAGCATACCCCTATTCCATCAGTCATCAGGGATAATACATGGAGTAGCACACAAAGAGTATGTTGATGTAGTGTTTGTTAGTTCTGGACTTACATGAAAATAAAATAAACATTATGGGATATGGTTTTCTTATTTTTAATGCACCTCAGTACCAGAAAAGGTAAACTCTGACTGTGGACTACAAAGCGCAGAGATTTCTCCTGCTTTTCAATATTTCACTTGGTTTGTTGTTTTTTCTTTTTTTGAAGGGATGAGGCATTTTATACTTGGATGTTTGTGGCCACAAAAATCAAACCTGGAAGATAAACCTAGTCTGAAGAATAATTTACATTTTGAGCTTGCTGTAAAGCTGAACATCTACTTAAAAGTGAAACTTGAAATAAGGCGCTGACAGATTTGACCAAGTGTGTGCTACAGTTTATTGTGTATAGGCAGACACCTGCAGTTTTATGTTACCCAAAGCTGTTACTGCATTACAGCTTAGAAAGTCTTGTGAAGGCAGCATCCACTATCTTGTCCACACAAAAAAACAGCATTTGCTGTGATATACCACAAGCTCAAGGTTCTATGTCACACACACACACGCACACACACACACACACACACACACACACACACACACACACATACACACATATACACACACACACACACACACACACACACACACACACTGCATACACTCACCTTATCATACAGCCCTCCTGAAGGCAAGGAAAGGACATTTCCAAAAGTCCTTCATTGGCCATCTGGCCATTGCAGTGCATAATTGACCAACATTATTTTTATTGCAGTTTATTACATTTTCAAAGCTCTGTGTGTTTTTCTCAAAACTCTACACACAAATTCAACTATTGCTCACATAAAATCCAAAAAGTGTCCTATCTCCTGCAAAATGAAACACACTATTCAAAATATTCAAAATATTCCATATATCTCAAAAGCAAATATTTGTCTCATATCATAAACACATTATATAGTATTACATACCTGTGAATAACATTTACACACTGTTGGTCTTTGTTTTTGTTTTGATATAATGGCATAAAAGACTGAAAATATAGTAGTATACAAATGGAAGTCAGCACAAGTAATTTTGGAACCAAAAATATTTATTGTAATTTTCTGAGTAAATCCTTTGATATTGTGAATGCAGTGTTGTATATATGAAAAAACAAAGAAAAATATGTGGTGGTTTATTGCTACTTGGCGCCCAACATACCCACTTAAAAGCAAGTTCTTTTTCATTTATACGTCAGATACACCGTTACAACACACACGCCCACACACACGCACACCTACACACTAGGGCACCCATGTACATTCACATGATACATGAAATGGTGAATATGGAGACAGGTTGACAACAGAAAAATGGGTGTTCAGTAAAGCAGTTATTGTTTGCACATACAAAGACAGAGTCTGAAGTGCTTGTGAATAAGTGTGGCATTTTGTTTGGTTATTGTGTTTTAAACAGGAAATCAAGTTACTTCTTGTTAGATTTCTGTATGTTAGGTAGAGGATTGTGAGCATTGATTTGCAAAACGTGAATAGCTAAATGGTTTTACTGAATTGATGTGAAGTTGTGATATTGTGAGAGTTATAAACTGTGTGGTATATAAAGGTTTCGTGTGTAAGTGATTGAAAAAAAATGAAAGAGACCCACTATTAAAATCTGCAATGGGTCCAGAATGTTAAATCTGCAATGGGTCCATGTTGGTTGCTTGAAGTTGTTGTCCTGTGAGCTGCCTATCACACAATTTGTTAACTCTTAGAGACATGTTCTCCGATTCAGTTGTGGCTTTGGGTCTGCCAGACCACTTCCTGTCAGTTTCCCTCACTTTTTGAGTGCCTTTTGATGGTGAAGAAAACTGTACTCACTGACACCTTGACTTTCTTTTGCAATTGTCCTGTAGGAAAGACTAACACTTTTAAGAGTTATCATGGTCTGTCTCTTTCCCAATGTTAACTGCCCCTTTCTTTCCATTTTTGTAGCATTACACTACTTTCTGCAGTACAATACTGTTCACCTGATGCTCCTGAGGGTCTGGTACCACAGTGTGTGTTTCAACACTGCTTTTATACCAACATTGGGTGTTGTAAGTAATCAAGAAAAGTTGGAACACCTATAGGAATTAGTAGCACTAGCTGTCAAGGCTAATTTAACCTTCATTGCTGCTGATCAGGCAATCAACTTTGTGTTCCCTGAAAAAGGCCCTTTTGGTATAATTCTTAAATGTACACTATTTTTCAGTTTTAGGTAACCATTTTTTTTACCTTTGGCTGTTCAGTACTTGTTCAGTACCGTTGTACCATTTCAGGGTATTCATTGAACTTTCACTACTTGAATTGCAATAAATAACTGGAACAATTAGGGTTACTTACTATGTTACGGTCAAAAGTGCATACAAATGTCACTTAGATAGTTTGCTAAAGCATGTATTTACATATCAGTAACGTATCATACTGTAAAGGGCTTGATTTTAAGTGATTTGTTTCAAGTTGTTTGCATTTTGTTTGCATGTGTTATAGTTACGACAGCAGAAGTAGTTTTGGGTGAATTGTAAAGAGTTTTGGTAGCTATAGTGCATTTTGCAGCAAATGTTAACTGAAATGCTCAGATGTTTTGAAAAAGTGGACAAGTTGAGACAAGTGCAAAATGATTGACAAAAACTGTAATATACCACCCCTTAGCAAAAGGAAGTTTATTAAAGTTTACTATAAGTATACTTATTTTATACTAAAACTGAGGAAGTATACTTGAAGTTGACTTTTATAAACTATATTTTATATACTTATAGAATAGTATAGTAAAGTATACTTGGCTTATACTGAAACTTCTAAACAAAGTCTAAGACTAAGTACATTTATACTGAGACTTACACTTATACCGTACTTTAAAATGAAAACATATACTTTTCCTTTAGTCAAGTCATTAACTCGTGCTTAGCATTTAATTTATATATTTATATTATTTCATTTATATAAAGTGTCTTACCCACTTTTGTCTACCACAAGATTATTTATTGTTTATGCATCCCACAGTAGCTCTTTTTCTTGTTTTTTTTTTTTTTTTGCTTTTTTCTTGTTCCCCCTTTGTCTGGCACTACTCCTGTGGCTAAAGATGTCGCCAATCCATCAGCAGTGTAGTGTGTCTGTCCAGGCTGATTCGATCCTCTGAGATGTTTATCTGACAGCGCATTTGCTAAGTCTAGCGTGACATCAAATGACTAGGTACATGTCTGCTCTGCTGGTTGAGTGACTGACTGACTGACTAACTGGGCCCTTTGGTTGTTGGAAACTGAAAATGATTTTGAGACTGTCAGCTTGTTCCAGCAAACTGAGTCTGAATAAGGTTGGAAAGGGGGGTGGGGACTTTGTGTGGAGAGAAAATAAATAAGGCCTGTACCATCTTATGGGATTCTCTGTGAACATCTCTGTGAGAAAGGGGAGAATGTTCAGGGGATGATGATGATGTTGATTCTGTGAGAGCAGATCCACAGAGATCAAGACACCAATCTGATGTACAGACACACATTATAGCTCAACCTATTCCATACTGGCAATGCAATTAAAACATCATATTAATTATACTGTGGTGGTCACAAGTGTGTCCATTAGCTTGTAAAAGAAGATAAACCAATCCCGAGCTGTTAGCATCAACTGTGTGCTTGTTCTTAAGGAGAAATGTATATATTTCTGTTAGGGGTGCCAGAAAATGATTGCTAGTCCAGAACTCATCCATGTACAATCTTTGTTTCTTCTGTCTTCCAGTCCTTCTTTCTCTTTCTCTCTTTTTTTATTTCTTTCTTTCTCTTTCTTTTTCTCTTTTTCCCTGTCTCCCTCTCATCTTTTCCATTCCCCCCTTCCCACCAATTAGCCTGCCTCACCCTTTCCCTCACATCAATGGTTTTGGAGTGTGATAGAACTTTGTGGTGCAGGTAGGCTACTTGCAGCCCTTGTGTGTCTGTACAGCTTGTTTGTGTGAGTGGTTATTTACTTTAACACCTTTTCCCATATTTTCAATATTGTGGAGCACAGCATGAAACAAATAAAATAGAATGACATAATGGCAGTAATGATTTATTCTTTTCAATGGTTTATTGTCCACAATGATGATTGCAATGTTGCAGCATTGTGGGTCTGCATAGAGGTACACACCATAGTGGGAATGCTACACCAAAAGAACTCTAGCTTAAGGTTAAGAATTTCATTGGGAGAGCCTTTGTCATTTATTTATAGTTTTTGAAGCAGATGCATAACACTGAACTCTAACAACAGTTCAGAAGGAATACCCAAAACATGAGGTGTATGCGGGGAGAGATGAATCCTGTACCATCATCTCTGACTTCTATCCTTTATATTTATACCACACTGAGACACGTTATTTTTATTCATTACTGGGTTTTATTTAGTGTAAGCCCACATTTGGGGTACACTTATTGTTGAGCTCTCTGGTCATGGTAGAATGAATGACCTAAAAAAGCCTCACGGCTGATGAAAACTCTTTTGTAAGTAGATTGATAGAAATAAGCCATTGGCTAGCTACTATATTTTAGAAATATAAATTCTGTATGAGCTTTTTTCAAATTTGGATATTGTTTCATCCAATTGCCAACATGAATCATTCTGAAGAAAATCTCACACCAGCCTTATAGCTTTGCTCCTGACAGTTAAGATGCGAAGGGAATTTGGTGATAAGCTTCTGCAAAAGCCACTGAAGAGATGGAGACAACCAGATAAGCTGTAAAATATTGCACAAAAATGTAAAGCCCTGAAGACTTGACACAAAAGTAAGCCTTTAAACTACATATAGTTTTGATCTAATGGCAAACCACTTGCATTTTCAAAATGTTCTAATGGCATTACGATACATATATTTTAAGGTTATTTAAGGTTACAGTTTTTCACAATTGCTAAAACTTAATTTCTGAAACCTTACCCCATTTTCTCAAAACTGTTAACACAAACTCCAATTGTACACATGCATTTCCCAAAACTGCTGGCTCTTGTTGCAAAAGCGCACTACTGCCTCAGCTTTGCTTGTGCTTAAAAGCAAACTCTACCCTCAAATAATAAACAACACAGTCAAAATGAAATCACAATGAAGCAATTAGTAAACACTACACCAAAAAATGGAAAGCACAATACTCAGATGCATATGATAGCATAAGTTATTTTTTACAGCCCTGAAAATGCATTTTCAACTGAAAACAGCAAAATTAAGAATGTATATGTACTGTAGCCTAAAATAATGTGGTAGTATTAGATTACTTGCTAAAATACTTTGGACAAAAATGCATTTTGCCCTTGGGTTGGGTCAGACCAGCACCTCATCCACATGACAAGCAACAATGTCCTTGCCAGGCAACAGGGAAAGAATGCCCTGGCGTGTCATATTCATTCTTGACACTGTCACAGGCGTCACAGGCCAGTTCCATGGCCTCTAAGAGATTTCATAGATCGTCAACCCATGGATGAGAATGTGATCTATAATGGTGGCTCTAATTTGGTTAGTAGAAAAAATCAGTCTTCCTCTTGCTCTTCCTCTACCTTCTCTTCCTTGCGATGCCCCTCACACTTGGACTCTCTGTCCTCTTTGTCTCTGACTGGTGGCCATTTTCAAGCTGCAACCTTCAACAACCTGGTGGCTCTTTCAACTGCTTTATATTGGTGGTGTCAGCGCATGTGAAATGAAGTGAATTCGATTCTGACTTGTTGTGCTTAATGTATGGCATTTGTGCTCTATTTGTAATTATGCAGACCAACAAAATTTTATTTGGAAAGTGATACCCTAAACAGAACTTACCCAACCCCAAAACCAACAGACATAAAAATGTTCAATGAAAAAGTGAGATAGGTGCGCACTGCGCAGTGTGGCCATGGTTCTAAACTTATCTGCTTTAGCTGTCAGCACACCAAAAGTGGGTCTGCCTCAAACGAGCAGGCGTTCTGGTTTGTTGGCCCAACCGATAACCACAGTTCACGGGTTTATGTGCAGTTCTGTCCTTCAGACACCACAATAATGGATCACACCTCTATGTCGTCTTCCTGGACTCTTTTCTGTCTTCCATAAGTCTGTCCATCCACACAATCCCTACAGTAGCAGAGTGTCTGCAATAACAGCAGTGTCACAGGAATCTTTTGGGGTGAAAGAAAGAAATACCTGTGGTGTCTTGTGATGGTTTTGGAAGAGGGTTCAATTTTCCAATTTCAATTCAGCTATTCAAAAAAAGCTGATTCACACTTTGTAAAATGTGAGGTTTAACAGCAACTGCAATGATTTTGCTATACCATAAAGAGGAAAAATGTCCAGCAACTGGGCTTTAGGGGCAGTGGTCAAACATATTGATTTAATAATTAATAATATATGTCTGGACCTAGTAAGTTACAGAATAATTACTGAGACAAAATTACATAGGAATAGAAATAGGTTTGAAATATGGACAAAAACAGGAAAAACAGGACAGCTGGCAGCTATGACAATTAAAGGGAGTTTTCCCATTGTTTTTCAATAACACAAAAAAGAAAGAAATCCAATTTATCATCTACTTAAACATTTCATTGAACCATGACTAACATTATTGTTAGCCATTTCTGAGGAGTAAACTATGCCATAAAGCGGGACATGTAGAACCGACAAAATCACATATGACATGTAGGTAATGACTTCACTAATTACTTCCCTGCACTCGATTAGCCTATACAAGGGTCACTTAATTAATTAGGTCTCACAAGGTTGACCTCTCTCTCTCTTCACCTAAGAATACTTCGCTGTTCTTTCTGCTGATTTCACCCCAGTCTAAATGGAGTCGTAATGAAAATTAAATAGGTTGATTATTGCGTAAGGACCTTTGTATGTACTTTCTCTGGCTAGTGATACATTGAGAAGTATAGGTAGCTCTGGAAATGAACATGGGTTAAAATTTCTGTGCCAAAGAGTGTGCACTTTGCTGTGGTTTTACAACATTTTTTAGGTCTCCTATTTTTTTTAACTGTGTTCAATTAAAAAAGGTGCTGTTTTTGGTCAGCATACATCCTGGTAAGTTGTAAAAATGTACAACTGTAGGGGAGATTTAAAACATTTATTTCATGTTTGGCCTCAACTACAATGAGAAGATGTTGACAGTTTTAAAGCTTCTTAATACATTAATTACACACAATATTGCTAAACAACAAACAATGCCTTCTAACAAGTGTGGCAAGGTGCTATATAAGCCAAACCTACTTTTCGCATGTTCATTACCCTGGTCTTTTTGCAGCAGGCTACCAAATGAGTTTGCATGCACTGTCAACAAAGCACAAGTCTAAAAACAGACACTTCAAAACTTTACTTAATAACACCCTTGTTATCACCTTCATCACTTCACACATCAGTGCTTTCCTGATGGGGATTCTTCAAAGGGTTGGAAAATGGTTTCACACTGTGGAGCTTTGCTTGTGCTTTGTGTGCAAAAAAGATGTTGAAATTGGTTCTACAGGTGCAGCAGAGACGTGGTTAATTAAGTCATTTTTTGTCCTGGTAAATGTACTTGTGGTTTGACTATGTATCAGCTACAAAGGGCTCTATACTAAGCCATTACTGATTGTAAAGACAGTTAAGGAACAGCTGAAAAGTAAGCATGCACAAATAGAATGACAGTGCTCCAAGAGCAGAGGAATCTGGAATTCCATAAATTACTATTGTATGACTTGATGGTTTGGAATGGACATGTTGTGATGAAGTGACCATCACCAGGGTCGTGGGTGTGCTCTGATTGCCATACCAGGGAGCCTGGCTCTTTGGCGTTGTGGTGAAAGCACATGTTTGGTACCTCGGAGACCCAGATTTGAAGCCAGGTGGGGTGACCTCTAGCCTGGGCACGCCCATACTTCCTGTGCCGCTGCATTTGAATTTCGCTTGCAAAGTCAGTCTGGCCAAGCTCCCATTCAACACCGTTTCTACATTAACAGAGAAACTGGGACCAATGAAAATCTAACATTTCAAAAAGGCAATGACGCGGTAGTTTAGCGACCGGAAATCTACCTCAGTCACTGTCAACATGGCGAACGTGGAGCAACAACAAGATTTCAATGCAGCTGTAGCTGCTGTTTTGGAAGATGGGTGAACATGTTAGCCAACGAAGTCTACAAAGAAAATCTCCTTGGCATTGTTGTCGACGAGGTTCATCTGACTTATAAATGGTAAGTGTTGCCAAGTCAACCCAGTTTACAGTATGTAAATAGCAGAACAACACAGTAATATCTTGCAAAGTTCTGGAGCTATTTCATTGACAAAATAGCTGCACGTTACATTGTCAGCGATAGCATATGGAATTTCGAGCTTTTGTGCAGTTATGTTTTTGTTTACTCATATGCACGTTACTATTCTCTGTCTTATACATGGACAATAATGTGATTGGTCGGAGCTTCGTCCAGTAGCAAACACAGGCATTTTACACACGTGGGTTAAGCCCGCCCTCTGAGAAATGGGTTTACAACACAGCTTGGCCAGACCAATGTTCGCAGAGCATTGATAAGTCGCGTTAGCCAGGCTAGGTGACTTCTCCCCTTAGCTACACATGTGTAAACTGGTGGGCACTAACTGACATGTTTGACCATTGTCTTTGTGTATTCCTTTGAGATGCATTCCCACCAGATATTGCCTGGTGAAGGGATTCATATAAGAAAAAATAATCATTTATATCTTTTGGGACTCCTGAAAAGCAACACAAACTAATATATTACATATAAGAACATATATATTTTGGAGTGATATTAAGAGACAATAGTAATATTCATTTTCATTCCTGAGCTAAGAATATCTTTGAACAGCATTCAGCTATTAAAAGTATAGCTAAACAGTATAAACCAGTTTGGGCATGTTGCTTGCTAAATCTGAGTTATGCAAATTATCTTTTGGCCTTAAAATACTTGTTTGTTGATGCATGTACAGAATGTACCTTTCATAATGCTAAACTGTCACTAGACCTTCTTTGCCAAAACTAATGAATCTACAGGACCTCTGTATATGAGCCTTTAATCAATTCCAGATTGTCAGGTCAGATGATGACTTGACATTTCAGAAGCTTTACTATTTGCAGTCTGCATTAAATCATGCTTTGTCTGTGCCCACTCTTCTCCACTCTCACAAGTCTGAATTCATGAATGCAAAATTACCAAGATGGAGGAAGAAAGCTGTGGCAGGGGACAAAAAAAGAATAAAATAAAACTATATATGAAAAAATGGCAGGGCTGTAAAATTCAAAGAGTGACCTGGTTCTCACTGAATATTTGAAGCCTGCTAACATTCAGTCCAGTGAGAACATGTTTGATAGGGGTGGGTGGAAAAAGGTGGTGGGGCTTCATAGTGGCAGCGCTGCAGGCCTTAAGCATTTGAATTGTGACGTCTAAAGGTAAATAACCAGACAGCAGGTGTCCTCCTTCTTAAAGCACTGACAGTGCTGACCTTAAATAAATGTGCAGTGCCACCAATCTTTTTTTTTTTCATTTCATGATACGAAGGTGTTTCATTGCCCAGAGCCACCGTCAGTCAAAGAAAAGTATTAATAAACCTTAAAAAATGCAACAAAGATTTTCTTCACAAATGCATATATGTATAAATATATGATTACATTAACTACTCCATGAATCTTAAATCTGCTATGCAGAATGTCACCTGATGGATGATTGGCCCAGCAGTAAGTCTTCACTTATCCTGTCAGTCCACATAAACAAAACATATATATATAATATAAATATAAAACATTAATATATCAACATGAAGTTTCTGATGGTTTATTTTGTCTCGTGCAGGCTGACACAATTGTCTTATGCAAGTCTGACACAATTTCTGATTGTTGTAACCTTATCTCAATTTTACAATTTTCCCCAGGCCTATTGTTTTTTTCTTCTGACTTCTTTGTTGTTTTCTGGGAAACAAGTTGCTGAATTATTGATGAGTATCATTTGTTTTCATTGGGGGGACAGATGTGCTTTATGATGCTTTTTAAGCAAAAGTTCATAGTTCTTAAATAATTGTATGAGGTACCAGCTTTTACTTCTTACCCCATGTAGCGAAAGGGGAGGGAAGTCACACCACCCGGCTTTGAACCCAGGTCTCCAGGGTACAAAACATGCACTCTGACCACAATGCCAAAGACCTAGGCTGGCTGGAATGGCAGTCAGAGCACATCCCAAACCATAATGATGCCATTCCATCACACTGCCTTCCCCTTCGTGAAGCACACCCATGTGCTTCACACACACTCAGTGTCCCTCAGACATGTCCCAGCACATTTCTTCCATTCAGGATGCCCCACATGCTCATGCTTCACCCATCAGTGGGGTTCCCTGCAACAGGGTCAACCTCACCTGGGGGTCCTTCATATGGCTTACACAGCAGATGATGCGGCCTCACGGCAAGACATCCCATTGACACCACTTCTAGAGAAGGAAGAGGGAAAGAAAATTACATTTCAAAATTACATTATATTACATTAAAATACATTAAGGAGGTTACCAATACGAGGTCACTAATTTTTAACGAGTTCTTGTGAAGCACAAGCACTCTATGTGTTTCTGCATTTTGTATACCTGTAACAAATTACCCCAGTGTGTGTGTTACACCTATCCTGGTAGTGGGGTAGGTTGTACCAATGGATCATTATGTATTTGTTATCATCTCACTACGTGTATGATATATTTTAAGATTTAATTTCTTTCCATTTGTAGTAGACAAATATGGGTACTTTGCATAAAGATTTCAGAACTGTAGCTTCAGAACAGCAGCAGTAAAGTAGCCTCCAGTAGAATATAGAGTAATAAACAACACATACTGTAAAGAGTAAAACAACACATACTATAAACAATGAAACAACACTGTGGAAAAGAGCCTCTGTTTTATGTTTGACATACAGTATACTGCATACTGTGTGCGTGGCGACAAAAAAAATGAACAAACGTAAGATACATTTATTACAATCCGCTCTGAGGAGTTTCAGACCGCTATCTGATGGGCCAAAGCAGTGACTTTAAGCCACCATAGAGCCTGTCATAACCTGTAACACCCTAGGAGTCCAGCCATACTCTAATCAAGTGTTCTTAACACTTGACTCCCACCCACCTCTTTTCTAGCTTTGAAATCTCCAGTGCTTTTTACAGTGCCCACAAATTGATTTTTTTATACTATTCTCCTGCCATATAGTTCATCCAACCATTCAGCCAGTTAGCATTTGATCCAGGATCCATCCCAGCTGAACTCAAGGACCAGCAATGCCCAATTGGTTTTTACATGCCTATGATCACAGATTAGAAGGATTTTAAATACAGCTGAGTGGTATATAATTATGACTCTCCTGTTGACACAGCTGTTGTGTTGCTTAAAACAAATTCAGCTGTATGTGGTAATCAAACCATTTCTTCGATCCAGACTTTCCTGCAGGAGGAAGTGACTAAGAGAGGGCTATGTGGACAGCTTCGATCCTTGACTGTCAGTGAAGCCCTGTATATTTAACTAAATGAATTGAAATTTTGACAATGCCTTTCAACCGAGCGCAACAGGGAAAATATGTGTTGGTGAAGTAGTCATTTTTTTAACAAAGCGTCGCTATCTATTTACAAAGATGTTCTAATTTTATGCTGTAAATATATAAAAGGGCAATCTGTTCAATTTTATATACAGGACAGATGCTGGTTGCAGTAACTTGGAGGTATTGTTTTAAAACTGAAAACACTATCATGATGACTAGTGAAAGACACCTGCCATGAAGTTATTCTGTCTGTCATATAACAAAGGCTTTAGAAGCAAAATGATTCTTAGCTCTATATCAGAGATCATGTGTGTGCATGCTTTCCCATTTTGCATCTTTTTTCTTTTTTTTGACAATGAGCCATGCTGCATAGCTTGGGGCTGTGTTATAACGGGAACAGCATGGGAGAGAGCATGAAGCTGGGATGTGTCCCACATCAGTGCCTGCGTCGGGCGCTGAACTCACAGTGGGAGTCCTGCCCCGTGGCCAACTATGAGAGGATGCACAGATCTTGATGAAAGTTTGTTTCTTTTTCTGATTTTTGGTTGCATATGATGTGTTTGTAAGGAGTGGAGTCACTTGAGCTGTATGTGTGTGTGCTGTGCTTGTCCCTGGGGTGTCAGATCCCTGCACTACATAAGATGGAGCATTGTCAGAGGATATGAGGATTTTTGTGTTTCATTAGGTTTATTTATTTTTGTTTATATTTTTTGGTTTATTTGGGTGTACTATGTATGATATGTATTGTGTGTACTGTGTATGTTGTGTATTGTATAATATTTAAGACCTTAACAACTAAAATCATGTCAGTGTGAATAATAGTTTTTGCCAAAAATAAAACAATTGCTTTTGGAGGGACCTTTCAGATACCTTTACATGCATCTCTTTCAATCTGACAGATTGAGCATGGCCACTTCGGATTGTCCAGGCTCGCACACACATAACAGTGCCAAAACTCATATTTCTTTTAAATTGAAAAAGTTCATGTGGCCAAACCATGGCATGAGTTCCCCCCACAGCTTGGGGTACCTTGATGCTTACTTGACATTTAGCCTACGCTGGAAGCCCTGGGTCCAATAGCGAGAACAGCACTTTGATCCATGATGTATTTATTCAGCAGAGAGCTTCTTAATGCCATGTGTAAAAAGGTGACCAGAGGGAAGGAAAAAGGACTGTATAGCATATGATTAATGGTTGCAGGTTTCATCCAAAGTCTGTTCTATATTCTGGTATTCCACTCCAATCCAAAGCTGAAATTTTGTGTGTTTTTTTGCTGAGTTTTGCTAAGCTCATTCCCAGTCAAACAGACGAGTGAGCTGTAAGCAGTCGGAGCCATCTGGGAGAGTGAATCCGTCAGCAGATGTGCCGATGAGAAGAGCTAAAAGAAAGAAATAAATAAATGAATATGCACATTATATTTCAGCTGCTTGCGTTATACACTGCTATTGTATTAAGCTGCTGCGGCCCCAAGGTTGTTTCCGTCAAGCCAGGAGGTCCAAAACCTCCACTTCACTGCTCGACTCCACAATTTGATTAATCCAAGAGATGGGCTGTAGAATTGAAATAAATAAACATATTTGACCAGGATCTTGTTGTGTTTCTATTCTGCACAAAGTGGTTTACAGCCGTAAACATGACAGGGCATATCTTCCTCAGCACTGTAGAGTCTACAGTGATACCAAAAAGATCAGGTTAATCTGCTCAATGCAGATAACTTATTTCAACTCCTCTTTAGAACTACACACAGTAACTCACAGTCAGTAATCTGCGTAGTGGAAATAAGGCAAACGGAGGCCTGCCTGTTCTCATAACACAGTAGGGGTTCCTTGCTGTGAGATCAGCATGGGATGAGGCTGCACAGGGAGAGGGTCAATAGTTCAGTCACTCTCTTCAAAGTCTCCAGGCCATATCTCAACAACCGCTGTGTGTTAAATGCTCATCATGTGGCTCAGTTGCCTGAATGAGTTCATTCTCTTTTCATAGCTTGGCTTAGCTTGTTTTTTTCTGATTCAAAGAGGTTTTGCATTATAGTTCTGTACTGTTGCAGTGTTTTTGTAAACTGACAAAAGTTATATTGTGGATAGCAACTGGGATGGTGAATAACTATTGAGTTTCTGGGTTTCTTTTGGAATAAACAAAATGATTGCAAAATAGGCCACAACATCTAAGCATCCAAACCCCAGAGCAGGGAGCAGAATTTCACATAAAATCATTACATTCTCCAAATAGTGCATTTCTGTACACATTTTGGGATAAAACGTCCATTTCTTCAAGCCCTATGTTGTGGCTAAATCATTAGGATATAGATAACACTCTGTTGCCTTGAGTGCTTAATGTTGTTTATGTGAATATTATAAACTGCATTTTTAAAAGACAGGTAGTACTTTAAGTGGGGTTTTATAAAAAGAATGTTGACATCATTACCTGAGTGGATCAAGAAGTTATAATGGGTCTCTGAAGTCAGCGTTTTCAGCGAATCCACAGGCGCAGCATTGAACAACATGCTAGCAAATGAACTCTACAGAAAGACCCACAGATGGCCTAAAGAGGGAAACATTCAAGGGAATGTTCCAGCTTTCTCTGCACAATGTAGGGACTTTGTGACCGCATGTGACAAAAGTGCCTAACACTGGTCAAAGATGATGGAATTGAGGTCATCCTATTTACAATTTCATTGTACAAATAAATACAAGTTTTTTTGGACTCCTCTGACTGACTGTGTTCATTTGTCCTCAGACAACCTTTCCTGAAGCTATATTTTCAAATAATGGTGAAAAGACAATCCAAATAAAACAAGATCTTTTTGTATTATCTATTTTGAGCACAAGCCAACAACAAATTGAACACACCAACTTTCACATGGCATTTATTACTGGTCGACAATGGGAGATAAGCCCTCTATTGGGCTGAAATGATTGATGGGGCTTGAGAATCAAAAATGTCAGAGCAACTTTGTGTGATCTTGTCCTTTTCTCATTCTTCAACATCCTCAGAGGGAACTAAGACAGCCCCCATCCTTTGTGCAGTATACTTAGACACACTTGTGGCTTCGCTAAAGCAGGTGCTGGCCATCAAATAAAACATCAAAGCTTATCAAGAGCCTTCTGAAACATATCTCTAATCATTTGTCCAAATGCTTTGAATGTTTAATATGTCTTAATGTTTCCATTTTGTAAGTCTCTCTTGATGTCATGAAACGAAACACCAAAACATTAAACAAATTAAAGTCTTTAATTACAGGGATTTGTCGAGACCAAAGCACATTCAAACCCATGTTGTCATTAAATACTTATTTCACTAACTTTCTCTGTTGGTTTTAAAATGGGAAGAATATCTCAGGAATGCTCAGCAGTTGCAATGTCTTATTGTTATCTTCAGAGATTAATGTTCAACTTCAAATCAAAGGTCAGTTGGCTTCATAATCAAAATTCAAATCAAATTCAAAAGGGTCATGGTCATTTGAGCCACTGTGATACTATGGTATGTTCTCAACCCACACAACTGCAGGGCGTTTTGAAGTGCATAACTGCATATACAGTGCAATGCCACACTGCATTTGCAGTTAGCTATTTGTGGAAATTCTGGACAAAGTATCTAAAAAAACTTGTGTGAAAAGTTAAAAATCACATCTTCAAATCTTTAGAAAACTGACTTATTTACTTTTAATTTCTTCCAGTAAGAGAAGGTGAGACTGCACACCAGAGGCTGTGCTCAACTGCCTCTTGCACATCTGTGAGCCTTCTTGTCACAGAGACCTGGGGACAGGTTGGCCCATTTGTTTGCCATGCTTCAAAAGATGTCTTTGAACACAGGAAGCCTGGGGAGATGAACCAGAGATCTTTTTTTTCCTTCAGCTGCTTCTTAGGGACAAGTAGCTTTTTTAGTGTAGTGTGCACTCGCACCACACAAGCCAAACTACTCCAGTCCCCTCTCTGACAACCTTGCTCTCCATGGCAACGAAGATCACAAAAAGTGTTATTCCTATAGCATGTAGTCTTTTTTAACAGTGAAATGAAACACAGCACACACACTGTCTGTGTCATTCGGTTTGATCCAAATGGATGTCGATGTTCACCTGCATATATGACACAAGGAGCTGTGCCCATAATTAGCTTACACTGTTTACTATATTCTACTATATTTACTATAACTATTGTCAGGCTTTGTACAGATATTTCATCCATTACCAGAATCACAATTAAATATTAAATAATTCTAGAATTATTAAAATAAGTTTTATTAGCCAAGTATACCTACATGCACAAGAATTTTAACTCTGGTAGATGTTAACTTTCTAATATTCAGCATATATACAAGATATGAACTTTACTGCGTCCATATTTTGCAGTTACAGACACACATTGCAACACTACACAAGAATTGTTATCTAAACACTTTGAGAGCACAAAGACAACCTTGCTCTCTCTCTGACCTCTCTGGCTTCTTGCTCTTGTCACCCATGCACCACTGGGTAATGCCGCTGGTCGACTCCCGACCGCTAGCTGATTGGTGCGCTGTTTGCTTGTATTTTTTCCACGCCGTTGCTTTTATAGGCAGCATTAATTTTATCCCTGGGTTTTCGGAGCACCCACCCACCGCGCTCACTGAATTGCCAAGGACGACGTTTGTCCCTGATGTTTGATTGAGCTATTTTCACGTGCGCCCTTCGGCTTTATGTTTGTAAAAAAAAAAAAAAATAGTATACGTGTGGTGTGTTGTGTCAGAATAAAAAAAGCGGCATGTTGTGGTTTGGGAAACTCATCCATCTAATTAAGTACGATACGGCACTTGCTTTTTCATGTTCTGTGTGGGGTTCATTCACTGTTTTCAGTAGCAATGGACAGCCATTTGTGTTTCATCGGCATTTAACTGTATGAACAAAGGGCAGTGTGGAAGAACTGGAGGAAGTCTCTTGGCAGCCGTTCAGATACTCCAATGCTGCTGCTGCTGCTTCTGCACACATAAGTGGAATCTCAGATGAATCGATTTCTTTGTCTCGTTGAATGCAGTACCCATTTTGGGGTTTTTATTTGAAATCCTATTTTGTTGCTGTATCTCAGGGCTTGACTACCCCTGTAGCATCGAGTCATCCATCCTGGGCCACCTCTGCTCTCTGTGTTACTGTTATTTATGCTAGCGCTACATAGCCAGTGGAGCAGAGAGGTGTAGTGGTGGTACTAGTGAATGTTTCTGTCAGTCATACCCTCCATTGCTCAGAGTGTCAGTCAGGTTTGTTATTGCAACAGAAGTGCCATCTAAATTTACATGCCCAACAAACATCCGCAGCATTTTATCCTGCATGCTTACTTAAGGCAAATGTGTATGGTTGCTTAGATTTAGGTCAGGAAGTTGTAAACAATTTCTAAAACGTCTAAAATCACATTACTGCTACATATTTGTTGGAATTACTATCATCTGTTAATTCTGATGATAGAAATAAAAGTTTTGTCTCTTACTAACTGAACCATTCATTGTACAGGTGAGATGGTAAGATACATAATGACAATGATTATGGAGTTTATCTCTGTAACTAATTTACTTTTTAATTTACCTTTTCCTCTGATCTCTTATTCTAAATGATAAAGAGACTGAGAAACGTTTAAGATCCAGAAAGTTGCCACAACACTAAACTAAAACCAGTTGCTATTGCTAATTGCTATTTGGCACTAAAATGGTAATTGAAATATTCTTTAGCTGCTGTGCTTGTGTGTATTTGACTGATTTGTATCATCTGTTGACAATTCCACAAGGTCATTCAGCATGGTAGCATGGGCTGCCTCAATTTGTCTAGAATAGGTTGCTATCCCATAATCCCTTTGTTTATCATGCACTTCCTGTTGACACAGGCCATAAAGCTCCTCTGACCTTGGCGTGTGTGCCCCCCACCCCCACCAACACCACCTTCACTTTTAATGCGAGTTATCCCAGAACAAAGACGGCTGTGGTTGTTTTATGAAATCACAGAGACAGGTTGTCACCTTAATCTCCTCCCCATCCTCCTTTGCGTTTGCTGAAAATTTAATTCACTTTACTCTCCAGCCAGGCCCAAGCCTGTTTATTTGCAGGGAGCTGGCCTATGGCTCCAGGATGAAATATGGTGTTTTATGGTGATACCTCAAAGCTGTTGCGCATTATAGTTGTGATATCCTTCAGAATGCCAAACAGGAGTTTTCACAACATCTGGCAAGTGTAAGCTGTGCATGATGAATTTAGATACGCATTAGACTACAAAAGTTTTGGAAGGGAATAGGAATATGTTTACAAAGATACAGGCATATTATACAAATAAAAAACAGATTGTGAAACAGGTTATGCTAATTAAACATAGCCAGATTGCATGAAATTGATATTCTCATATCAGGGTAATGATGCCTTATTTTCTAATTACATGTTGCCCTCTGCCTAGCTTGCATTCACAGCAAAGTAATTAAATATTATAATTATACAGCTGAAACAAGACACTAATGCAGCTTTACCCTTAAGCCTTAAAGATGCTGCACAGTTGCATTATGAATTGATCAAACCGAATCTGTCTCATGTCAGCATGTAATGATACTGAGAAGACTGCTCTCAAGTAAAATGAAAGTGTTACGTCCATCAACACGTGAAAGTCCCTGAACAGTCGTGTGTGTGTGTGTGTGTGTGTGTGTGTGTGTGTGTGTGTGTGTGTGTGTGTGTGTGTGTGTGTGTGTGTGTGTGTGTGTGAATGAATAATAATTTCCCCGTAGTGCAAACTGTAATTCAACACTGTCAAGAAAACATAAATGAATCTGCCCCATGCCAGATGACTGCAAATCAGTTCTTGCTTATTGCTCTCATGCTTTGGTGCTCTGCCGAATGGGGAAATGTTATTTTACATCATTTCCAGTGATATCAGGCAATTATCACCTGGCATATGTGGGGTCCCATGCAGGCAAAAAAGGCAGGCTGTCACATAGACTGAATGGATGCTCCCAGTACCTCAACAGAGGGTACCTTTCATGGTACATCTGTTGAGCTAGGCCTGTCTGCTCTCAGGATGTACATATGTATGTATGTGTGCAGAGCCCACGTGCACTTTTTTTTAAAGAATGTATTATTTGTCATAACAATGGTGCTTGAAAGAGTGCTTGAATTTCAGAAGCAGAAGTGATGAAAGATGAGCCATTTGTGGAAACATTTCACCTATTCCCATACGAGCAGACAACTGTTAGCTATAATTAGATGATTGTAGAGCTAAATGCTGAACAATTTTAAAGCTGTTCTTCATTACTGAGCGGAGTCAGCACTGATTACTGAGGCAGTTTTTTTTTTGTTTTTTTTAAAGAAGAAGAAGAATAACAGAGAATCTAATGCTCAAGGTCCAAATACCTGTTGTGGCTAAAGTTGCTGTAATTGTGTGATATTGGACTGTACATCTGTCAAATAAATAACTAACCACTTTATATTTGCCTTATTTAGAACAGTTAAATTATATCTCTTTTATCAACAATAAAATGTAGGGACAAGAAATCCATTGCCAGTGTAAGGTTCTGGCGAAGGGCTTGATTCACTAAGATCGCAGATAAGGGGCTCTAAACTGTCTGCATGCGCTAACAGATTGCACACGCTATTGGTTTGCATGCTGTGGGTGATCAACTAAAATTGCTCACGCAATTAATAACAGGTGAAAACGTGTAACTGTTAAAGCAACAGTAAGTTGTTTTCATCTTTTGTTTGCCTACAGGTTGGCCACTACTCCAACGCAAATTCAGAAGTGCATTTCATCCTGTTACAAGTTGATAAACCACTAAAAATATTTTGGAAACACTTTTTTAGGGTTGAAAAAATTACTTAGTGTTGCTTTATGTGTCACACACCTACTGTACTGTGTTTCTACAGTATGTGTGCCCTGGCAACAGCTGGTCCCCCTGAGAACAATGACTGCATTCACATGGTGGGATTGGTTTGGTTTGGGATTGGTTTGGGTGTTGCTTACCAACGGGTGGTCTGTCCCCAAATCCTTGTTCACATACTGTTCGTCTACGCGGATTCGGTCAGAGACCTGGCCCTTTCTGCTACGCTAGGTGGGGGGCGCTGTAGTCAACTTCTATCTTTCTATTATTATCTTTTAATGCAAGGAACGTCTGTTCCACGCATAACTCTTGAACCACTCATCCGCTTGATCTCAAATTTGGAGGGCGTCATCATAATGTTACCAGTGTGTGCAGTTTCGTGTTGTTTGGGCAAAAAATGCCAAAGATATCGGTCAAACCGTGCCGACCCAGCCATGACGACCCAGGCTGATAAGATTTACAATGCTAGCTGCTACAATGTTGGACATAACGCGACTAACGACCCATAACTACAATAATGGACATAACACGAGTAAACATTTGCCCACAACAAAGCTGCTACGTAGGTAAGATACGCAACAGCAAACTACAGCACTGCACACATATGCCTACAGTGCATACAGACAGGTAGAGGAGACTGAACTTTTCACCTCTCATTCCGGTTATTCCACATCGCAAAACAGTTTCTAAAGAAAATCTTACAAGTCAGTCAGTGCAAATGTATTTACATAGCTCCTCCTTTTACCTGATATTATTACCCACTTAAACAATAAGGTGGTCTAAACAAAAACGTAATACTCTAGCACATCTTCTATGGGTTCTGCACTGTTCCTACTAAATAAAGACAATAAACAAACTTTCTGGCGGCATACAAAGATGGTGTTCCGGGAGTCTGACGCATTCGCGTACATGTTGTGCATTCTGCTGTGTTAGGAAGTCCGTATGAAGGAACAAACGTTTTTTATTTCGTTGATACATGCGCAATACCCGAAACCAATCCGATCCCGTACATATGGCAGCACCAAGTGGTTTGGAACCGGCCCAAGCCTGGCGTCCCAAGTGGTTTCGGAAAACCAATATCAAACCAATCGTTATCCCGTTCACATGAAGCCGGTACGATCCCAGACCAGTTCCAATCGGTTTTGACTCGTCCATGTGAACGCACGGAATGATATGAAAATTAAGGGTATATTACCTTGGGGATAATGACAGCAAATGTTTTTTGTCCACTTTTTTTCATCAATTTTCCATCAACTGCAGGACACTGAAACAGTAAAAAAAACAGTAAAAAATTTGCCAAAGTTGTCACCCAAGACAATGATTTTTCTTTTGGATGCGTATCAACCCAGCCCATAAACACTTGTTTGTAGTGTGTAGCATCACTTAGTGAGATGGGTACATGTAAACATTGGAATTATGAGTTGCCTATATCTTAAACAAAGCAGGTGGAAACTGCAAAAAAATTGTCAAGTATAATCAGCAGGACATCCTCTGTAAACACTTATCATAAAATGTGACACATGGGAGCGCTGCCTTTTTACAAAATGACATATTGGCTATTATCTGGCCAAACATCTGGCTAAAATATTTTTTACCTAAATTCCATTGAACGTTATGCGATATATCATCTGCATACAATGGCAACAAAAAGTTATCAAAGGTTATATCTTGACACATAGCTGACAGTCAATATCTTGGCTTGTAATCGTCTACATTTCACACATTAAATCTACACAGCATGCTTGACATGCATGATACATTTTGTGTAATTTTGTCATAGGTGGTAGTGTTTCTCCACAAAGGGTAACACTTTACAGTAAGGGTACATGAGTATACATTTAGTAAATTCATAAATCATTGTCTTAATGTTTAACACACACCGAGTTGTATATGATTTATGGTATCAGTGTGAGTGGTAAACTGGCCTCAGTCCTGAAGCAGAGTTAGGTTATTCTAATAAAGGTCTCACATTCTCAGGTTTCCAGGGTAGTGTGGGACAGTCTTCAGACCCCTGCCCCCAAGATAACACCTCATTGTGCATTCTTAACAAAGACAGTAAACACCAGTTGCCACTGGCCAACTAGTATCAGGTTGGGTATTTAAGGGAAAGATAGTGAAAACCTCTTTAGGTTGTTTTAGCTGACGCTCCCATACACTGTGTGTAGATCTTCTTCTCTCTCACTTTCTCTCATTTGGGGTTTTGTCTGGTTTTGACCGGCATTCAGTCTGTTACTTCAACTGGTATTACTTACAGTGAAGCTCTTTGTTAATTGTAACGGTTACCTTGCATCAGGTTAATAAATTGTTCATTCATTTATAATCCATATATATCTCCTTGTGTATCATGTCATTACTGTGCTATTAGTTCTTATGCTATATAATGATATTGGAGGTAATCATATTATTTCATGGAGTGAAATAGTGTTACTTTAATGCTCTAATGCCTTATTATTTTATCAAGTAAGTTCAGAACATGCAAATGCCTTTGTCCACTCAGTTCCGTCGTTGGTCTGAAAACATGAATCCTTACACCAGTCATAACTTTATTTTTGAATTAGATGTAACAATTGTATCACACATGAAAACTTGTGCAACATATGTAATGCACTTTTTAACCATGTAATTCCCCTGTAGAAAAATGACTCACTTTTTGCTGACAAAGAACAAGGACATTGGAAGGAGATCTATTTGAAATGTTGGGGCATCAAGTGGTACATCCTTTTTCTTACTTACCGCAGCACTGATATTGTCATTGAGCAATAACTCCAGAGGTCACGCAAAAAGATGTAATTAATGAGATCCAGCGTGGCTGCCCTGTCAGACAGGATTGGTGTTTTTTGCTGATGATGGACATCACACCATCAGTCACACACACGGCCGTGACAAATACCCACCTGTGCTTCTTTTTCAGTATTACCATCATATCATTATCATTCTTCCTTGTCGGAATCTGCCAGAAAACTGTCTTCAGCGTGGGGTGATCTGGATAATGCATGCCCTGTCTCGTGCACCCACCATTTCTATTGCTAAAGTAAGCATTTTTTGTTGAAACATCAACTTTGTTCAAGCAATACAAATGTCCAGGCATTTTGTCTGTAGAGTAAAAATTACACTAATTAGAAGGAATCGGGTTTGCCCCACATACAAACAAATGCAAAGCAAAGGGAATTCTAATCATGCATGTATGACACAGACTATGCATGTGTTCACTTCTACTGTAGTCTTCCCAGCAAACATATTGTGTGGTGCGTAAATAGATTAATTTGAGAAGTGCTATGGTTCAGCTGGGTCTCTGAATGATAATTGGATTTTCTTTCCAGTGTCATCCTCATTATTTCTCTTAATTAAGATGTAGGCCTGTGTTGTCCTTTGTTGACTCCTTTGTCACCACAGTGTAAGCGATCCCATTGATTTTATTTGCTCATTTCTTTTTAATTGTGTGGCGGCTCTCTAGCCACTCAGAAAGAAGATCTCACCACAACCGCAGGAGTCATGGAAATACCAGTCAGTCAATAATTTTCTTTCCCCCTCCTGTCGGAGCAGATTCTCAGGGATAGGGAAGGGAGGTAGAGTGCATGCAAATGCCAGTTTAGAAATGCACCAGCTCTGCCAAAATTGTGCCGCCCCACACCCCAAGCTTAGCTCACAGCCTGGGAGATGATGTTATCATCATCTAGGCGTTACAGCGAAGAATCCTACTGAATTTTCTGTAATGACATTACTTTAATTATGACAATAAATTTGTGAAAGAAAATTAAAAGCCTTATTAAATTATCCTCTTGGAAAAAAACACAAAAAACTTCATCTCCATCTGTCAAATGGTACTGAATTTAGTCTAATGTATTAGTCTTAGGTATATATCTGTCATAGTAGTCGTGTATTATCTGAATCATATGTCATCACTAGGCCTTATAACTGACCTATGCTCCTGAACTATGGATACTACTGCCACAACCAGTAACTTGTACTGTTTTAACTAGCTCACCCTAATACTGCCGAGCCTCAAGCAGAAAGGCTTCTCCCTTGGACCATGGATCTGCTCCACCCAGCAAATACATGCCTGTAGAAAGTTTTTTTTCTTTTTCCACTGCTCCTGGGTGTCCAGGTCTGAACTCCTGAAGAGATATGAACTTTTTATAACTTAAACACAAATTGTCTCTACTTCCTCTGTATGAAAAGTGCTTTATAAATAACAATTATTATTATTATTATTATTATTATTATTATTATTATTATTATTATTATTATTATTATTATTATTGTTGTTGTTGTTATTATTATCACTCTGCATCTATTTCTGGGACATTCACCAGTACTAATGTCACACCTTGTTTTCGGTAGGTATCATAATACAAGTACATGCTGCTTATGCCTCAGCCTGTGTCTTTAACATCTGTTTCGTTTCTGCACGGTGCCACTCTGACATGGCATCTACCAGTATCAGCTTTTCATTGGAAGCTCTGTGTGAGGGTGTGAGGTTTTTTTCTTTTTTCATTCCCGCTGAAGATGATTGAGTCGCTGATGGGTTGTGTGGCAGCCCTGACAGGTGCAAACTCGATACTGTGCTCGTGTCTGTCAGGAAGCTGGGGAGAGGATGAGTTACTTTAGTCCTTCACAAAAATGATGTCCCCATTCCCAGCGTCATTCTCTGTATCTAAAGCCCCAGCTGAACCCAGACAGTCGTGTCTGTTTGGCCCGGAAGCGAAGCCTTCTGGCTGAAATGTAAAGCACAGGAGGTCGATTTAGAGTATGTGATTTCTGAAATAGTCAGGGATACACTTTGCACAGTGATTTTATATTATACAAGGCCTAACATGAACCCATGTTTTGCTGGTAAAAAGGGTCAGGGGTTCAGTGTACCACAAAACTCCCAATTGCAGTAGTTATGTCCCATTTGGGGCATCATAATTTTGGGCCCTCATTTTGAGGAGAGGATGCGGTAGGATGCTTACCTCACAGGATCCTGGGACTTTGACAAAGGTACAGCTCAAACCTGCCACAGAAAAAAAGCCTATGCTGTCACATAAACAAAACACTTTTTCATCATGTCATGACGAGATGCTGTTCTTCCCAACCACTTACCTCAACCTCTCTTAGAGATGCTTATTTTTAATGCATGACATTTATAGGATGTATATGTAGTGTACATAGTACAAATCAAGGGTTAAAATGTTGCCAAATGTTTGCCAGCATTGTAGTATTATGTGTATCCTGCTTCATGCTTACAATAGGTCTAGCAGAGCTGCCCTTTGGACTGTGTCTGTCTGCATCTGAACTCATTATGATAATCATTAATGCATACATTCATAGTGCAATGTAATGCCATTAAGTATTATAATGAATGTTCTAATATGACTGCCTTATATTGTGTTATAAAAGGATGCTTAAGTTATTATAAATATGAATATTTGAGTGTGCAGTAGTGCTGTGTCATGATAGAAATATGTCCACAAAAGATATATCAAGGAGAAGGGACCTCCTGTTGTTCTGTATTTGAACAAGCGACTACATTATGGCACCACTTAAGGTTAATGCACTGTAAGCACAGACCCATTAACTATCAAATAGCTTCAGACTGATTGTGTACCTGTATGTCTGTAAAAAATAACCAGAATTTAGTACACAGCAGTCATGCACTTAGCAATCCATTACAGGAACCTCCAGTGGAGAACACTTTTTTCCCCCATGATTTATCTTAAAAGGCAAACCTGCATCTGATGGCCCTGTGACAGCTTTCTTTCAAGGTGATGGTGTCATGTCTATTACATATGTCTAAAGCACTTAAGACAAGATGGCTTTGTGCAACTTCTACTTCTGATTTTGTTGCCCCAGTACCTGTGCCATATGCAATAATACTGGAGTGGAATCTAGTGTAATCTAATCCAAAAAATATAACTTAATTAAATTTTCTGTGAATAATATGTATATATTGCATACACATACTGCCACAATCTTGTGCTGTTAGCATTCATGTCATGTTCTTGTTATTTTAGGTCAACCGCAAGGAAATCAAATATACAACAATACTGACAACAGAATATAATGGTAAATATTTTAATTATTGGAGAAGTAACAACATTATATTCTTTTTTCTAGGGCCAAACATGTTTATCAGAGGCCCCTACTCTGTTTACTCATGCAGACTTCTTGTCCAAGTCAAGATTTTGAATTGTAATTTGTTAGCATTCTTTTTTCAGTTTGTTTGGAACTTTGCCTCTTTTCACATCATCTACAGCATGACTTTGCCTGGCCTACCTGCATTTATGACTTTGTTGCATTACTGATTCTCTGCCTGTTTTGTGTTTGCTTTGCCCTTGTTCTCACTTCTGGTATGGTTGTGGCCTTTTCATCTGTCTTTTTTGCTCTGGATTCAGTTCGCTTTTTATGTTACTTTAATTTAAAGACAGAGACAATTCTCTCATAACAAATATATTGACTTTGTTGCCTGGTGTTTGTGACTGATTCAGACTGATCATTCCAGACAAAAACGTCATGCTTCCCATCCCAGTGTTTGCATTTTGGGTCTGAAATTTATACCTCAGGCCTCACAAATCTGACTTATGGTCCTTATAAATATGATATGAAGGCAATAAATCATGCCCATAAAGCATACAGTATGACCAAACTCTATTAAAGTCTGCTGCAGCTGGACCCCTGTAGAGAACATATGTCAGACTATGAAAGGAATTGAATTATGCAGGGAAGATGGAGGATGCAAAGAAGAATCCAGTTAGTCCGAAATAAAGAACACTTGAAAGTTATAAGCATTTATAAAGCCAATTTCATTTTTCCTACCATATATCCACACAGTGGCTAAGCTCTGAACTTTGAAGCAAAGGTATAAAAGGTAAAGGCACTATATGTATACAAATAGTAGGCTTAATTGGACTTGTAAAGCATACATGTTTCATTAAAGTTGTCATAGGTGAGGTGTGTGTGCGTGTGTGTGCGCACGCGTGTGTGTGTGTGCATGTGTGTGTGCGTGTGTGTGTGTGTGTGTGAGTGTGAGTGTGAGTGTGTGTGTGTGTGTGTGTGTGTGTGTGTGTGTGTGTGTGTGTGTGTGTGTGCGTGCCAGTGTAAGTGTGTGTGTTTCTGTCTCTCTCTCTGTTCACTCTCCAGTGACACAGCAGGGGTCACTCAAGTGGTACATGGCCACAGATCTATCACACTGTGGTCATCCATGTCTGTCTTTCATCCCAAGCAAAGAGCTCTTTCATCTGTGGTGTGGGAAGAATGTCAGAGCTCTGCTAGGGGTAGCATTATGACCTCACTGTTATAGAATATAGCTTTGAGTTTTAGACAATTTAGTGAACAGCCATATTGTTATTTATTACAGTATTTAAAAAGCATGCTGGAAAAACATGATGAAGCTGAGAAAAAATAGATTTGGAGTGTGGTTTTAAACATTGTATTCAGTATCTTGTGCAATTACGTGTATATTATGAAATACCACTATGTCACTAAACCCTTCAACAAACCTTTAGCTAACACTGATTCTTAACCAAAGTGCAGTGCTAGCATTATGCCTCTGTATATGCCTCTTTTTTCAGTGCTAACAGCTATTTATGTGACAGATGTCCACATTCCATTTTGTCTTTACTATAAAGTTTATTATTTTTACCAACACACATTATATTACAGTTTTTCACAATTGCTAAAACTCAATTTTTGAAACCTTGCCCCATTTTCTCAAAACTGTAAACACAAACTCCAATTGCTCACATGCATTTCCCAAAACTCCTGACTCTTGTTGCAAAAGCTACTACAATCCTCAAAACGTGTGTTACCTGTGCTCAAAACCAAACTCTGTTCCAAAACAGAAACACCATTGTCAAAATAAAATCACAATGAAGCAGTTACAGTTTTTCTGAATTGCTAAAGCACAAAAACCAATTGCCTAATAAGCTATTTCTCACAACTGCTCACTCTTTTGTCAATACCTTAAACCATTTTATGTAGTAAAACACAATTTGCAAAACTCACTGACTCCTCTTTGCAAAACTCTAAACACATTCTCATTGTCAAAACACACTTTGCAAAACTCATGCCTACTCTTTGCAAAACTCTAAACACATTCTCATTGTCAAAACACACTTTGCAGTGTAGGACACATGTGATTCAAAATGTTGAACATTCTTCTTCCCATTTGATCATCAATAAAGCACACATGGCAGTAGCTAAGCACAATGAGTCAAAACTTTATTATTTCATTTCAAATGACCTGACACCACCAATGTAAGCCAATTGAGAGCCACAAGAAGGTTGCAGCTTGAAAATGGCTGCCAATCAGAGACAAGAGAGTGAGGGACATAGCGAGGAAGAGGAGGTAGAGGAAGAACAAGAGGAAGAGTGATTTTTTTCTCCTAACCAAATTAGAGTCACCACTATAGATCACGTTCTCGTCCATGGGTTGACGGCGATCTATGACATTTCTTAGAGGGCATGGAATTGGCCTGTGCCATAGGCCAGGAACAGTGTCCAGGACAGATATGACACGTCAGGACATTCTTATGCTTATGTCCTCCTTTTTGTAAGTCGCTTTGGATAAAAGCGTCTGCCAAATGCATTGTAATGTAATGTAATGTAACATTCTTTCCCTGTTACCTGGCAAGGGACATCATTGCTTGTAATGTGGATGAGGTGCTGTGGCCTGACCAAACCCAAAGGCATGATATAGTAAAGCCCAGTGATCTCTTGTTTGCAGTACTGTATACAGCACTTGTAGTTTTCATTTGTACTGCATTCCCAAAATATATTTTTGTTCGAAATATTTTAGCAAGTAATCTAATATTACCACTTAATTTTAGTCTATGTACAATACATATACATCCGAATTGTGCTATTTTTCATTTGAAAATGCATTTTCAGACCTATAAAAAACAACTTATGCTATTATACACATCTGAACGTTGTGCTTTTCATTTTTTGGTGAAAATGAACATCCATACTTTGAATCCCTGTGTGTTGAGTAGGATACCTGTGCATGACTGAAAATTGACAAACTGAAAATATCTTGTGCACAGAGAAACCAAAAGGCAGATGTGTTTTTCATTGATGCCATTAGTGTGTAGTTGCCGCATTGTGTGCTAATTAATATGATGGTTTGTGTTAACTGTTTGGTACAAAAACACCATTTTTACAAAGGTTTGCAGAGTTAAGCAAGATGTGTTAGCTTTTGCAAGGTATCTACAATGTTTTGCTAATTTGGTGAAAGGTTTTGTTATTTGTGTGTAGAGTTTGCTTAAGCGATCAGAAAAAACTGTATCAGCCATATCACCTAAGGCCTTTGTCTTAGTCTTTGGGCTCTATTTTCACGATCATACGGGCATTGTCTAAAGTCTGTCGCGCAAGTTGCTTTGGGGGCGTTCCCGACACAATTTGGTATTTTCACCGCGGAAAAAGCGAACATTGCGCCAGGCGCATCGTTCAAAAGGGTTGTGTTAACCTTTCCTGATGTTATCCTGACCGTAGTCAGAATATCAGGGGAAATTGTCTGTTTTTCCTTTCGTGCAGAATCTCCAGGGCCGAGGTAACACTTTTACCTCGGGGTTAACTTCCCTACCGTTGCACTAAGAAACAAGGAGCGG
>CM059275.1:2490000-2582173 GCA_030347295.1 Setipinna tenuifilis | reverse complement strand
GAGTGTTTATGGGCTGGGTTGATACGCCCCTGTAACACCGACATATCACAAAAAAATTATGTTGTTCGGTGAAACATTCACTGAGTTATTCAGCAAAAACGTTTCCGCGTCTCCCCCTCTTTGATGGACACTGGCACAGCGGGGGGGGTGGCCCTTGGGGGCCAAAAGCTCCTATTCGCTCAAAAACTTCTAGGGCTACATGCCTACAAAGATTCATCTCCCCCAGAGTTACAGTGTCCTGACAATCGTTGACGAAAAATCGGTGAAAAAAAAAAAAAAAATAGGAAAAAAGGGAAAAATGTCTCGGCAACACTATAATGACCGCTTTCGCTAGCTTCGCTAGCGGCGGTCATAATTATAGGGAAAGTGAGGCCATATTACAGACATATCTAAAGTATATAAAAACATGTTAATACAGCGTTACGTTGTTGGCATGCACAGAGTAAGCGCACAGGGCACGCGCTCGAACAGTTAACAAGGGATTGCGCTATCTGGCGTGAGGCACGGCTCGGAGCTGCCTCAGCTCACTGCATATTCGCTGCAGTTGAATAGGAAATAAGCAAATACGGCGATTTTGGTCACGAAAATTATTGAAAGCATTCGAATTATACAGAAATGTGATTTATAGCACAGACACTTGGACAAATCTTTATTCGTATATTATTTACATTGATAACTCATGCGTGATTATGTCTGGTGAGGCTCTGCCTCCCCTGCCGCCCCTGACCGCACATCTCTGATCACTAGGTGGGGCTATACTTTAAGCCAGGCTCAAACTACACGACTTTAAAATCGTAGCCGATTTCGACGTCGGGTTGTGACGCACACATAAAGAGAATCGGAACCGATAATCTTAAACAAGCTCACACTACAAGATTGTAACATGCGATTAGACGATTTTTCATGCGATTGAGTACTCTGTCGTATGGTGTTATTACTAGGACGCAAATGTTGGAATCTGATTTGCTAAATGTTTTATATTCCAGCACTTATTAAATTAACGGTAGGGCAGAACATTACAATAGATTCAAAATCCACTTCACGTGCTTGTTTGTCACTGGAAACAGTTGAAACTGTCAAATTATAAGCAGTCTAGCACCAGCAACCATGGCCTCTGCTACCGATGCGGCACGTCTCGTTATGGCCATCTTCTGTTCAGAAGAAAAGCCGAAAAAAAAACGACGCTGGACAAGATCGTGGATGGCAAGACCAGGGCAGTATGGGTTGTCTGTCCTCCAAAGAGAGCTTGAGGTAGGTACTTGTGACACCAAGCACAACGTATGCTAGCCTCTCATTCATTCATTCATTACCTGGTCTCATTGCTAATGTTTATATAGCAATAAGTCCATAGCGATCCACCAGCTTACCAAGCAAAACAATAGTAATATAGCTGGCACACACTCGCAATTACCTAACTGAAGTGCCGAGGTGTGGCCTGCCATAAATCCGACATTGATACGTGACTGTAGCAGTCGAGAAAATAATATCTTCATTACTTTGCTGTCTGGCGTTCGTAATGTACATACGCTTCACTTGGCAGTCTAGGACTAGTGATTCCCCTTTTGAACTCTGACCTTACTTCGCAACTTTCATCCAATTATTGTCTGCGACTGCCCCGTAGTGGCCATACTGACCCATAGCGTCGTATACATAGCATACTACATAGCTAGCAGATGTCTCCTGTAGTGTTTAAGTCGTCTATGCAAAATAGTCTGCAGTGCACAATTGTCAAAAAAAAACATAGTCAACAACATATTTTCACAATTTCACTGAATATTAAGTGCGTAACAGTAATTTGCATGTGGTGGTATTGGAACAACTGTAGTAGAGAAAAGCTTATTATAGTGTCAAATACTAGATATAATTATTACATTGCTTGTGGAGATTGCAATAACCTGTCAGTTCTTGATTTGTGAGACTCACAACTCAATTATTTACTTTAGCTTGAAGACAGATGTGGATTCAGGGACCTGCTACGCATGACACCAGAAGAATTCGAATTTCTTCTCGGAGCAGTAGGACCAAGCATAACAAGGAGGGACACAAAAATGAGGCGGGCGATATCTGCCAAGGACAGACTGTCCTTGACCCTCCGATTCTTGGCAACCGGTGTGTATTTCAGGTTTCTTAATTAATCTATTAACATTACACCCCCCCCCCCCCATAACATTAATGTTTGTGTTTGTGTGTGTGTTTGGCATGCTAGTAATTGTTAACTTTAACGTTTGAGAGGTGAAACCTTCAAATCCCTGAGCTTCCAATACAGGATTGGGGCAACAACAATCTCCTGCATTGTGAAATCCACCTGTAAGGCGTTGCACCATGTACTGAAAGGAGACTACCTCAAGGTTAGTACTAATACAACACTCAGTGATTATGATAATATGATAATATGATAATAGAAATTCTATAACCGTATGCGTCACCATTGCTCACCACTGCTTCTTTGTCTTTATAGACTCCAAAAACTGAGGAAGAATGGAGGGCAGTGGCAGATATGTTTCAAAGAAAATGGCAATACCCACATTGCATCGGTGCTGTGGATGGGAAACACATCAACATCCAGCCCCCAGCAAACAGTGGCAGCGTGTGGCACAATTACAAACATCGATTTTCTGTGCTGATGATGGCTGTGGTGGATGCCATACATTTCTGTACATTAGTGTGGGGACACAGGGGAGGGTGTCAGATGGGGGCCTTTTCGCAAATTCGGACTTTAAAAAGGCACTGGTTCGGGGGATGCTTAGTGTTCCACCTACTGAAAGCCTCCCAAATTCGTTAGTGGCCCTACCTTATATGCTTGTGGGGGATGAGGCATATCCACTTAGGACCGATCTGGCCAAACCATATCCATCACGGAATTTGGACCATGACCAAAGGGTCTTTGATTACCGGCTCTCCAGAGCAAGACGAGTGGTGGAGAATGCCTTTGGCATTCTGGCCAATCGTTTTAGAATATTTCTTTCAACAATACACCTTGACCCGGATTATGTTTCCACAATTACCCTCGCTGCAGTGTGTTTGCACAATTTTCTCCGTGTGCATCGGTCTGAAGCCTACATGCCAGCCACTTTGGTGGACTGGGAAGACGCAGACCACAGGTTGCATGAGGGCACGTGGAGGAGGGAAGGCCTTGGATGCCTGGAGAGGTTGCCGGTTGGCAGAACCCGGAATGCAACGTTGACTGCCAAACAGCAAAGGGACATGCTGAAAGAGTATTTCATGTCCCCTGCTGGCCTAGTGCCATGGCAGGAAAATCACATTTGAAATATAGATGTAGACACACACATATACTGGGTTCAGCAAAAAAAATTATAATTTATTTTTGTATAACTTATTTTTGTATTATTTATTTATTTATTGTTTTCATTGAATATAAATATATTAAAATGCAATAAATAATTGTGATAGTAAAAGTAATAAATAATACAATTGATAAATTGATAAATCATTGGCATACTCTATGGTTCATTGTATCCTCCCATGAAGGACATTGGGGTAAGTGAAGCAGATTGCCCTGCTGGCATATATGGGCCGGATTGATGCCCATTGTATTGGAGCACAGGTGGTGGCACTATGGTCGCTGCCTGGTCACATTCCTGTGCCTCATAAATTTCATTCATGATTTTTCACTTTAATCTAGTTTTGATTAGCTGGTTTTTTATCATCTTTAGCTCCTCAGCAACTTGTGCCCCAAAAGTGCCATCACTATCTGGTTTGATTTTTGAAGCCATGTCTTTTAAAATGTCCAGTTTTTGCATCTCAATATCTGCTTTCCGCTTTGGTTGGCTTGCTTTTGGGATTGGGGCTGAGGTTGTTTGGCTCTCTGATAGATCCGTCTCTGGCTCTTCCTCCTCACTGTCCACCAGAATGTCCTTTATGGACTGATCAAGCTGTAAATAATAATGTATACATACGTGTTGTCAGTCTTTGAAGGCTGTGCTTTTTTCAGTTTTACCCTATAAATTTGAAATCTGCATTTTGTATGACCTTGCATTGCTTATAGGCCTACACAATGACAAGTGACTAAGGTGAAGACAAAAGGTGAAGACTAAAGGCTATCTATCTATCTATCTACAACTAGGCCTACCTTAGTTAGAAGAAAGACATTTTGTATTCAAGAACTTACACTCGTCTCAGCTGCACGCTGACTGACGTGCTTCTTTAAAAAGTCCAAATACCTTAACATCCAGACTTGTTTCGGCGTCAGGGGGCGGTGCAGCCTTGAGCAGTCTAACGTACTGGGTACGTAATGATGTTGCCCGTGTTTTCACTTCGTCCACTAATTAATAGATAAATAGACAGATATAGGCGAGATTTTAAGCACATTGCGCTATATGCCTATTATTATCACCATTATTATTATTACTACTCGTAGTAATAGTAGCTAATAGCCTAGTAGTAGTAATCTTTTGATCGCTATTTGACAGTTTAGCATATTTTGCTCACCGGGTGTACCCAAAGCTTTCGCGATTTCACCCCAGCTCTTGTCCTTTTCGTTGCGGTTGTGATATGACTTGCTTGACACATTGTATAAACACTCATATTGTTCCCACAAGTCAACCAGCGACTCTTCTAAAGAATTTGTCCACTTCATTTTAGGTATAAGTTTTTTTGTGTGCTGCAGTTGCTCTGATATCCAGTAATGTCAGTTATCGACAGTTTGTTGGCAAGGCAAGAACCAGCCTCTTGAGGTTTGCCCGACGTTCTATTTTGAGTCGTAAATATCAAACATGTTTGATATCTACGACTTGCAGTCGGCGACTAGTTGAGCTGGCAAAATTCCATCTTAGAACGTTGCAGACGACGGAGGAAACTTGCCCGACAATCGCTTGCGACTGTCCTGGGCGGCAACGTTCCACCGATTGTCGTAAGGGGGGTTTTCAGCCGAGAATCGGGCCGATAGTCGTGTAGTCTGAGCTAGGCTTTAGTGAGTGTTTATGGGCTGGGTCGATATGCCCCTGTAACACCGACATATCACAAAAAATTCATGTTGTTCGGTGAAACGTTAATTGAGTTATTCAGTAAAAACTTTTCAGCATCTTCCCCTTTTTGATGGACACTGGGACAGCGGGGGGGGGTGGCCCTTGGGGGCCAAAAGCTTCTATTCGCTCAAAAACTTCTAGGGATACATGCCTACAAAGATTCATGTCCCCTGAATTCCAGTGTCCTGGCAATCGTTGACGAAAAATCGGTGAAAAAGTCTCGGCAACAATATAATGACCGCTTTCGCTAGCTTCGCTAGCAGCGGTCATAATAAAGGAGTTTTGCCAAAATACAAAGTTAAAGTCACAGTATGTCACAAAAGTGAGTACACCCCTAACATTTTTGTACTTTTTTTATTATTTCTTTCTATGGGAGAAGTCTAAAGATATAATACTTTTGTATACAAGCGTACAGCTTATATAACAGTGCAAATTTGCTGTTTCCTCAAAATAACTCAACACACAACCATTAATGTCTAAACCACTGGCAACAAAAGTGAGTACACCCCTAAGTGAAAATGTCCAAATTGTGCCCAAAGTGTCAATATTTTGTGTGGCCACCATTATTTTCCAACACTGCCTTAACTCTCTTGGGCATGGAGTTCACTAGAGCGCCACAAGTTGTCACTGGAATCTTCTTCCACTCCTACATGACGACATCACAGAGCTGACCTTGAGCTTGAGACCTTGAGCTCCTCCACCTTCCATTTGAGGATGCCCCACAGATGCTGAATTGGGTTCAGGTGTGGGGACATGCTAGGCCAGTCCATCACCTTCACCCTCACCTAAGATGTGGTCATCTTGGAGGTGTGCTTGGGGTCATTACCATGTTGAAATACCGCCCTGCGGCCCAGTTTCAAAGAGGGGGCATCATGCTCTGCTTCAGTATGTCACAGTACATATTGGCATTCATGGTTCCCTTAATGAAGTGTAGGTCCCCAGTGCCAGCACCACTCATACAGCCCCAAACCATGACACTTCCTCCACCATGCTTGACTGTTAGCAGGACACAGTTGTCTTTGTAATCCTCACCTGGTTGCCGCCACACACACCTGACACCATCTGAACCAAATAAGTTTATTTTGGTCTCATCAGACAACAGGACATGGTTCCAGTAATCCATGTCCTTAGTCTGTTTGTCTTCAGCAAACTGTTTGCGGGTTGTCTTGTGCATCATCTTCAGAAGAGGCTTCCTTCTGGGACAACAGCCATGCAGACCAGTTTGATGCAGAGTGCAGCGTATGGTCTGCGCACTGCCTGACAGGCGGTCCCCCTACCCCTTCAACCTCTGCAGCAATACTGGCAGCACTCCTACGCTTCTGGATATAATGCTGAGCACATGCACTCAACTTCTTTGGTCGACCATGGGGAGGCTTGTTCTTAGTAGAGCCTGTCCTCTTGAAGCGCTGTATGGTCTTGGCCACTGTGCTGCAGCTCAGTTTCAGGGTGTTAGCGATCTTCTTATAACCTAGGCCATCTTCATGTAAAGCAACAATTTTCTTTTTTAAATCCTCAGAGAGTTCTTTTCCATGAGGTGCCATGTTGAACGTCCAATGACCAGTATGAGAGAATGTGAGAGTGATGACACCAAATTTAACACAACTTCAACCCATTTACACCTGAAACCTTGTAACACTGTCGTCCAAAAATTAGTTATCAACAAAGTAGAGACAAAGCCAAGCCAAGTAGTGGTAAATGACAAAACCCTCGAGGTTTATTGTAACGGATCCAGGAGCTTAATACAGCGTGCACCTAAGGCTGTGACCATACAAACTCAATTATACGGGGCACACCGCCCTCCTTATATACAGGTGTGACGCCTTTGTTTCGTGTGGCGGGAGATCCGGGAGATCTGGTCGAGGGCTGGGATACGCGCCACAATGGAAGCACGCCCCAACACACATGCATCTTTGATTTTTCTACTACAACACTAATCGATCACATGACACCAGGAAAGACACTTAGGGGTGTACTCACTTTTGTTGCCAGTGGTTTAGACATTAATGGTTGTGTGTTGAGTTATTTTGAGGGAACAGCAAATTTGCACTGTTATGTAAGCTGTACACTGCCTACTTTACGTTGTAGAAAAGTATTATATCTTTAGACTTCTATCATGGAAAGATATAATACAAAAAGTACAAAAATGTTAGGGGTGTACTCACTTTTGTGACATACTGTAAGTTTACTTAAAACAATAGCATGTGTACTTAAATTTTCTTATGTAATCAGTTACATCAAACATTTTGAGTACTACTAACTTTACATGTATATACCAAATTTGGTGAGATTAACATAATCGCCCTATGAAGAGTTTTTACTTTTACTCACGTCATTAATATTTTTGTTGGAAGTGGGTGTGCACCAGTGTTTTCAATGCATAGTTCAATGGAATTTCAGGAAAAACAAATGTTTTTAAACCATAGCTATCTCCATATCCAAAATGTCATTTGGTACAAGGCACCCCCTATGGAGTGTTTTTAGAGGGTGTCCTGCTGATTGTACATGACAAATTTTGTTCACGTGTTCCCGGCCCAAGATATTGGCAATTCAAAACTGCAATTTTTTTAACTATGCTACAAGTGAGTGTATAGGGGCTGGGTCAACATATGATACAAAATGAAATTCTGTTGGGTGAAACGGCGATGGTCATTAAGTTATTCAGCAAAAGATATTTGGCGGTCTTCCCTCTTTCACGCATACTTGCACAGTGGGGGAGTGGAGCCCAGGAGCTAAAGGTTTCTACTCGCTAACAGCCTACTAGGTCTATCTACATTATGTACAAAGACAATTCAGTGGGGAAGCACCCATGAGTCAACTATACTTTCTGAATCAACGTCACTCATGACAACAGCACATAAAAATTTAAAGGTGAATCAGTCTGAGATTGTCGTAAGCACAAAGCATTCACACACTGGTGCAAACCCTGATGCTTTTGTGCAATGTGACTGTTGTGGTGAGGGTGTTGTGGAAATAAAGTACCTGTACTCAATTAAGACTTAAATAGTAAGTGAGGTTGGGGACACTGACATTGTTAAAAGGTGGGAAACTAAAACAGGAACACAAGTACCTCTGCCAGATACAAACCCAACTGATTGTGACTGAGAAGGACTTTTGTGACTTTGTTGTCTGGACAGTGAGGGAATGTACAATTACAATTGAGCGTATTTGCTTGGATTTCTTCGTCCACTAGGGTGCACCATTGAGCACTTGTCACTTTACTTTGTTTTGATTTCCACTCTGGGGTGCGTTTCCCAAACAACGACGGATGTTAGCATTTAACCACCGTTGTCCGATGTAGGTTCAAACGACACAACAGTACGATTCCGACTGTTTCCCGAAACTCTCCAACTACCTACGTACAACGGAGGTCTGAACTATGTTAGTTTGGACTTCCGTCGTTGAAACTGCAAAGTATCCAGATGTGTCGGAAGTGCACAGTATGCAGCAAACACGTAGCCTTATTTCAGTTAAGCCGGTAGGCGTATGTATGACAACTTCAGAAACTTAGGGAAATGTTTCCCAACACAATCATGTCCCTTGCTCATTAAAAAGCAGTGACTAATCCGACCCAAGAAGGCCAAAGGTGACGAGCAAGACGTCACGTGTACAGAAACCGACATAAACAATGGTCTAACGACAGGTCCAAGCTAATCGTTTGAACGACACAACTTAACGATGGAACTTCCGATGGATCGTCCAAACTTTGCTGTTGGGAAACACCTGCGTCGTCGAACGATCCATCGGACTAACGTTGTTGTAAACATCGTCAGTTGTGTCATTCGAGCGATGCTGTTGGGAAACAGCAGTGTCGTTAGTCCATCGTTCAAACCAACGAAGTTGCTAAGGAAGTTAGCAACGATGGTTTTGGGAAACGCACCCCTGTTTGACATGTGCCTGTTCGTTTGCTTGTGTTCCTGCCCCGCCTTCTCATTATGTTTCCCTCCATTTTGTTGCCCCACCACCTGTGTCCCTTTGTGTTTGTCTTGTGACCAATTAGTTGGTGTAATTCAGGGGTGCGTTTCCCAAACAACGACGGATGTTAGCATTTGAACCACCGTTGTCCGTAGTAGGTTCAAACGACACAACAGTCCGATTCCGACTGTTTCCCGAAACTCTCCAACTACCTACGTACAACGTAAGTCTGAACTATGTTAGTTTGGACTTCTGTCGTTGAAACTGCAAAGTATCCAGATGTGTCGGAAGTGCTCGGAGAGTATTCGGATGCATTCGTTGCGGGGAGGCAGAAACGACACCACGACAGTAAGCAACAAAAACGTAGCCTTATTTCAATTCAGCCGGTATGTAGGCTGTGACAACTTCAGCAACTTAGGAAAATGTTCCCCAACACAATCATGTCCCTTACTCATTAAAAAGCAGTGACTGAATACGTTTGTAAACTGTATACGTTTGTAATGATATAATCGTATATTTCATTTATGCTACCCTACATCGGTGTGCATATAAATATAAGCAAGGCCACCGATTATTCATGTGACATGATGGTTGAGTGGTTAGCTCGTCAGCCCACTATGCAGACCTTCTTCCTTTTTCGGAGAAAGACGGGTTCGAATCCTGCTAAACCGTAATTAATTTGAAACACGTGGAATGGCCTTGATTGTGGATCTGTGAACCGTGATCATAGGCCATTGAATGGTGCCTAACCCGACCCAAGAAGGCCAAAGGTGACGAGCAAGACGTCACGTGTACAGAAACCGACATAAACAATGGTCTAACGACAGGTCCATGCTAATCGTTCGAACTATACAGTTTAACGATGGAACTTCCGATGGATCGTCCAGACTTTGCTGTTGGGAAACACCTGCGTCGTTGAACGATCCATCGGACTAATGTTGTTGTAAACATCCGTTTTGTTGTGTCGTTCGAACGATGCTGTTGGGAAACAGTAGTGTCGTTAGTCCATCGTTCAAACCTACGAAGTTGCTAAGGAAGTTAGCAACGACGGTTTTGGGAAACGCACCCCAGTTCTGCTTTTTCCTTTGTTCTTCACTGGGTCTTTGTACCACATGTCCGCGTCTCTGGTGAGCTCTTTTGAATTTCTCTGCCCTGTAGTACTTTGCCTTTTGTGTTTTGATACCGCCTTAGTTTTACCGTGCCTTTTAAAAATCTCCTTTGTTGCTGAGTATTTTTTAGTTTTTGACTTTCTTGCCTTTTTTTAATCTTCTGAGCATTTGTGAATTATTTTTGGATTTACCCTTGTTACATCTTCTGAGCGTTGTGGATTATTTTTGGATTTTACCCTTTCGGATCTTCTGTGTTTTTGTGAACTTTTGTTGAATATTAAAAAACTGTAAAAAGAACTTCAAGTTTGTTGTCCCTGCACTTGGGTCTCAGACACTAGCTCAGTGATTAGCTCACTGGCCTGCTAAGCCAGCAGCCTGGGTTCAATCCCCAAGCTGACCCTTACACTGATGAGGATCTACACAAGGTTATTGTAGAGAAATCACTCGACTACTTCTTAAAAGGGCAGTTCCATATCAGTTGGAACAGGCACCAACACCTTGTTCCTTAATTTTTTGTGATTTTTTTGGCATTCATTCTTCCATGTCTTAAAATGTTCAGCTTGATATCTTGTTTAGTTTCTGAGATACTGTATGGCTCTTCAAATATGGATAGACGTATGAAAAAAGTGCTAAAAATGTATACCCCTCTTCTCTTTAAACGCAACTACATTCTATCCTAAAAATGTGAACAATGGGGAAGTCCCCTGTGTTGTTGTCTAATACCACATTGGAAGACTTATTTATTGAAACAAAGCCATATTTTTTAAAGCAATAACAACCCTTTTTTGTTGTCATATAATCATGCATACGGAGCACTCTTATTTTCCATATACATAGTCCACAAGGAAGAATATATGTTGGGAAAAAAATGAGATGGTTAGCCCTCAAAGTTGGCTAAAATGATTTTTTTAAATGACAATTTTATTGCCCTTTTTCAAGAACAAGAGGAAATGCAAACCCAACTTGTCTTTTTTCTTGCAATAGTATGCCACTTCAGTGTTTCCCACAGATCAGGTGGCAATTTGTGGTGGGTCTGCGCACCGGGATAGTGTCACGGCGTCGCGAAGTCAGGGCGGTCGGCGTAGTCGGTCATTGGGGTTTATGTAAAATGCGAGCAGAAGGCAATATTCTTTCTGAAGCTGCTTTAAGTTGAATGTACATTAGTATTTAAAAGACATTTTTAAATTATTAGGTTTAATCTTAGTTTCTGACTGATAAGAACCCTACTAGAATCCTGTATGGACCTTCCTCCACCTAAACATGCATTACTGGACAGGCCAATAAAAATTGTATGCTCATACAAATACCTGGACTTTGTATGGAAGACCCATCACCAGATTTAAATTGAACTTGATTTTAATTAAGTTCCATTTTGTTAACTTCTTACCAAAAAAACTGGCATAAAACAAAAGTTAAAATAAATAGTAAAATGAAACATAAATACAATAGCATAAATACTTTAGTATGGAACTACTAGTTTCAGGAACTCAAGGTGCAAGGTAACTCAAATGGCAAAACACTACTTATTGCAGAGTTTGCATTCCTTGTTTGGGCATCTGATTTTTCTTGGTTTTCTAAAAAAAATCTCCTGTGCCCTGTAATATGGGAACTCCTTGGGGTCTTCGGGCCCATTAATTGAGATTCTTAAGCAGGCTGCCAGGTGTTCCCCCTGAAGCCTGTTCCTGATACACCTGTTGATTACAAAGTCATTAGAAAATAACTTATACATGATGGGCTTAGTACAGGAATTTATATATTATTTTTTTCCATTTTTGAACAATACCAGAGGCAAGTGATGCCTGGCATCTGATGCTCTCCTGGTGATGCTCTGTTTTTATGTGTCGCTCTACATAATCCTTGCGGTAAATTACTGCAGCAACCTCCACAAATGCCCGTTTAGTGGCACCCTTTTTAGGTGCTGGCTTGTGCTGCCTACACAGTCTGCAGAACATCCCTTAAAAGTATAACATACATTAATTGTCTATAAGCAATAAAATAATGTTGTACATTAATGGACAATTTAAAAAGACAAGTCATTCAACAGATAAATTATTAGGCCTACCATGCTGGGTGTAGTATAGCCATCCCTTAAATTGGGGCATGCTCAGCCAGCTGTGGTCAAAGCCAGATCCCCTGTGTTTACTGGTTGAGGGTTCTTCTTTAAAAAAAAAACAAAAAAACAATTACTTTCTTTCTTACATTTATCTGTCTTCCTCCTCACCTGTCTCAGCAGTATTCTGGCTGCTATCTCCCTGGCTCTCCAGCATCTCATTTGAGCAGCCCTGAGCAGCACTGTCTGATGCCTAGGAGCATTAAAATAGTAAATTAATAGCAGCCACACCATTACTGTTGTCTTTTAAACTTTATTTCAAAATGATACCTCCAGCTGCTCTCTCTCCTCTGCACGAGGCCTTTTTTTGAAGAAATATTTCTCAATACTCATCTAAATTAAAGCAACAGACATTCAGAGTCAGAGTGAAAAAAAAAAGCCAAAATATGTTGCTTTATTCTTAATTTGACAATGGACATAGCTTTATCCATAAACACATTTCACCCGAATCGCTGAATTAGGCTACTGTAATCCAGTTTATAAATGGACCTACCATTCTATCTACAGCAGTTAATCAAAGAGAGTCCATTCGACCTATCTCACGAGGGAGGGTGGGACTATGCCAGGATGCGATTGAGAACCATAGTTGACTAGTGTAGACGTAGACCGATGCCAGTGCATTTCTTTTACAATCAGAACGTTGTACATCGTGTCTGCTTCAAATCTGACTCCCTCAACACTTTATAGCTAAATGCAGCAAGAACGCTATGGTCACTTTCTAGCTAAATGCATCAAGAACGCTATGGTCGTGCCCTGGGCGGAATGTCTTGGGCTGTGGGATGTTCCTTTGCTAACGTTAACAACTTTTAGCTCACTATGCCAATATAACTTTTCTGGACAATAATTCTGTGCATGTGTGTTTTGAGCACAGTAGCATACAAACCTTTTGTGAACAGCCAGGTTTCGCCGAATCTCTCCTCAGTGCAATTCTGCTTTCTTGCTATCCAGCTTCGGCTGCAGCGTCAGACGTTGTCATGGAGAGGAGCGGGCGAATCAGATGTCAGTGACTGCGTTCACATGGTGGGATTGGTTTGGTTTGGGATTGGTTCACAACGGGTGGTCTGTCCCCCAAGTCCCTGTTCACATGCAGTTCGTCTAAGCGGATTCGGCGGGAGTTCCGGCCCTTTCCGCTACGCTATTGGGGGCGCTGTAGTCAACTTCTATCTTTCTATTATTATCTTTTAATACAAGGAACGTCTCTTCCACGCATAACTCTTGAACCACTCATCCGCTTGATCTCAAATTTGGACAGCGTCATCATAATGTTACCAGTGTGTGCAGTACCAAGTGTTGTTTGGGCAAAAAATGCCAAAGATATCGGTCAAACCGTGCCGACCCAGCCATGACGACCCAGGCTGATAAGATTTACAATGCTATATGCTACAATGTTGGACATAACGCGACTAACGACACATAACTAAAATAATGGACATAACACGAGTAAACATTTGCCCACAACAAAGCTGCTACGTAGGTAAGTATCTTATCGTATACGCAACAGCAGACTACAGCACTGCACACAGACGACAAGTAGAGGAGACTGAACTTTTCACCTCTCATTCCGGTTATTCCACATCGCAAAACAGTGGCTAAAGAAAATCTTACAAGTCAGTCAGTGCAAATGTATTTACATAGCCTCCTCCTTTCACCTGATATTATTACCCACTTAAACAATAAGGTGGTTTAAACAAAAACGTAATACTCTGGCACATCTTCTATGGGCTCTGCACTGTTCCTACTAAATAAAGACAATAAACAAACTTTCTGGAGGCATACAAACATGGTGTTCCAGGAGTTTGACGCATTCGCGTACGTGTTGTGCATTCTGCTGTGTTAGAAAGTCTGTATGAAGGAACAAACTGCGTTTTTTATTTCGTTGATACATGCGCAATACATGAAAACCAATCCGATCCCGTTCACATGGCAGTCGAAGTGGTTTCGAAACAGCCCCGGCCTGGAGTCGCAGGGGGATAAGGAAAACCAATTCCAATCCAAACCAATCTCCGTTCACATGAAGCTGGTACGATCCCAAACCAGTTCCAAGTGGTTTCGACTTGTCCATGTGAACGCACTCAGTGCGTTTGGACCCATGCGTGCGTGTGTGGGAAAGCGAAAAACAGTAAAGCAGAGACTGATCCGAGGTTTAAATTAACGGAACGTTTTATATAAAAATCGCGTCTGGAAAAATAAATAAATACCGGAATCAATGTGTGGTGGGGGGATTTCAATGTGTGGCGGCCCGCCACAAATTGGTCTATGTGTGGGAAACACTGCCACTTTGTAGACCACATAAAAGTATCCCATCAGAACATGTCTGAAGTTAGAATAAAAAAAATAATAATTTGAGGGGCTTAAATGTCCAAGTGGATCAAGTCATACAAGAGATACTGAGGGGGAGCATTGTGAAATGTATAACCCCAGTTACGATGACCTTTGAACCTCTTCTTTATTTAGTAGCCTTATGCTGGTTTTGTGTCACTGAGTCTTTTTTGGTGTCTTTTGTAATATTAATGGCCTGGTAATGTTTTAACTTGTATTTTGCACTGATATAAGTGGTTGTTTATTTTCACAAGGATTTAATCATCTCCTGCAGGAAGTTTGTATTGTCTCCTGGTCGCTGCAATTAAAGTATTAATTATATGCACAATGCAATTTCCCTTTATAAAATTCTTGCATGGATGAAAAAAAAAAAAATCATACAAGAAGTTTGACTGCTCTCTGGACATTTCCTGATACACCTGTTGGCCTCTTACTAAATACTCTGGCTGCCTGTACATGTCAGGCATTATTGGATGAAGAAATAGATAGCACATAACATTGATAAGACAAAACATAAACATAAGACATAATAAAGATGTTGGGTTGAGAATGAGCATCAGTTAGTGACTCAAGGGGTTCAAAAGTCATCATAACCGGGGTTATACATTTCAAAGTGCTTTCCCTTATGAATACAGTAACTCTTCAGTGGTGGGACTGTAATTCCATTGTGATATTAGACAACTACACCGGGCACTGCCCCAGTGTTCTGCCCCAGTGTCATCTGTCATCTATATTACATGTTTGTGTAGCCTTGTATGTGTGGTAATTATTTAACTTTAAGCAAATATGTAGTAATAATTTAGCTATAATACATGCATTGCTGATGTTTGTTATACACACAGAAGTTGACATTCACTGTAGGCCCAGATAGAGAGAGAAGGGGCATGCACGCACACATGCACACACAGGAAGTAGCATTGGCAGACTGCCTAGATCCAGTGACTCACATACACACACATGTTAACCCATACGTACACACATACGCAGATATACAGTATGTCACAAAAGTGAGTACACCCCTAACATTTTTGTACTTTTTTATTATATCTTTCCATGGGAGAAGTCTAAAGATATAATACTTTTCTACAACGTAAAGTAGGCAGTGTACAGCTTATATAACAGTGCAAATTTGCTGTTCCCTCAACATAACTCAACACACAAGCATTAATGTCTAAACCACTGGCAACAAAAGTGAGTACACCCCTACGTGAAAATGTGCCAAATAAGCCATTTTTCCTCCCTGGTGTCATGTGATCCATTAGTGTTACAAGGTCTCAGGTGTAAATGGGTAGAAGTTGTGTTACATTTGGTGTTATCACTCTCACGCGCTCTCATACTGGTCATTGGAAGTTCAACATGGCACCTCATGGAAAAGAACTATCTGCGGATTTGAAAAAGAAAATTGTTGCTTTACATGAAGATGGCTTGGTTATAAGAAGACTGCCAACACCCTGAAACTGAGCTGCAGCACATTGGCCAAGACCACACAGCGCTTCAAGAGGACAAGCTCTACTAAGAACAAGCCTCGCCATGGTCGACCAAAGAAGTTGAGTGCATGTGCTCAGCATTATATCCGGAGGCTGTGTCTTCAAAATAAGCGTAGGAGTGCTGTTGAAAACAAACGGACTAAGGACATGGATTACTGGAACCATGTCCTGTTGTCTGATGAGACCAAAATAAACTTATTTGGTTCAGATGGTGTCAGGTGTGTGTGGCTGCAACCAGGTGAGGATTACAAAGACAACTGTGTCCTGCTAACAGTCAAGCATGGTGGAGGAAGTGTCATGGTTTGGGGCTGTATGAGTGCTGTCGGCACTGGGGACCTACACTTCATTAAGGGAACCATGAATGCCAATATGTACTGTGACATACTGAAGCAGAGTATGATGCCCCCCTTTGAAACTGGGCCGCAGGGCGGTACTTCAATATGGTAACGACCCCAAGCACACCGCCAAGATGACCACGCCTTGGGTGAGGGTGAAGGTGATGGACTGGCCCAGCATGTCCCCAGACCTAAACCCAATTCAGCATCTGTGGGGCATCCTCAAATGGAAGGTGACGGAGGTCAAGGTCTCAAGCTCAAGGTCAGCTCCGTGATGTCGTCATGTAGGAGTGGAAGAGGATTCCAGTGACAACTTGAGATGCTCTAGTGAACTCCATGCCCAAGAGAGTTAAGGCAGTGCTGGAAAATAATGGTGACCGCACAAAATATTGACACTTTAGGCACAATTTGGACATTTTCACTTAGGGGTGTACTCACTTTTGTTGGCAGTGGTTTAGACATTAATGGTTGTGTGTTGAGTTATTTTGAGGGAACAGCAAATTTGCACTGTTATATAAGCTGTACATTGCCTACTTTACGTTGCAGAAAAGTATTATATCTTCAGACTTCTCCTTTGGAAAGATATAATAAAAAAAGTACAAAAATATTAGGGGTGTACTCACTTTTGTGACATACTGTATGTTCTGACTCAGTGAGATGGAATTTTCTAAGAAGGTCCATGACATTGTGATATTTGGGAATGTTTAACATAAGGGAACAATTTATGGTGAATGAGGTCAAAGCATAGAGAGAATCCACTGCCAGCACAATGTAACGAAAAGGAAAAACCAGACAGAGGGAGAAGTGGGAAATTACTTAATGCTCTAGAACTGGGTGATGACATTTATCAGAATACAGGGAAATCCACAAATATAATATTTTCCAAACGATGCTGATTGGCTGGGGAATACGTCACGCAAAGGCATCTCAATTATGATTGGCTGAGAGATCTTGCCCTGATGTAATCAAAGACGAGAGGGTTCAGAGTGCTTGAAGTGTATGTAAGGCAGGAGCTCAGAACACCAGTTTGAGACTTGCTCTGGGATACCTACTGAGTCACATCGTAGACAACTATACAGGCTGATCAACCTAGTCTTTGGAAAATGGCAGCTAATAAACGGCAGTGGATTCACTTGGTTATGCACTTAGCATATTACTGGATTATTTGGCTGTTTACATTGGTCTGAGCTAAGTGAATAAAGTCTATGTCAACAACTGATTTCAACTGGTCTGGTTCGATCTGTGAAGAACTGTTAATTGGCAACAACACAACAGCACGAGGATGGGAGTGACTTCCCTGTCAGAGGTTTTCCATGACATATGACCTCAGCCACTTGGACATTTAAGCCCCTGAAATTAGTCATTTTTTTGGTTTTTCACTTTTGGACATGCTCTACGGGACCAATAATGAGAAAAAGTTGGATGTTGCCTGTTTACAGGATGGTACTCTAATCCCTCAAACAGAATAAAATGTATTTACACCCAATAAAAAGGCAATCAAATTGTCATTATTACAAAAAATGTACTTTTGACCAACTTTGAGTTCTTGTAGCTTAAAAATAGGACAAATAACCTTATTTTTTTCAACATGTACTCTTCCTCATGGACTATGTATATTTAAAGTTTTGAAAGCCCCTGAAATGAGTCTTTTTTCAGTTTTGACAACTTTTGGACATTAATGAGGAAAAGTTGGATATAACATTTTAGCCTGTTTACAGGATGGCACTCTAACCTTCAAAAAGAAAAATGTCTTTACACCCCATATTGTCCTTCCAAGAGGTTCATAAATATCAAACCATCACCTCTTTCAGCCAAGAGTTTTTCATTTTTTCTAACTTTCCACATGTTCTGATGGGATATTAAAAGACACAAGTTGGATGTACCATTTTAAAGTGGTATACTATTACAAGAAAAAAAGAAAAGTTGGGTTTACATGTCCTCTTGTCTTTGAAAAAAGGGGAATAATAATGGCATTTGGCTAACTTCGTTTTAAAATATGACAACTAACCATCTCAGTTTTTTTTCAACATGTACTCTTACTCATGGACTATGTAAAGTTTTGAACATGTGAGTGCTTCGTATTCATGATTATATGAGAACAAAAAAAGTTTTTTTTCTTGCTTTAAAACATATATGGTTTTATTTTGATGGGTAACTCTTCAATGGTGGGAAGGGCTGTAATTCCAATGTGGTATTGGACAACTACACTGGGTACTGCCTTAGTGTTCACATTTTTCAGGAAAGACTGTGATTGCGTTAAGAGAGGAGAGGGGTTTAAAAATATGGTGCTCATGAAATGCTGGAATTTCCAGCCTTTTTTTAGGACACATCTATCCATATTTGAAGAGCAATATCTTAGAAGCTAAAGAAGATATCAAGCTAAAAATTTGGCTTGATTGTAATAAGACATGGAAACATGTTTGGACAAAAAAAATCTGAAAAAATTGAGAACCATGGTGTCAGACCTGTTCCAACTGATATGGAATTGGCCAAAGGTCCTTCTCCCAGAGCTGACTAGCTGCCTTATCTCCAGGGACAAAAGAATTCATAATGCTGTGTGTGCATATTATTGTGATCATTACTACTTTAAATAAACACAAAAAAATCTACCAAATAAATTCCATCAAAATTAAATCAAAATTTATGGAAATTCTATACCACCCTGGTCTTAATTAAATAGGACAACAGATCCCAAGATATTTGTTAATACATATGCTACAAGAGCAATTTTATTAATCACAGGCAGACCAGTATCAGTCGTCATAAGAAAATCTACTAGCAGTTTGTCTTGTAGTATTGTGTACTTGTTGCGTACCAGTCCAGTCAAGTCAAGTCAAATTTATTTGTATAGCGCATTTCATACACAAAGGCAGTTCAATGTGCTTAACAAAAATGAAAGCAAAAGACAATATAAAAGCATAAAAGATAAAATACGTTTAAAATATGTATAAGATAAGTAAAAGACAGAGTAAAGCAATAGGTAAACATACAAGATAAAAGAGGTAAAATAATAAATTAATTAAAGTTGAATCACTGGCAAAAAGCATCTGAGAACAGTTTAGTCTTAAGTCTAGATTTGAAACTTCCAACAGTAGGAGCATTTTTGATGTCTTCTGGAAGCTGGTTCCAAAGCTGAACTGCATACCAGCTGAAAGCTGCTTCACCACATTTTGTTGTGACAGCAGGTTTTACCAACAGATGTTTCTGCTGTGATCTTAAAGACCTAGTTGGTACATAGAGCAAGTATTTTGGTCCCAACCCATTTAGTGTTTTAAACACAAGAAGCAATGTCTTAAAGTCTATTCTATAACTTAGTGGGAGCCAGTGTAGGGACCTTAAAATTGGAGTAATGTGTTCAGTTCTTATTGCTTTTGTAAGTACCCTTGCTGCTGCATTTTGGACCAGTTGAAGCTGTTTAATGGTCTTTTTAGGAAGGCCTGTGAAAAGGCCATTGCAGTAATCTACCCTGCTGGAAATAAAGGCATGTACAAGTTTTTCTAGATCTTGTTTTAACATAAGACCTCTAAGTTTGGCAATGTTTTTTAGGTGATAAAATGCAGATTTAGTGATTGCTTTTATGTGACTGTTGAAAGTTAGTTCACTGTCAATAAAGACACCAAGGTTTTTAACAGTATCTTTTGCTTTAAGCCCTTTAGTCTCAAGAGCAGTGGAGATCCTAAGTCTTTCTTTCTGTTTCCCAAAAATAATTACTTCAGTTTTGTCTGCGTTCAGCTGAAGAAAATCGTTGGACATCCAGTTGTTTATTTGGTCAATACACCTGTAGAGAGACTCAAGTGGAGCATAGTCATCAGGTGATAGAGCTAAGTAGATTTGAGTGTCATCAGCATAGCTATGATAATTAATTGAGTTGTTCTTGATGATTTGTCCAAGCGGGAGCATATAGAGATTGAATAGTAATGGACCAAGGATTGACCCCTGAGGGACACCACAGGTCAAGGACACAGGTTCTGATGTATAGTTTCCAACAGCAACAAAGAAAGTCCTTTGTTGCAAGTATGATTTTAACCAATTGATAACTATACCAGTGAATCCTACCCAATGTTCGAATCGATGATCCATGATCTGTGTCATTTTTCAAGTAAAATTTGTCATTAATTCATCTGCACGGTCTGATGGTTGACTTAGGGGCTGTGGGAGTGCCTGCTCAAAAAGAAGACATGTGTCATTGTTTATGACTCTCCTTCTTATAGTCATAGACTGCTTATGAATGTGAGGGGACATAGAAGCATCAAAGAAAACACAGAAATGATCAGATAAGGCCAAGTCTATAACAGTTGTAGAGACATTAAGACCCTTTGTGATGACAAGGTCAAGGGTATGGCCAAGAGAGTGTGTTGGTCCCTGTACATGCTGTGTTAGGTTGAATGTATCGATCAGTGTGAGTAATTCATTGGCAGAGGTGTTTTCTATATTATCTACATGCAAGTTAAAATCCCCTGATATAATAAGACTGTCAAATTTCAGACAAATGTTCGATAACAGTTCTGCAAACTCCTCCAGAAAAAGTGTTGCAGAGAGTCTTGGTGGTCTGTAGATAGTCAGTATAGGAGAACACTTAATGAGTGCACCTAAGTACTCAAAGGATGTAAAGTTGCCAAATGTTGTCTGTTTGCACTGAAAGGATGCTTTGAATATGTTGGCTATTCCTCCTCCCCGTCTATTATCTCTTGTGACACTCATGAAATCAAAATTGGGGGAGCCGATTCGGTAAGGGTAGTAAAGCTGTTTGCTTGTTTCAGCCAGGTTTCAGTAAGAAGTAAAAAATCAAGTTTGTGTGAGCAAATAAAATCATTAATTAAAAATGACTTGTTAGAGAGTGATCTACAGGGGCGGTTTTAGGGATTCAGAGGCCCTGGGCAAAGAACAGTTTTGAAGAAAGAATACCGACGCTAAATTTGCGACAAAAAACAATCTAAATCTGCCCATGTAGCCTATGGTCAAGTCAGATTTTCTTGTGCGTGCTGCAGGCTATGCTACTTTCGGTAGTTTTTCTATGAAGGGCCAATCTATATTTACAACACAACGATTAACTTGAACTTGAAGATGAATAATATGAACATACGTGACGTGATACGTGAACTACACATGAACAATAAACACTAGTGAACAAATCTAGTGCACTTGAACAACACTGCCACACGCCCGCACACACACGGGTACACCACACTTAAAATGTCAGCTACACACATGGCAAACAACAAAGTAAATTCATGGACGCCTACAGAATTAAGTTAACAGCAATCAAAAAGACTACAACCCCCCTGCCATATTCAACAGATTATTACTAGCTAAGGTTTACGCGTGCGGTCAAAAGTTTGTTAAGGTGGTGCTAGCTGTCAGAGAGTGACTAGCCTGTCATGCTATGAATTTGACGCTAGTAGAAGTCACAATAAGTAGACGCTAAATCCTACGTCAAATGATTTCAGATGCAATGAAAATAATATTACTTGTGACTGTCTTGGTAACTAGTGCCACGGCAGGCATGTGATAAAGGAAACCCTCTGTCCTACCTTAAGTTGGTGCAGCTATGATCCACAGTCATTTTCCCTCTGTGTGTTGGCCTCCGCTGCAAGCGTTGGCCCTACGTAACTACGTCATTAAGCAACATTTAAGGAATATTTTTATACTTTATTAAGGAATATTTTTATACTTTATTTTGTTTTGTGTAAAACAAAGTTTATGTATACTGAAATGAAATTCAAGCGTTTTATTTTACAGACATTAATGTCTTAGCCTACAAATGACCGCATGAAATTATTAGATAAACAAAACTCATTGGTCAAGCGCGAGGCCCGTCACAGCGTGAAGCCCAGGGCGATGGCCCCCTTCGCCCCCCCCTTGCGACGGCCTTGGTGATCTAATATTCAGAAGAGCTAGTTTTACAGTGAGCTTAGGGGTCATATCCACTGATGCGTTCTGAGGTTGTTTAGGAACAGGCAGGAGATTAGACTGGTTTACCCCATTCACAGGATACACACATACATGTCAAACAATTGCATGTTTGACATGTATGTGGACAGTGGCAATTTTTCTGGTTTTCTCATTGTCTAAAGGTGACAGCTGTGCCTTTTCTCTTGTAAAACCATGAATGTTGACTTCGGCACAGCACACACACACAGTTTTCAGTAATGTGCTCACCACTGGCCCTATCCACCCTATCTAACAGCAGTTTTAAAACGAACATGTTTACTAAACAGATATGGTATAGTTTTCTGCAATTCCTCCCTTTGTGGCCAGTATATCAGATGCTAAAGTTTAACAAATAAAACATGCAGAAGAGTCAGAAATGTCCTTCAAACAGTTGAAATACGGTACATAGTATGACCACCGCAGTGTATTGACATGTGGAAACTGTTGGTATGACAAGTGTGTGGTAGGGCAGTGTTGTGAGCTGAGAATTTGTGTGGAAAGGAGCATGGATGTGGGTTTTGAATAAATGACATTGTGGGCCCCATCATGCCGTGGCGCAGTGTGCATAAGCGACATGCGCATGCTGTCATTTCTATTCTGTGCCAGCGCATCGTTCATTTTTTCAGGCAAAAGTTGTCTAGATAGCAGATGACACTGCGCCCTAACGGGTGTGTCAGCAAAAAGAAGACGTGTGGTCTAGCGCAAAGCACGAGAGATGCTATTATAAGGACACAAAAGTCAAATTTGCCACCATTTTGTCACCAACAAAAACCTGGTCTGTCATCAGTTGTGCATTGCTGAAAAGCTATTTTAGCGGTGCACAAGGCTTTGAACCCAGATCCACCTGCTACTGCGCCAGATAGGCGAGCTCAACTGGCAGAAGAGCTGCAACATGTATAGCCTGTACAGCCATGTATTTTAATATTTTAGTAAGCAAACAGGCACAAATATAGAGTATACCAATGTTATGCAGTTTATACCAATGTTCTGCAGTTTATTTACGATTTCTTTTGTCGTTTTAAATAAACAGTGTGGCAAGTTGTAAGAAATGAAATGGACAAATCAAAAAGAAAACTAATGGACTAATGGTTTGATGGACCTCCACCTTCCGTTTATTTTTTATGTTTCCTTTGAGTTGAAAACTTTTGTTTCCCCCGTCTTCTAATATTGTTGTACCGCTTTCAGCACTGTTCAAAAGTTCTCTTCTTGCCAAAGGACGACACAATTATTGAAGATATTCTCCCATACTTCTTTGACCCGCGGAGGTTTTTGGGGATTCCTTCCATCCCCGAAGATTAACTGCTCACTCAAATTTGTTTTAAATGTTGGCGTATTCTAAATAAGCAAAATGACATTTTGTACAATTACAGTGCCCTCTACGGGCAAAATTTTATGGCATGTGCCGTGCTTTTAGGCTGGGTCGATATGCCTCTGTAACACTGGCATACTAACACAAAATCTGTGTCTTGGGCAAAATTGTTCACAACTTATTTAACAAAAACTGTTTTTTGAGACCTAGCTTTGACGAGAAACATCGCCCCCTTTGACGAAATGTCACAAATTTTGGTGCACATGAAAAGAAAGCTGTTTAAAGTTGGCATGTCAACTTTGACCAAATTTGAGCAATTAGAAGCCAACACATGGACTTTTGAAGAATTTTAAGCTATGTTTTGCATTTTCATTGAGATGTAACTTTCAAACGATTTACCTCAACATAAATCCTTTTGTCACGGTGGTCAATAGATGTTAACAATGTTGCCCGTGACCAGGCAACTCAAAAAAACAATTAAGAACGTGGCAGGCAGAAGTGACCAGTCGGACAAGGATGTAAAATTAAGTATAATTTATTAAAGACAATATAAAATAAAAGCAATTGGTGACAAGAATTAAAGTCCTTTGGGCTAGACCCAGTTCACACCAAGTCCTGTAGGTAGCAGCACAAACCTCGCTTCCCAAATCCACCCCCACACCAAAGAGCAGCAAGCGGCGGCAGAAGAGGCAAGTGGCAGCAGCAAACACAGCAAGGCAGGCGGGCAAGCAAGGTGGGCAGCAGCAGCGAGCACAGCAAGGCAGGCAAGCAAGGAGGGCAACAGCAACCACGAGCAGAGCAGCGCAGTCAAGCCAAGCCAATACTGCAACACAGGGAACACAGCAGCAGAACAGAGCGAGCGGACCACATACGTACCAGGCACGGTGCAGGCTTCAAGCACTTACTTCTGCTGGGCAAAGTCTGTGGCCCGGAACTGTTGTGTACACCTGACCTCGTCCACAGCTGCCGGAGTCCTGGCCAGCCCCTTCCTCTACGCAGGCAAAACCTGGTGATCTGCCGTCTGGTGCCATCCCTGCTCAGTTCTCCTCCCGCTGCGTCCGCCGGCTCAAAGACGTCCCTGCTGCCTTGCATCCTGTGGACTACCTGCCCAACAAATAAATAGACAACCCAGCCTCGCACACACCTGGCACATAATCAGCTACAATCAGCCATCTTTGCCATGATTGGAGGAGGTTAATTGGGTCCATAATCAGGCTGCAATGGGAACACCTGCGGGAAGTTAAACCAATAAAGAATGTGACACGACACTGCAAACAAAATAAACCACAGCAGTCCAAGGAAAAATCAAATAACACTGCAAACCAAATGACACTGCAAACCAAAGTACACACATCAAAATTTCACACTAGCCCCGTTTACATGGACACAAAATTTCACTTTTAATCTCTTTATTTACAGAAACCGATTAAAAACGTCCCATATATACAGTCAAATAATCGGATTCAAATGAAACCGTTTAAATTTTCAAACCGATTAAAATAGGTGGTTTACACCTTTCTTCAAACGCGAATCTCTTTATTTGAGGCTCATATAAACAGTTCGGTAGAATTCTAATAATCTGATTAAATTCAATCGGATTCAAAAAAGGTGTCCATATAAACGGGGCTACTGTGACATCCCCCCTGGCTTTTCCGTTGTCAGTCCCTGAGAATGTGGTGGCCCTGTAACCGTCAGTGGACCTACTACTGTAGCAAACAGTTCTACCGGCCCCTTGGTTTTGCACTGTCCGAATAAACCACAGGTTACCACTCACAGAGAGAGACGTGATGGTCGCTGTCCCAGATTCGCTCGGGTAGAACGCTGAGGTGGGTCCTGCTGAGCGGGGCGTGAGGAGTCACTGGTGCCAAGATTTCGGGACCCACCACCTGATGGGGCAGGCGCTGCTGGGGGTAGCAGATCTGCTGGAGGTAGCGGATCAGCTGGCATGGCTGGGGGCGGCTGGGTCCAAAATCCCCAGAATGGAACCACCGGTTGAGTTTGTTCTGTTGGTCGTAGTGGTGCTTGTGCTGTGCGGCTGCTGCAGTCATCTTTTGTTGGGCCAGCTGGTAGGTATAGGTCAGTCTTTGTTGATGTTCGGTGACCCAGTCCCCCTTGCTACATGTTGTTGAGGATTGGTCAATCCCCAAGGACACGTCCACAGGCAGTCATGGGTGCCTGCCAAACATGAGGTAGGCTGGGGCAAATCCAGCGCTGGTGTGAGGTGTATTATTGTACACCTGCAGCAGTTTAGGTAGGTATCGGTGCCATTGGGCCTGCTTCTCGATGGTCAGTCCACACATGTCTAACAGGATCTGGTTCATACGTTTCACCCTCCCATTACCGGCGGGCGGTATGGGGTAGTACGGCTTTTGAACGCCCAATAAGGGTCATAGAGCTGCTGCATAACAGCTGATTCAGAATTGGGCCCTTGGTCAGCGTGCAGCCTCATTGGACACCCAGAAGACAGGATCAGCAAAAATGGAAATCATACTGGAAAAAAAAGGACCAATACACAATTAACAGAAATGGAAAAAAAAAAAAAAAAAGCACATCAACTACAAAAAATAAATAATCCAAGCCTAAAGTCACTTCGTCTGGCAGCCACGTTCGGACCCTGCTCAACAGCGCCAAAAATGTCACAGTGGTCGATAGATGTTAAACAATGTTGCCCGTGACCAGGCAACTCAAAACAATTAGTAACGTGGCAGGCAGAGAAGTGACCAGTCGGACAGGGATATAAAATAAAATTTATTAAATATGATACAACAGTCAGTGGTGACAGGAGGAGGATCCGCTGGACTGTGAATGGTCAGGAGTTGCCAGTAGGAAGTTACGGAACAGGAAGTGTAGGATGTACGAATCTGAGCGCGGGTATGGTGAGGACGGGGGACCCAAGCGTAAAAAACCAAAGCATAATTCACACTATAGGAAACATACTGAGGATATGGATACAACAGTGAGGAAGGAGTCATATCAGGTATTTATCAGTTTGGTTAATGAAGCAGAATCTTTTGCGGGTTGGAGTCCGATCCATTTGACAAAGAAGGTGCATAAAGAATTTGGTGAAGTGGTGCGAGCGAGCAAAACAAGATCTGGGGCACTTCTGGTAGAATGCGTAAATGAAGAACAACAAACGAAAGCAGTTAAAATAACGAAGTTAGGCGGCCAGAATGTGAAGTGTGTGCTTGGTAGAGATAAGAAACTAGTGAGAGGAGTAATAACGGGAATCCCAGTTGACGAGTCACTGGAAGAATTGATTGCAAATATAGGAAATGTAAAAGTCAAAGAAGCAAAGCGCCTAAAGATGAAAAGGGACGGTGTTCTGATGGACAGTCTGTCGGTACTATTAACGTTTGATGAATCGATGCTACCGCAAAAAGTCTTCATTGGTTTTATGAGCTATGATGTTAGGGTGTATGTTCCACCCCCACTTAGATGTTTCAAATGTCAGAGGTATGGGCATGTTGCGACCATATGTAAAAGTAAGACAAGATGCAGTAAGTGTGGAGGTGAGCACAACTATGGAGAATGTGCAGAGGGGGCAACTCAAAAATGCTGCAATTGTGGAGGCAACCATAGTGCAGCGTATGGCGGATGTGAGGTGTTCAAACGAATGAGGGAAGTCCAGAGAATTAAAGTGGAGCATGGCATATCCTATGCAGAAGCAGTTAAGCAAGTCCCCAGACAGGTGCCCAATACTCAACGTAATAGCACTAATAGGAAAGAAGAGTGTATGACATGCAAAAAACCTAAAGATGATACCCTTATAGTAAAAAAAATGGATTTTGTTCTCTTTATGACTGATGTAATCAATCGAACTGCTCAGCATAAGAGCAGGACTGATAATATTAAAGTTATAGTGACGTCTGCCAAAAAGTTTTTGAATTTTGAAGGGGTGGAATGGGAAGCGGTTGTCGAAACGCTGAAGGAGCCAAGCGCTGGTGATGACCCAGGCTCACCTCAATCATTCTCATGGTTAGACGACTTAGCCTCTTTGTGATGGTGCTACATATCCTTCAATGGAATGCACGGAGTTTGATTGCTAATGGGCAAGAGTTTAAAAGATATGTGGAGACCCTTGAAGTGATACCTAATATTATATGTATTCAAGAATCATGGCGGATCCCCAAAATAGATTTTATAATAAAGGGATTTACCTCAGTAAGAAGGGACAGGGACTCTGGAAGGGGTGGAGGGGTTATCACCTTCATAGAGAGGGGTCTTCAGTTTAGTGACGTAAGGAAGGGGAAAGATCTGGAATATGTTAGTGTGGATATCTGGTCCAAAGAAGGGAAGGTATCAGTGGTAAATTTTTATAATCCTTGTAGGCAACTGGATTTAGAATTACTCAAAGGAATTGAGAAAGACTTATCGGGGAAAGTTATTTGGTGTGGGGATTTTAATGCACATAGCACTTTATGGGGGGACAAAACTGATACAAATGGCAATATTCTGGAGGAGTTCATGGAAGAAGGGCTAGTCTGCCTAAATGATGGTTCTACCACTAGGGTGGATTTCTCTAGAGGGGTAGAATCAGCATTAGATTTAACTATGGTGTCAAGGAACTTGGCTGACAAATGTGAGTGGGTGGTTCTGAATAATAGCACAATTGGAAGTGACCACTACCCCATCAGGGTGAAGGTTGGGATGGAAGCACAAAAAGGAGGCGTCACAGGAGGGGGCAGATGGTTGATTGAAAAGGCTGAATGGGAGAAATATGAGGAATTGAGTGATGATCTTCTTTCACGGGTTAATGAAAATGGGAGCGTGGAAGACTTGTGTGGGGAAATTAGTTCAGGTATAGTGGCAGCAGCAGGGGGAGCCATCCCAAAATCAGGAATCGGGCCCCTAGGCAGGATAGTGCCATGGTGGACAAAAGACTGTCAGGAGGCAGTTAAGGAAAGAAACAGGGTGTTTAGGGTGCTAAAAAGGGCTCATAATTATCAGTGCCTGATTAACTATAAAAAGGCCCAAGCCTTAGTGAGAAGGGTGGTGAGGAAGGCAAAAATGGAGTACTGGAGAGAGTTCTGCAGCTCAGTGGGGCGTACAACCCCAATAGAAAAAGTATGGGGAACGATTAAAAGTATGAAAGGTCTGCAAAAAAGCTTTGATTATCCCTTGATCAAGGATGGAGAGGAAGTGGCGGTCACAAATCAGCATAAAGCAGAGATCATTGCTAGAACTCTAGCCAAAGTACATAGCTCAGAGAACCTTAGACAGGAAGAGAAGAAAGGAAGGGAGGACACAATCTCAAATCAAGCTTTGTTGAATGTAGGGGATGAGCAAAGAGGAGGGAGAATGGATACCCTGTTTACAATGGCAGAACTCAACAAGGTGTTAAAAAGGGCAAAAAAATCAGCTCCAGGGAAAGATACAATTTCCTATGCAATGTTGGATAAACTGAGTGAAAGGGGAAAAGGAAAACTCTTGTTACTCTTCAACAAGATATGGGTGGAGGGTGTAATTCCTAGGGAATGGAAAGAATCACTAGTGGTACCCATTAGGAAACCCGGCAAAGACCCCCATAACCCGAGTAGCTATCGACCAATAGCCCTGACATCACAGGTTGGGAAAACCATGGAAAAAATGATTAATGAGCGAATGACTTACTGGATAGAGACTGAAGGCATTCTCCAAAGTTATCAGTGTGGCTTTAGGAGAGGGAGAAGTACCATGGACCCGATTGTGTCTTTAGAGGACACCATAAGAAGAGCACAAGTAAATAAAGAGGCAGTGGTAGCTATATTTTTGACATAGAAAAAGCGTATGACATGTTATGGACAAGAGGCCTGCTAATAAAGTTGCAGCAATTGGGGCTGGGGGGCAGGATGCTCCAATGGGTGGAAGCATTCCTGACTGAAAGGCGGCTCAGAGTCAAAATAAATGGGGAAGTAAGTGCTAGTTACACAGCAGAGAATGGCACGCCCCAGGGGAGCATAGTCAGCCCTCTACTGTTTGACGTAATGATTGACCAAATATTTAAAAATGTGCAGGGGATGGATGGAGTAGCATTGTTTGCCGACGATGGAGCCATGTGGAAGAAGGGGAGAAATGTGCGGTTCATCGTAAGGAAAATGCAAGAGGCTGTCAATGAAGTCCATAGGTGGGCAGTGCAGTGGGGATTTAGAATCTCAGTAGAAAAAACGAAAGTGATGTTTTTCTCTAGGGCAAGTATAAACCCTGAACTGAAAATCCACCTGTCAGGGAATGAGTTGGAAAGAGTGGATGAGTTTAAATATCTTGGGGTATGGTTTGACAAGAAGTTGACTTGGGCCTTCCATATTCAAAAAATGGTAGACAAATGTAAAAAAATCCTAAATGTCATGAGATGCCTGTGTGGGATTGACTGGGGAGCTTCAAGGGGAGCGCTAAGGGCAATTTACACTGGTCTGATGAGGTCAGTATTTGACTATGGATGTATAGCCTATGGGTCAGCTTCCAAGTCAGCCCTGAGTAAGCTGGATGCACTACATAATCAAGCTTTAAGAATATGCTGTGGAGCAGTAAAATCCTCACCTGTGAATGCATTACAGGTTGAAGTGGGGGAGATGCCTTTACAGCTGCGAAGAGAGCAGCTTTCCCTTGTATACTGGGCCAATCTCAGGGGACATGATGAGAGCCATATAGTGCAGCCAGTACTGACCCATTGTCAGGAACGACTACATGAGGGAGCGAGGAGCTTTGGGTGGACGGTGAATGACATGGTTGGGAACATGGGATTAAGCTGCTTTGATATTGCCCCTACAGTATACTACCCAATAGTCCCCCCTTGGACCTTTGAAGATCTGAAAGTAGATCTTGGTCTACTTGAGGAAAGGCAAGAGAGCGAAGTGAACAAATGGAGAGTGAATGAATACATCTCAGAATGCTACAGCCAGAGCATGCTGGTGTATACTGATGCCTCAAAGGGTACAGATAAAAGGGTGGGAGTGGCACACGTGGTCCCCGAACTGGAGTTGGCCATATATAAAAGAATAACGGATGACCTAGCGGTATATACAGCCGAACTAGTAGCAATATGGTTTGCCCTAAGATGGTTGGAAAGCAACGATAGAATGAGACACAGGCAAATCGTTATAGCATCTGACTCTAGCTCAGCCCTAGAAAGTATCCAGCTGTCTCATTCCACATCTAGGAAAGACATTCTCTGTGAAATTATCCATCAAGCAAACACGCTGATCAAGGCAGGTTTTAAGGTCTCATTTTTATGGGTCCCCGCACACATCGGGGTGATGGGAAATGAGATGGCAGACAAATATGCCAAAATAGCAGCAGGGAAAGAAAACATAGACACGGACATAAAGCACAGTAAAGCAGAGGTCAAGAGCATCATTAAAGCTAAGATCAGTGGGAAATGGCAGCAGCTCTGGGAAGGAGGGCCCACTGGGAGACATCTTTTCAGCATCCAGCCTCAAGTCAGCAAAATGGTCGGTGCTGTGGGCACAAGACAACAGGAAGTGGTATTGGCCAGACTGAGGATAGGGCACTCAAAGCTGAATAGCACCCTTGCAAGAATGAATAGGCATGCTGACGGTATCTGTGAGTACTGTATGGAGAGCTCAGAAACAGTAGAACATGTCCTAATCCACTGTAGGACATTCCAGCAGGAGAGGCAGAGGCTTACTGAACAAGTAGAGGCCAATAAAGTACCACTCAGTCTAAATAATATATTACACAGAGATAATGGGAAATTTTTTCCTTTTTTGTTTTCTTTTTTAAAAGAGACAGGACTATTAAAACGAATTTAATTTTCTTTGGTTTTTAGTAAAGAGGCAACTGCTGTACCACACTCCAGTCTAGCGGTGGCGGTAATACACTGAAATCATTGTCAACCGCCAGTAAAAAGGAAGAAGAAGAAGAAGAAGAAGATGATACAACAGTAAAAGCAATTTATAAAAGGAACGTAATCCTTGGGTCTAGCTCTAGTCCACAACAAGTCCAATAGCAATAGCCGAAGCGAGCAGCAAGCAGCAACACGGCTATGCAGGCTAGCCGGAGTTCAGCAGTAGCAATTCAGCGAAGCAGGCAAGCGGGAGGGCAGCAGTAGCAAACAGAGCAAGGCAGGAGCACAGCAGCAGCAACACAGCAAGGCAGGCTAAAAGGAGGGTAGCAGTCGCACACTCGGCACGGCAGGTTGGCAGGAGGGCCGCAGTAACAGCAAACCGGCACTGCAACAAAGGGAAAGGGGACGGCAGCCAGCAGCACAGCCACAAACTATACAAGTTGACACGAGGAGCTTGAGCACTTACTTTGCCGGGCACAGACAAAGTCTGTGGCCCGGTGGTGTGATAGCGCAGAAATAGAGACCGCCGGGAACCTGGGCCAGCCTCTCGCCGACACAACACACGAGACACGGCGGCAGGACAGAGCAAGCGGACCACATACAGGGAGGGTACGGTGTGAACAGCGAACACTTACTTTGCCGGGCACAAAGTCTGTGACCCGAAGCTGTTGTGTGAGCCTGATCTCGAACCAAACACGGCGGCCGAAGTCCTGGGGCCTATTTCACAAAACCAAGATAAGGGATTAAGACGGGTTTACTTGGTCATCCTAGATGACTTTAGCCTTGAAGTCGTTTCACAGAAGAAATCGCATATAAGTTACCATGGGGATTTATACCTTGCAGCTAGCCTGCTCCCGACCAGGCTAAGAACCAGGATTATTAAGACATGGATTCTTCTCCATTTCATCGCGCATTCTGGGATCCATCCATGCCGTCTTTTATAGAATAACGTGAACGCACTCTTAACAGGATTTGTTACACCTGGCTTGGCCTAGCCGCCTCAACTCATCCGTGCTCGGCGTTAGTGAAACGTATTCAGCGTGTTTACATAGACAAGGCTAGGTCAAGCCCCGTTTTCGTCACTTATCTTGGATGTGTTTAGTCAGGTTTTGTGAAATAGGCCCCAGGCTACAATGGGAACACCGGGGGGAAGTTAAACAATCAACAAATGTAGGCACGACACTACAAACCAATAAACCACAGCACATCAAGGAAATCAAATGCCAAAACAAAATAAACCACTGCAAGTCAAAGAAATCAAATGGCACTGCAACCCAAAGTACACAATCAAATCAAAATGTATTGCACTGTGACACTTTTAGAACTTTTTGTCAGCATTGTTTGTAGATGACGTGCCAGATTTTGTGAGATTCACATGAACGTCCTATGACAAGTTTGTTTGCTTTCACGATGTTAAAATTTCACGGAAATTGTTTTCATTGGAAGTAGGCATTGACCAGTGTTTTCAATGTGTGAGCGTTAATAGATTTCATGACAAAAAAAATTGGTTGTAAACATTACCGTTCTCTAGATAATAGGCAAAACGTCATTTCATACAATTACAGCGCCCCCTATGGGCCAAATTTTATGGCATGTGCTGTGCTTTTAGAGGTCTTTGTGCTGATCCTGCATAACATATTTTGTGCAGTTCCCATCTTCTCAGTCCAAGATATTGGTAATACAAAATCCCAATTTTTGCATTTACCCATATCACTAGGTGGCGCTATGCTTCAAGTGAGTGTTAAGCGGTGGTCATAATTATGTGCCAGTAAAGTATTGTTATTGATATTAATAATAAATCATGCAGACAATGCATGATGATTCCTTGTGTTCATTTAAAAATATGTATTATGTATGAGATAACATTAATTATGACCGCAGCTAGCAAAGCTAGTGAAAGCGGTCATATTAGTGTTACTGAGACTTTTTTCCTTTTTTTTCCCACAGATTTTCTGTCAATGATTGCCGGGACACTGGAACTCTGGGGGACATGAATCTTTGTAGGCATGTAGCCCTGGAACTTTTGGAGCAACTAGAAGCTTTTGGCCACCAAGGTGCCAGTGTCCATCAAAGTTTTTACTGAATAACTCAATGAACGTTTCACTGAACAATATGAAATTTTTGTGATATGTCTGTGTCACAGAGGCGTATCGAACCAGCCCAAATATGGTACATGTCATCTACAGACAATGCTGACAAAAAGTTATCAAAGGATTTATCTTGAGATAAACCGTTTGAAAGTTACATGTCAATGAAAATTCAAAACATCGCTTAAAATTCTTCAAAAATCCATATGTCCGCTGCTAATAGGGCGCGCTGTAATTGTATGAAATGTTATTATGACTGCCACTAGCGAAGCTAGCAAAAGCGGTCATTATAGTGTTGCCGAGACTTTTTTCCCTTTTTTTTTTTTTTTTTCACCGATCTTCCGTCAAAGATTGCCAGGGCACTGGAACTCTGGGGAATATGAACCTTTGTAGGCATGTAGCCCTAGAAGTTTTTGAGCGAATAGAAGCTTTTGGCCCCCAAGGGCCAACACTCCGCTCTGCCACTGTCCATAAAAGAGGGGGAGACGCCGAAAAGTTTTTGCTGAATAACTCAATGGACGTTTCACCGAACAACATGAAATTTTTGTGATATGTCGGTGTTACAGAGGCATATCGACCCAGCCCATAAACACTCAAAGTATAGCGCCACCTAGTGATATGGGTAAATGCAAAAAATAGGATTTTATATTGGCAATATCTTGGACCGAGAAGGTGGAAACTGCACAAAATATGTCATGCACAATCAGCACAAAGACCTCTAAAAGTACAGCACATGCCATACAATTTGGCCCATAGGGGGCGCTGTAATTGTACAAAATGTCATTTTGCCTATTATCTAGAGAACAGTAATGTTTACAAGCAGTTCTTTTTTGTTATGAAATCTATTGTACCTCCCGCATTGAAAACACTGGTCGACGCCCACTTCCAACAAAAAGAATTTCCGTGAAATGTTAACATTGTGAAAGCGAAACCAAACAAACTCGTCATAGGCCGTTCATGTGAATCTCACCAAATTTGGTACATGTCATCTACAGACAATGCTGACAAAAAGTTATCAAAGGATTGGTCTTGAGATGGACTGTTTCAAAGTTACATGTAAATCAAAATTCAAAACATAGGTTAAAATTCTCCAAAAGTCCATATCTCGGCTTCTAATTGCTCATATTTGGTAAAAGTTGACATGACAACTCTGAACGGCTTTCTTTTCATGTGCACCAAATTTTGTGGAATTTCATCACATGGTGCAATGTTTCCGGTCAAAGGTAGGTGTACAAGTACAGTTTTTGTTAAATAACCCAAGACAATGATTTTGTGTTAGTAAGCCAGTGTTAAAGAGCCGTATCAACCCATCCTATAAACACTCACTTGAAGAAATAGCGCCACCTAGTGATATAGTTAAATGCAAAAATAGGGATTTTGCATTGCCAATATCTACACTGACCTACCACAAACTCACCATACCTATGATTCCCACACTTCAATACACTGCGGCGGTCATACCATGTATGCGGTACATCTAGTTCTAGCACACTATTGCTTGGGAGAACACTTAGCACTTTATGGTTTTATTATTATTATTTCTGTACTATTTCCTGTCCTGACAATCACCCAGTTGTTGGGTTTGTTTTCTAACATATTTATACATATTTGGAGTGATTGGTAGAAACTTACCGCTTACAAAATGGTCTGAGCATATTCTAGATGTGCTGGATGGAGCATGCTTTCTATTTATGTTTGCTAGCAATGGATTGGGTGAACAAATGGATGGCAATGTTCCACAGACTGACTTGTTTGAGATTTGAGACCTACTTAAGATTTACAATAAAAGAAAGACTACCTTCATTTTTGGATTGTTGAGGCATGTTGATCTATTTTAGTACACCCCAAAAATAAATGGTAAAAAAGTATCTGGGGTCCACTTTAAAGGCAAGCCTCTCTAAGCAGTGAAATATGGGTGGTAGTAGCAGGAAAGGCCATTGGGGATGTCTGGTCTAGGTTAAAAAAGAAAACGGGTGATTTTTTAGGTCACCCAAAAATGTGGTGCTAAATCTGTCCCTTGCCTTATCATTGTGTATCTAGCCTGGTTTCTCATAATCACAACATACACCCACACTGCCACTGTGATTCCTTAGCCTGCTTTCATTGCATCCCTCAGTGCTTCAAAATAACCACACAAATCACTCTTTAGCTTTAAATGTGGGCAGGTGAAGTATGGAGGCCTAGTGGTTAGAGAGTTGGCCTTGGTATTACAGGGGCACAGGTTCGAATCCTGTTTCAGCAGGAAGAATGGGGGGGAGTAAATAAATAGTACTCTCCTGCACCCTCATCCATGGCTGAAGTGCCTTTGCGCAAGGCATCTAACCCCACGTTGCTCTGGGGACTATACCTGTACCTACTGTAAGTTGCTCTGGATAAGAGTGTCAGCTTAATTTAATGTAATATGAGGAAACATTCATTTTTCTACTAAGGCATTTTTCTCTTAATTTCTGACACAATCCCTCATCTTATGCACGGTCCAGATTGATGAATGGTGCAGTGCTACACCAGAGGAAGAAAGGGCAACCTTCATGTAGCTCGCAAATGTGGGACTGAAATACGGTCCATCCTCTCCAGCTGCCGCTCTCGCTCTATTCCCAGTTCGCTCATAATGAGCCTGTCCTGTAGATATTGCCTCTGCCACCAAGATAACGGATGAGTGTCTCACTCAAAGTTCACTCGCTGTGATAGCTAGCCTGCAAAACATGCTGATTCCGGAGGAGTCCCAGATCAATCTGCTGTAATGATATCCAAAGGCTTTTTTGCAGCTGATTCCTGAGATATACGCCCAACAATGAGGAATTACACTGGGTGGGATTTGTGGCAGTAAGAAACTGCAGCGGCCCGAGTCGAACAGCATCACCGAATGGATTATCTGAAATTGACAATTGCACATTACAGTGATGCATTTGTTTTGGCCAGTCAAGCTTCTTTTTCCCCTGGCAGACTGGTGGTAACTTGTGTGTCCAAGGGTCCATGCATAAATGTCCCCTTGAAGGTTGTGACAGAATATACAAGCACCGTTCAGCAGTTTAAAAACTGACCTCACAGGGAGGAAAAAGAAACACAATTAGGCTCACCATTAAGGTGACATTAAATTGAAAAACTGGTCAAAAAGAAAGGGTTATCAGAGAACTCTTGATAAAGAATAAGGTTACGCCTATAACTTTAGCTGCATCCGTTGCTAAAATGTAAGCATTGTCCAACTCTCCATGCTCAACAAAACAGTGGTACATGGTAGATAACATGAAGACCTGATTGTGAAAGTGGTGTAAAAGAATATGTTTTATGGTGATGCATGTGATTTACAGTAGATTTCTGGATAATATATACATGGAATGCCCATTTGTGTTAAAAACAATTACAGGAAATCTAATATCCTCAACTATTCTTCTGTCAAAGGTAAACCATAGTCTACAGGCTAAAGTGTACACAGTGGACACAGCTAATATATACAATGTGGAAACAGGCACAGGATGCTATTGTCGTAGGATGTCTATATTGTGTTAAAGCAGTGTCCACAGTACCCTTTCTGCTGAATTGCAGTCGCTGAATATTACAACATAAAGTCTTCAAGTCACAGCATAAAAATCAATATATGTCATTACACCCTCCAAAGTGTAGGCTACCATGTAACTGAAATGTAATAATTTTGTTTTTGTGCATCTTCAATACTCTCGTACATTTTTTCACTACATCATGGGATTTGTGTTAAGGCAACCACGTGTGGATAGAAAGCATGTATTTCAAATGTGCTGGACAAAATCCAATAAATCCACAACACAAGCATGGAGAGTTGGTTTAGTATGTGGAATCTCATAATGACACAAAAAGAATTATTTATTTCAATTGACTCTCTGTAGTTAGAATTAAAAAAAATAATCAGCCAACAACTCACACAGTGCCTGATATTTTAAACTAGGGTTAAGGTTTTGCCTGGAGTAGACAACTCAGAAATTCCATACAACAAATTGCATTATGCTATATATAGTATTACCAGTGCAATCCATACAAGGTAATTGAGGGCTGAAATAGAATGATACAGCCATGCGTGGGTGGAAGAGCCGCTGTGATAAGTTGTTAATAGGAAGTAGTCCTTTATCAAACTGAAGAAAGGCTGTTCAGCAGGCACTGCTGACTCTAGATGGGAGAAGAAGGAATCCCTGTAAATAGGTTAGCGCTCTGCTGAAGTGTGTCACATGCTTCATCAAACACACGGCCGTATTCCCACAGTTACAAAAGACAGCCTTTTGATGAGTGAACATTCGGTTCTTCTTATGCTCTCTCCTTCTCTCTCTCTCACTCTCTCACAAACACACTCTCTCTCTGACACACTCTCTCTTACTCTCTCTCTCTCTCTCTCTCTCTCTCTCTCTCTCTCTCTCTCTCACACACACACACACACACACACACACACACACACACACACACACACACACACACACACACACAGTCTCTCTTTCTTGCTGTTCTGTTTTTCTCCTTCTCTGTCTTCTGTCTCTGTCTCTGTTTTTGTCAGTCTATCTATCTATCTATCTATCAATCTATCTATCTATCTATCTATCATTTTTCACTGCAATCTTGCTGTTGAATTGAAACAGAAAATTGTGTCAGTTTGAATGGGATACTGGGGTGGATTGGTGAGCAAAAGTGGAAACATCACAAAGAATTTCTTCTGGAGGTCTTTGAAGGAGCATGATGATTGAATGATTACGGACATTTAAAAGAGATTATGAATGTTTAAAGCTGCCATGATTGGCCGTTCAAAGTTTGGTGATTTTTTATTCCTTTTTCCCTTCTACTACAGTTTTTCTGAATTGCTAAAGCACAAAAACCAATTGGCTGGCCCAATTGCCCAATTGCTTTAGCTACTTCTCACAACTGCTCACTCTTTTGTCAATACCTTAAACCATTTTAGGTAGTAAAACACAATTTGCAAAACTCACTGACTCCTCTTTGCAAAACTCTAAACACATTCTCATTGTCAAAACACACTTTGCAAAACTCATGCCTCCTCTTTGCAACACATTCTCATTGTCAAAACACACTTTGCAGTGTAGGACACATGTGATTCAAAATGTTGAACATTCTTCTCCCCATTTGATCATCAATAAAGCACACATGGCAGTAGCTAAGCACAATGAGTCAAAACTTTATTATTTCATTTCAAATGACCTGACACCACCAATGTAAGCCAATTGAGAGCCACAAGAAGGTTGCAGCTTGAAAATGGCTGCCAATCAGAGACAAGAGAGGGAGGGACAGAGCGAGGAAGAGGAGGTAGAGGAAGAACAAGAGGAAGAGTGATTTTTTTTCTGCTAACCAAATTAGAGTCACCATTATAGATCACGTTCTCGTCCATGGGTTGATGGCGATCTATGAAATTTTTTAGAGGCCATGGAATTGGCCTGTGCCATAGGCCAGGAACAGTGTCCAGGATAGATATGACACATCAGGGCATTCTTTCCCTGTTACCTGGCAAGGGACATCATTGCTTGTAATGTGGATGAGGTGCTGTGGCCTGACCAAACCCAAAGGCATGATATAGTAAAGCCCACTGATCTCTTGTTTGCAGCACTGTATACAGCACTTGTAGTTTTCATTTGTATGGCATTCCCAAAATATATTTTTGTTTGAAGTATTTTAGCAAGTAATCTAATATTACCACTTAATTTTAGTCTATGTACAATACATATACATCCGAATTGTGCTATTTTTCAGTTGGAAATGCATTTTCAGGCCTATAAAAAACAACTTATGCTATTATACACATCTGAACATTGTGCTTTTCATTTTTTGGTGTAGTGTTTACTAACTGCTTCATTGTAATTTCATTTTGACAATTGTGTCAATGTTTTGAGGACAGAGTTTGGTTTTGAGCACACGTAAAACTGTTTTGAGGGTTGTAGTAGCTTTTGCAACAAGAGTCAGGAGTTTTGGGACATGCATGTGAGCAATTGGAGTTTGTGTTTACAGTTTTGAGAAAATGGGGCAAGGTTTCAAAAATTGAGTTTTAGCAATTGTGAAAAACTGTAAAAGATCCCCATGATTTAAACAACAAATACAGTGTGGTCTTTTTAAAGTTGGGGTGAAACAGAGTATTTTTGTGCAAACATTACAGAGGGTCAGTCTGTGTGCAAAATCTAGTGATATTTCCACAAAAAAATCGTTGACATTTCTCAAGTTTATCAGTTTATCAGCACAAATTGTGTCCTCTGCTTATCCAAAGGAAGTGTTATTGAATAATCCAAGGGACAGAGTGAGAGACCTTTGATCTCTTTGCTTTCTAGAGAACAGCTGCATTTTAAAAAGCCAATCACAAAATGAATGTAATTGCCAAATGACACGTGGATTTTTCCAGCGGGGCATGAAGAAACAATATAAATGACACATGAAAATGTATTGCTTTTTGTGGGACAAAATCTGTTTATGAGTGTCACTTTGGCATTACATAAAGGGAAAGGGTGGTAATACCTTTTGTCAGGCAAAGTAGGCAAGTAACCCACAGTTATTATAAAGGACAAAAGATATTACTACCAAGTTATTTCCTCCTAATATCAAAGTTTAAATGTGGCACTGTATTTTATATATATGGTATTCTGGTTTGCACATTATGAACCTAAATCATTTTACTAATACATACAAGGGATGGCAAATTAGCACAGATGAAATGCTAACACCATGTATGCTTAGGATTAGGGTAAGTCAGTTTTGTGGATAGGATTTGTTGTGTGCTAATGTACAGTCTACAGTGCCTGACAAAAGTCTTGTCGCTTATCCATTTTCTAGAAACAAAAGCTTATAACCTTACTTTTAATTAATCCATTGGTTTTAGAAACGTCTCATATGAAAGCTAAAACCCTCCTAAATGATGTTAATATACTGAAAATAAATTTGCTTTACTGAACAAAGATTTATAATTTAATGAACACAGAAAGGTCAGATTTTGGCAAGACAAAAGTTTTGTCGCCTACAGAAAATTGAACAAATAATTTACTTCAAATACAAAAATATGTTGCATAACATCAGTGAATCAAGTAATGGTGCTGTGAGTTTCATATTTAATATCTTGTATGACTTCCATGAGCTTTAAGGACTGCATCCATGCGGTTCAACAATGATGCTATACAATTTATTGATGAAGTCATCAGGAATAGCAAAGAAAGCAGTCTTACATGCCTCCCAGAGTCCATAAAGATTCTTTCGTTTTGCCTTCCATGCTTCCTCTTTGATTCTACCCCAGACATGCTCAATGATGTTCATGTCTGGTGACTGGTCTGGCCAGTCCTGGAGCACCTTGATCTTCTTTGCCTTGAGGAACTTTGATGTAGAGATGGAAGTATGCGATGGAGCACCATCCTGCTGCAAAATTTGTGGTTGGGAATGTAAGAGGTTGCTCATACTTCTTGATATTTTAGGCTACTGATATTGCCTTCCACCCTGCAAATGTCTTACTGAATGTAACCCCAGACCATGATTTTTCCGCCACCAAACTTAACTGTTTTCTGTGTGAATCTTGGATCCATGCGGGCTCCAGTAGGTCTCCTGCAATATTTGCGGTGGCTGTGATGTAATTCAACCAAAGATTTATCTGAGAAATGTTCTGCCACTTTTCCAGCGTCCATCCTTTTAGCAGGCTGTGGGCCTTGCAAAATGTTTTTAAATTGCCTTTTGTTTAGTTCTGGTTTCTGTGCACTGATTCGACCATGGAGAACTTTTCCAGACAGAATTCTACTAACTGTTCTGGTTGACACAGGGATTTGAGGTGACCAGGCCTGGTGGAGCTCTGCTGCAGTGGAAAAGGGGCTGGCCTTGGAACAAACGGTCCTCCCGAGCAGTTGTCTAGCAGGGTCTGCCGGACCTGGGCTTGTCAAAAACATCTCCAGTCTATTCAGATCTTTTTCTTATTCTTTGTACTTGACGCTGAGACACATTGAAGGTGTCAGCCACCTCAGCACTGGATCTGGTCTCCACCCTCTTGATAATTAATGCTTTGGTCTCAGGGTGCATCTTAGGCATGTTGTCAGATGGCAAGTTGGAGTTGATGTGAAGGTCTGGTATGCTGGGGTTCTTTTTATACACATCCACTAATTGATTGATCAATAACTGATCACAGGTGAGACTGTCTAGGATTGGGTGTATCATATGACAAGGCGACAAGACTTTTGTCTTGCCAAAATCTGACTTTTCTGTGTTCATTAAATGATCAATCTTTCTTCAGTAAAGCAAATTTATTTTCAGTACATTAACATAATTTAGGAGGGTTTTAGCTTTCATATAAGACATTTCTAAAACCAATAGATTAATTAAAAGTATGGTTATAAGATTTTGTTTCTACAAAATGGATAAGCGACAAGACTTTTGTCAGGCACTGTATACATTGTGACAGGTATTTGGTAGGTTAAGCCTGTTAAGTTAAGCCTTTAGTAAGGTTAAGGTTAAGGTTTTTTTTCTGTAACTTTTAAGTTTTCAGTTTATTGGATGTAGCAGAGTAAAAGCCCTCTGCATTCTCTTCCTGTTATTACATAGGGCAACCATATTTTGTTTTTTATAAGAGAGGAAAGTGGCATATGGCAGATGGGTACCCACAGTGAGGTAGAAGGTTGAAGCTGTGAAATGGGATTGGGGGTAGGGACGTTTTCAACCTTTAAGGACACCCTAAGCTTAGTCAGGACCAAATGAAAATAAAAAAATAATCCAAATATATATATCTGAAAAAAGGTGTTTCAGTAGACAGCAGTACACTGCAGACTATGGTAGATATAGTAGTCAAATAAGAGAGTGCAGTAAAATAAACAAGAGAACACAGTGAAATAAATAGAAAGTGTAGTAAAGCAAAAACAGCTGAACAACTGTAAAAGCACTCTGGGTACCGGATCTGAACTCAAAACAACCTAGGCTGAAGCTCCAGCAAAATTAGCTGGCGACACCCCTGGTTGGACAGGGGAGGGGAAGGTTGAAGTACAGTATAAGGTTAACAATACATTTTCATTATAGCATTAATTTGCATGTAGCTCCCAATGTGTTTGTGACATTAAGTGAGGGTTAAAGTGGATTTTTCTTGAGAAAAGGAAGATACAAGGATACAAGGACTTTATTGTCATGTGCCTCATAAATTTCCATTTATGAGCAATGAAAAGTTGTTTTGCTCAGAAAGAAAAAAAAAGAAAATTTAGTAGCTGAAGGGGATGGGAAAAAAGGAGTAAAAAAGGCCCTATGAGGGCAGTTCAGGGTGATTAAGCAGCCTTATGGCTTGTGGATAGAAGCTGTCTCTTAGTCTTCTGGTATGAGACCGTATACTCCTGTATCTCCTGCCAGAAGGTAATAGGGTGAAAAGTGCATGACTGGGGTGATAGGGATCAGAAATAATGCGTTTTGCCTTTCTTATACAGCGTTGGTTGTAGAGACAGTGTATGCTGGGCAATTCAGTCTGTATAACTCGCTGAGCAGACCTGACTACACGCTGTAGGGCTCTCCTGTCCTGGGCGTTGCTGTTTCCATACCAGGCTGTGATGTTACCAGTCAAAATACTCTCAATGGTACAGCGGTAAAAGTTGGTCATTATTTCACTGTCCATGCTGAATTTATGCAGCCGCCTCAGAAAAAAGAGCCGCTGTCTTGCCGTCTTCGTGGTGATCTTGATGTGTTCAGACCAGCTTAGATCCTCACTGATGTTAACTCCAAGGAATCTGAAACTGCTAACTCTCTCCACCTCTGTATTATTTATGTAGATTGGCTGATGTTCTTGTTGTTGTGTCCTCCTGAAGTCAACAATCAGCTCCTTCGTCTTGGTCACGTTGAGAAGCAAATTGTTGCACTCACACCAAGATGACAACGCAGCTACCTCAGTTCTATAGGCAGACTCATCTCCATTTGTGATGCAGCCCACGACCGTGGTGTCATCGGCAAACTTAATGATGGAGTTAGAACAGTGGATGGCTATGCAGTCATGTGTAAATAGGGAGTAGAGTAGAGGGCTGAGCACACATCCTTGCGGGGCGCCGGTGCTGAGGCAAAGGGTGGAGGAAGTGATCTGGCCCAGCCGTACAACTTGTGGTCTGTCAGTGAGGAAGTTTAGAATCCAGCGACAGAGGGAAGGGTTGAGGTTAAGGTCTTGCAGCTTCATCACTAACCTGGATGGAATAATGGTGTTGAAGGCAGAGCTGTAGTCAATGAAGAGCATCCTTACATAGGTGTTTTTGTGTTCTAGATGCGTAAGAGCAGATGGTAAAGAACAAGCCTTTCCTAAAAATGTGTGTCAGGCTTTATATTTGTTTCAAACCATTTTTCAATAATGTAACTAACAAAACAAAACAGAAGACTGTCAGTAATGTCACTTCTTGTAAAATCACATAAAAATGCCTATAACAGACAACAGGAGCCAAGTAGCACACTTTCTGTGTTAATGTCATAAAATGTCTTGCTGTCATCAAGCCCTTGTTTACAGGTTGTCTATCATTTATATATCTGTTACGAATGACTGACTGAATGAATGAAGGAATGAATGAAGGGGATGTGTATCTCAAAGTGTGATTCTACCAGTGCATCTCGGTTAGCTTCCTAGTGTTGGCACCGGCCACTGTTTCTAAGAGACATTCACATTTACATGAATATTGATTTAGATGAGGACACCACTCTCTCTTGTCTACTTATGTGGGGAAGAAAATGCTACACATATAATGATGATGGTTTCATCTGATTTTGAGATGAACACACACACATACTCATACGGACCTTACATGTCCCAAAACAGGATCTCTACGACAAATACACCCCTTTTCTTCATAACACCTCTCACTACTTCTGCCACTAGCAATGATCCTCCTTTTTTAGACAACACAGCTTCTTTTTATTCAGTGTGAACAAGCAGTAATGTCTGGTCCCCCCTTTTTTCCCTCTTTGTCTCTCTCTCTCTCTGTCTCTTTTTGTCTGTCTCTCTCTTGTCTATTTCTGTCTGTCTGTTTCTCTCTCCTTTTCTCTCTCCTTCTCTCTCTCTCTCTCTCTATGCCACTTTTTTTTCTCCCTCTCTCTCTCTTCTCCAGTGACAGTCTTTCATCGTCTCCTCGTTCGGTGGTGAGTGCTTGCCACCAGAGGCAATGTAAGAGTGAGGGCACTGGTGGCCCCCTTTGCTGACTGAGAAAGGTGGGGGCTCGCAGGGGAAAGGAGGGAGGACGTTAGTGGTTGTGTGAATGATGAAGTGCCGAGCAGATGAGTTAGCTCTCCCTCCGCCGGGCAGTGGCTCTAAATACTGGCGTGGTGACAGTGGGGATACAGTGGTGCAGAGTGCTGAAGGAGTAGAACAGAGACTGTAACACGATTCAATTATATCTCTAATCCCCCTCAGTGCAATTATGCTATAGAGAAGGTCTCAGCGCACATCACTTAGGTGGCCAAATGGTTGTTTCAATAAAATATATACATATATGGTTGTGTGAGCGAAAGTGTGTATATATGTGTGTGCATGTATAAGTGAATATTTACACGCACACACACACACACACACACACACACACACACACACACACACACACACACACACACACACACACACACACACACACACACACACACACACAAGCGCAGACATACACATCCTAATAAAGACACTCTCATGAGAGCTGGCTCTCCTCCAAAGGGCCCCCTATACTTCATGGCCTCAGCACTTCCCCTGATTGTCACAATGATTCTGTCATTAATGCACCAGAAAAGGCTGCACCCATTCACAAGAAGCCCTGGCCAAGCATGACTTTCCCAATGTCTCCCACTAGAGGAAACCATGGAAGCCTCTAGATAAATTACAGAAGAAAAATTACAGAAAGAAAGACAAAGCTCCATAGTAAAGTGTGTCCATATTCTACTCAGCTGTCTCAGCTCGATATTACAAGAGCACAGGTGGCAATAACAGGTGGCACATGGTTTTTTATTTAAATAGTGTAATGGTATGGGTGTTTGATGGCTTGGCATTCTTATCAGCTGGTTGTAAAAAACAGGGCATCTTAATTAAAGATCTGTGATGAGAATTATGGCTAAATAGTCAAAGTAATAATAAATCTGACCCTTGTATGTGTGAATGTGTGTGTGTGTGTGGGGGGGGGGGGTGTCTGTGTCTGTGTGTGTCTGTGTCTGTATGCATGTGTTTCTATACTTTCTTGTGCCCATTCTTCTACTAGCAGTTTGTAGCAACCAGTAAAAAGTGTTTGTCTTATGTGTTGTTATTTTTCCAAGTGTTTTTAAGAGTGCCTGTGATGGATTGCAAATGCATGTATCATGTAATGCCTGCATTTTGTGTGTGTTGAGAGAGAGAGACAGAGAGAGAGAGAGAGAGACAGAGAGAGAGAGAGAGTACAGTATGTGTGTTGGAGTTAGGGAAAAAGGAAAATAGAGACTAATTGTGTGATCGCCTAAGTGTGTGTGTGTGTGTGTGTGTGTGTGTGTGTGTGTGTATGTGTGTACACCTGAATGTGTGTGTCACAAGTGTGTGTGGCTACCACGTGAGAGGTTGACATGAAGATGAGTGTGTGGCACAGGAGCGCTTGCTGCGCAGTTAGTGACAGACATGACTTATGGAGCACAGCCGAGAGTGTCTGACAGGCCTATTTCAGCTGAAAATAATCTCTGTTGGGCCAGAGCATTGACCATCATGTTGCGAATCATTACACACACACTTGCTCTCAACCCCAGGGTCTCTGATTGTATTTGGAGAAGTGTTTAACCTCTGTGTTTGTAGAAATCAGTATATCGTATGTCACTGCAGACATTGCGTGTGTTAACATGCACCTCAGTATCTCAAATCTGAAGGTTATTCCAGTTTCGATCATATGTGGAATAAGGTATTTACAGGAGAAACGTGTATATTAATATCCCTGTTTACATGATAAACACTAGGGCACCACCTTATTCGGGGAAATGGAAGCTGGAATACAGTGTTTACATGTGTGAAGAGCAAGCCAGGATACTTCAGTATCCCATGTTACGCCTATATGTTATCATGTTACACCTCTACTGCTCCATCTACACTGGCTTCCAATATCCCAGTGGATTAAATTAAAAATTCTACTTGTCACATTTAAAACTCTCCATAATCTTGCCCCACCACATATCAAGGAACTGTTACTGATCTACACACCCTCACGTTCACTGAGGTCATCTTGCTCACCACAATGGGTGCAAGGGTCTTCTCATATGCTGCTCCAAAATTATGGAATTCCCTTCGAGTAGGTCGAGTAGCTAAAAGCTTATAGTGATCAAAAAAAATTGTGAGCATCTAAAGGATTGCATGATGGAGATAGATGGTAGACTAATTTAGACACGAGGAAAAGATTACATTGTGGTAGAGGAGACAAGTCATCAGTCCTTGTCTCACCTAATAGACACTGCTGTCATATCATGATACAGGTCAGAGAAGAACACCCTGGGACACAAAGCACATGATTGGATAAGAAAGGTAAATGTGTAGTCGATAAAATGCCTCTAAGCAAGCAAAATATCATACAAAAAAGCTCAATTTAGAAACACTGTCGGTAGACGATGTCTATATACTGTGGTTTATTAAGGATGTTCATGGTGTTCTATCTGCCTTACAGAAGACTTGTTCAGGCAAAGCAGTTATGTGATGTTTAGATGTGTGCAAAAGTGTTGAAAACACAAATACATTTCACAGCTCATATGGTGGTGTGCTGTCTGCAGATCATGCAGGATTACACCCTATGACCTACACAATTCTCACTGCATAATTGGTGTTGCCACCATGGGATTTGAGAAGAACACCAGCCACTGCAGCACACAATTATTAATTCCATTATGCAATCAAAGACGATGGTGATGATGGTAATGATGATGGTAGTTTGTGAATGGTAATAAATGTACATCACAGTCATCTTCATCATCGTCATCGTCATCATCATCACCACCATCACCATCACTGATCACAGAACATGAGACATGAAACATAAAAATATTAATGATAGAATAGAAAACAAAAAATATATATACAATGTAGCACTCAAGCTAATTCTAGACACATAGACCCTTTTCTACTGTGACCATTCATGTATTTTCCAGAATCCTACATTGGGGTTAGATATTTACAGAGCTCCCAGGAAAAGTACATTAAATGTAATTATTTTGTGAGTTGTTCCTATATAACATTATTTCCACATTACAAGTAAATTACAAGTGAGGAATCGGTCTACAGCTGGATTGGCTCAATGCTAATCTTATCTGTGACTAAGGCTTTGTCTCAACACACTCCTTGGTGTCATGTGCTGTTGCCCTCATGCTATACAAGATACTATGGCTTGAAAGGGGGCGGCACAAAAGACGTCAGCCTCTCGCCTCTCTGCTATGAACATTAATAGGCTTGCAACATGACAGACCATTCATCATTTGCACCGCCTTTTTTTTGAAGGTAGCGCCTGGCCCAATGGCACATTTTGAACATTTCAAGCTTTATTAAGCGTGACCATCCGTGCTTTGGAGTGGCTTTGCTCTTATTGGTGGGAGGAGATGTGGGAGATGGGGTGCACATGTGTGTATCTATGTGCGTGTGTATGTGTATGTGTATGTGTATGTGTATGTGTATGTGTATGTGTATGTGTATGTGTGGGTGGGGTGGAGGTTATATGTGTGTGTGTGTGTGTGATTATGTGTGTGTGTGTATTTGTATGTGCATGTGGTGTATGTGTGTGTATCGGGGGTGGGGGGGGTCTCCACACCATAGCTCTCCTCTCGTGCCTCGCTCACTGCTTGATCCACAAGGGCACTTGTCACGATGATGAATGTAGCCGTGCTGTGGGTTAGGTTAACTGCTAGTGATACCCTCCCAGAGCAAGGAGCAGGGCAGGGAGACATACCTGAGACAAGGGGCCATTTTAATACACCCTTGTAAGTGGCTCCTTATGAAATGTAATAGAAATGTAATACGAGATGACTATTGCCATTAAAGACAATAATAAGCTAGCATATAAGTGAGTGTAGAGGTGAGTGGAGTCAGAGAAATATAATAATAATTAAAGAAAACAGTCACAGGCTCTCTGCTGAGCGAATGATTATTTTGCAGGTACTCTTCCCAATAATCTTTGACAGCAATATTGCCTCGGTTAATTGTTGTTTTACAGCCTCTGAATGACAAGGGGGACAGGGCTTCAATAAGCTGACACTCGTAGTTGCACATTTTTTCTTTATTGGCTGAGGTCCTGTACTGTAAAACGCATCAGTGTGCTGCTGATCTGTGGCTGTGTGTCTAGGGTGCCTCGTCGGCCTGATCTATGTCTCTATACCCACCCACTGCCGTCGGCTCGCTTCTCCTCCTGTCCTGTCCATTTCTCCCTCCCATCTTTTTTACTGAAGTCAGCATGGACTATATCTTACCAGAACAGTAGATTTCCTCTCTCCCACATCTGGGCTTTGTTGGTGCTCTGGCCACAGATATTTAAGTGCTGACACACTCCTGTCTTTTCTTGACGGTGTCAGACATCATATCACATACCTCTGGGGTGTCAGTGCAATCGCATTGTATGCTTGATGCAATAATAACATGTAAGGTTGGGTAAGTGACAGCAGCAGTCCCCAGGGTCTCTCTCAAGGCATCAAGGTTGACTCGACTCGTCATTATCGAATTGGATTTTTCTGTGGCTGACCTCCATCATTACTGTGTGTGACACAGCTCACCAGCATGTGTGTGAGTCATTGTGTGTCATTGCTTGCCCTTGATTGTCATCGTCGACCACAGCTTCGGAGTGGAGTCAACACCACTAGCAGCAACGGCGGCAGCAGCACCCCCAATTCAGCTATTTTCTGGAGAAAGCGTGAGTCCTCCGCTTTTTTCCCTTGGCAATTCTCTTTCCTTTTGGCACTCCAATCACAGCCCCTCCCCCTATCTTAGTCCCTCCTTCCACCCCCATCCCCGCCTTTTTTAATATCACTAATTTAGATGAATCACTTCTTCAGAGGGAATATTTACACAGCCCCCTCGCCGACCACCATGGGAATTGAACTCATTGCCTCCCTCCAATTACATGATTCATGAGCCCATTGTCATGTATCAAATCTATTAATAACCTGTCATATTCTCATAACTTTGTGTAGATTTCTCCAAGCTTGTAGGAGCATGAGGTGGGAGAGCGCTTGTATGTGCATGTGCACATTTGTGTGTGTGTGTTGGGGGAGGTTAGTCATGGTTGTAGATGGGTCCTCCACTTTACTGAGATCTCCCCCTTCTTATTCAGTCCTTTGGACTTCCCCCGTTGATTCTAATTCACAGTCTCCACTACTGTGAGGTACAGCAGTTAAAGGCTCCTCAAAACCAATACATAATATCAATTTATATAGCACACATTCTAACTGCTCTCATATCCAGTGAGGACAGGTGCAAATTTCTTTGCCTGTCACACTGCCTCCATGTTAGTGGTCCTGGTCCACACAGAAACATCTAAATAGTACCATGACATCCAACCTGGATGTCTTCCCAGGGGAGAAGAGATGGAGACATTGTGAAGGTGACCGAGTCCCCTCATTTTCAAACGCCTCAAGCACTTTTTACAATGACTCCACTCAGATCCAGAGGACAACCAAGCCATGAATGCCATTGGATGGTGATGGACCATGGAGCTGGTGGTGCTATTTGTCAACCCCCCCCCCCCCCCTCAGCCAAACAGTGGCTCTTCAGAAACGCACAGTATTTGTATCTATCCTTAAACTGTAATGTGTTTTAAAAAAATGTAAAATGACATTGAAGGAAAATCATGTATCGTGTTCGTGGAAAAATGATGAACAGAGCATAGTTGACAGTGGAACAACACAGCTCCCAACAGCTGATCTCTGATCTATCAAGGCCTGACTTTGGTGGTGCATATCCCCACTGGGATGCTTGTCACACTGAATGAAAGACAACAACACCACCCTTCCACCCCTACCCAACCCAACCCACCACCACCTTCCTCCCTGCCCACCTTATCCATCTGACACACACGCAGCTGCACCTTGTTGTGTATAACGACATCTACGCAACATCAACAAGTGGATTTGAGATGGCAAATGCTAAGTGGACCTCTCACAGTAGATACATCTAAGCCCCCCAATCCCCCCAAGGCCTTCATGTCATCGCCAGTGCATTGTTTACGATTTCAGAAGTGCTTGGCGGAGAAACAAAGGGCTCAGAGACTATAAAAAAAGCAAATTACCAGCGTGCCTCTTCTGAAGCTCAAACTGCTGAATGCAGTTCTTTTCACAACATGAAATGATGATATGTAATATACCTTTGGGATCAGGATCTATATTTCTATTATGAAAGTTCAAGCAAGATATATTAAAAATCTATCTAGGTTCACCCCAGGGTTTCATTAGGGCTGTTGGAGGCCTGAGAGTGGTGGCTTCTGCTGAGGACTTTTTTGCTGGTAATTATTCATGTATTGGTTATTACCAACCTAGGAGAACTGTAGGCCGGCATAGAAATTCACCACAACAGTCAATATGGACATGTCAGGGATCCCAGCTCCAGCCAGGAAAATTGAACTGTGTTGTTCCATCGCAGTCACACATGCCATCTCTCTGAGCATGGTGCTTGTTTCATTGTGAGAAGGACTAGGAGAAAGTGTGGACAGCTTTCAGTCAGCCATGTTGCACATAACTGTCATGTGCAGACATGTAGCTGAGGTACTGTGGTTAAACAGTTTTTGTATAGACATGGGAAACATCTGGCCTGGTGGAGTAGATTAACTTTGTTTGACTTTGTATAGAGAATATGGGTACTGTCCATTGCCATACATTTACTTCCTGGTGAATGCCTTATTTCGCGTAAATTTTAAAACTATTGGGCCACCCTTCAACCAAGCAAGGCTGATAGGAAACCAAAACATTTTGTTGAGTCAAGCTGGAGCCTTAAGACAGTTGCCTGACTATGGTGGTGCTAGCCTGGCTAGGAAACCCCGGCTTCAGTCCTGTGGTATTTGTTCTACCTGTGCATTTACTTTGGAGATTTCACAAATTTCTTACCTGTGCCTGGCTGAAGAATTGTGGTAATTAGAATAAGCTGGTTGTGGTATGACCTTTTACTCTCTAGCCAGATTACCCACCTCTGTTATTTTCTATAAACTGTAAATTAAAATTCAATGTTAAAATATAAATAGATAGTTAGTTTTCTTGCTGTCAAACTGCAGTTTTGTTTCACCATGGTGATATTAATCAATGTTGTTTGTTGCATTGTATGTGTTTGTGTGTGTGTGTGTGTGATGTGTGTGCAAGTATGTGTATGTGTTTGAGCGTGCATGTGTGCGTGTGTGCATTTATTTGTCTGTGTGCCTGCCTGTGTGCTGTGAAGGTTAGCACAAAGGGAATTATAGTGCCCCTGTGGAATGGATGTCCGTTCTGTAGTTATAAGCCATGAACAATTTATTTGTAATTATAGCACCTCCAATAGAACAAATTTTACAAAAAACTTACAGTAGTTTAGACAGTAGTACATACCGTATGTCTGGAAAGATTCCAATTCATCCAGGTCATGTTAGTAGAATAAGCTAAGTTGTAAGCAACTTCTTTTTGTAGCTTGAAGACGTTTCACCTTTCATCCAAAAGGCTTCTTCAGTTCTGCCATGATAGTAGGAAACCAGGAGCCAAAAAACTCAGGATCACTGGAGATGGAGCTGTGAGCCACACCCACCATCACATGACAAAGGGTCACATGAGTCTACCCTCAAGGTGTCTCAAGGCAGAATGGCATGTAGCAAATAGATGATGACGCAGGCCCCTTCCTCTGTTCAGAGTGGGTTGTTCTAAATGGATATAGATGGCCTCCTTCACTCCTCTGTCAAACCACCTGTCTTCCTTGTCTAAGATGTGTACATCTGTACTTGTGTACATATAGATGTGTCTTTGAAGGAGTGTCCCTTCTCCTTTAGATGCAGATGTACTGCTGAATTCTATCCTGAGTATCCTGTGTTGAGTCATGCATCTGTGAGATGGTTGTTTAGTTTCCCCAATATACAGATCTGGGCACTCTTCACTGCATTGTACTAAACCATGTTGTTGAGGTTACGTCTTGGAGTTTTGTCCTTGGGGTGGACCAATCTCTGTTTGAGAGTGTTGCCAGGTTTGAAATATACTGTGATGTTGTGCTTCCCAGACAAACCAGATACGTAGGGCATCACCTTGTGATTTCTTCTGTTGCTTTTCTTTGTGCCTGTTCGTGTTTTGTTCTCTTTTTCCTGTCTTTTTTCTGTCTTGATGAATGCCCAGTTGGGGTAAAAACAAATTCTTAGTGCCTGTTTGATGTGTGCATGTTCCTTGTCTTTTTCCCTTTGCTTTGGATGAAATGCTGTCTGTTGTCATACCTAACTGTTTTGCAGTTATAAACTGAAATGTAATTTTTGGTAATTATAGCAGCTCATATAGACCAAAGTGTATGAAACATAATGTGCTTCTTATTTGGTGTGTAACTTCATAATGCTTTAACTTTTGAGTTTCCTGACAATCAGATGAGCACCCTCAGAGGAGTACGTTTACTTTGCCTTTCAGTTCCTTATGAAATTGGGTAAAATGTGGCCAACAGAAAGGGGCGTGGCCTCATGTGTTTGAAGTGGGTTGACTCAGGGAATGTGGGTAAACAAGAATTGTGTTTCTATACCTTATTGTTTTGGAGCTATTTGGAGTCAAAATATATTTTTTGTAAAATATAAGCACCCCCTGTGAAACAAAGTTTACAAAACATAATGTGCTTCACAGGTTGGAGTAGTGATCCTACATAGCAAATTTGATGTGACAATGACTTTCCCTGGACAAGATATTGACGATTCAAAACCTCAATTTTTACATGTATAATATTCCTTAGGTGGTGCTACATGGCAAATGACCATTTATGGAATGAGTGTGTACCTTATTTGTACATTGTCGAGCCCAAGGTACAAATAACTTTTGTTGTTCTTAATTGCAATGTTTTATGAGTTATTCCGCGACAAATGATTTCGGTCTCCTCGCCTTTTTGGGGGACCAGTGCGGGGGAGGGGGGTAGCCTGTCGGGGGTAGTCACTTCGTTTTGTACAGAGGGTCTGGCACAGGTCTCATTAAAATGGCTGTCTGTAGGCAGAATTCTTCCTAACAAGTCTGCGGACAGAGGGAGTGTTTGTGAACGATGACATTCTGTGCATTACATTTCACTTGTAAGTCCATCTGTGGATGTAGATTGGCAATGGCAGTGGAGAACAAAGTAAGCAGGGCCATTCAGTCTGTTGTGGCAACGCTTTGGGATATCAAGGAATTAAAGTCTGAGCAAGAAGAATGTTTAAGGAGTTTCATTTGTGGAAGAGACGTCGTGGCCCTACTCCGCAAGGGGTTCGAGAAAAGTTTAATCTTCTAGCTTGCTCTGTTAGTTGTTAGTCTGTTAGTTTTCAGAAAGCTACGTAACTTCCTTCACAATCTGCTGCATTGCATACAACACGATTAGACGTTAACGTTTGGGTAAAGGCAGATCCAATCGTTTTCAATATCAAAGGAGTTCACACCTCCAGGAAGAAAAATGTTACTCATAGCCAGACCCTCTGTACAAACTGAAGTGAAGTAGGAGGGGCTGGTTTACCAGGCTAGGGGAGTGTTCCCAGGCACCAAAACAGCTTATCTCTATATCATCATGCTTTATCCCCAACAAGCTTTGTGTTCCTGGTCTTTCAGTGTTCCAGGAATCTTCGACACAAAATCTGTTAAAAAAAAAGCCAAAAGCAAAAAAGCAAAAAAAAAAAAAACAACTCAGACTAAATCTATATGACTGTGATACACTACGCTAGCGGCAGTCCTTTGTGTACGTGTGTGTAGGTGCACACCTGTGTGTGTTCGTCCATGCATATGCATACCTGTGTGCATGTGTGTGTGTGTGTGTGTGTGTGTGTGTGTGTGTGTGTGTGTGTGCTCGCGTTTGTATGTTCTAACCAGAGGTGTGCCCGTGGTAACTATCATCTCCATCCCACGTGCCACCCTCAATTTTACTGAATTTGACATTTCAGTAATGGCTGCTGTCAGCTCCTTGATGGCTCGGCGTTTCGTAATTGGATAGTTTTCTATCTTTTTTCCAAGCACCCGGGGCACAATGATGTAATTTTGCTCTTGGTTTAACATCAAACTTTTACCACCTTCATGGCTTTGACAGCAAATATTATATTGGAGGCCATATAATCACACCAGCAATCTCCAAAGACTGGAAGCACACTGTTAATGTAAATATTATAGAATCACTCAAGGGACACATTCATTTCTATTGTGCTCTGTAATGGGAAGATGTTGCTCAAAGGTCACAGGCAAAACAACACAGCAATAGATGTTGGTGATTTTGCTGGCCAGACTTAAATCATGTTTGCAATGGTAACACCATGGGTCTGTAGAGATTGCAGCCTTTCTAATGACACCAGACAGCTATTTTGGTGAAACTGTACTCAACATCCACTTCCTTCTTTTCAGGAAGCTGATTCAGAATGGAGCCACGACTTATTTTTTAACTCATAATGCCACAGAAACCTCATATTTAAAGGCAACACCTGTTTCAATGAGACCCTGCCCAGTGACATGTTAAAATGTTTTGCCTCTTACATCATACATAGCTAAGCTTATGTCTTACGTGTTACGCTTGTTTTCCAGTGGAGGTCCAGTGGTATTCATGGTGTTTAAATTGAAGTAAAGCTCAATTTGTAATTCAACTGTAATGAAAATAGTTCCCTATTAAGCATTTTCAGGCATGAAAAACTATTAAATTAACAAAAATATTACATTTTGTAAAATAACAAAACAGACACAGAAAGACAGTTTGTGTCTACAAATTACTTTGTGGCAAAGCACTGAACAAATTTGGCCAAGGCCGTACAAAAATTAGAAGCCAGCATTCATGAATCCACAAGTGATGCATGAGAGTATAAAACACATGGGACCAAGCTATGACCAGTCCATCCACACATATACATGTGAAGCTGCCAATCCTGTAAGACTCTCATTCACATCCTTTGTCATTGCTGTCTACTTGTTGGTATGGAAAGGTATAATGAAAACGATTAGTGAAGTATTGTTATGATAGCTATCTAATTACATTACATACATTATATTGCCTCATCAACATGCTGTGACAAGCAACAATGTACAGTGGTAGGGCACCGGGTATTTGTCATGCACAACTACTGGATAACACCAATAATACCTTTCATCATATTAGTTACGTCTCACGACTAAGGCATTATTATGGGGTTCTTCAAGTAAAGATGTTATTATACAAATACATTTTTTAAGGAAATTGCCATTTGATGTGAAATTGCACACTTTGCTTCTTGAATTGACTTGTCTTGTGTTGATTGTCTAGATTAAACCATTATCTATTCATTATCATTCATGGTAAATATAGTAGTACAGTAGTTGGTTGTAAAATGAGTAGAAAGTGATCAATGCTATCTTTATATATATTTTTATTAGTATTTGTGTCACACCCAGTCTTAGCACTCAAACTGAGCTCAATTCTAAATGAATACCATATAAAAACATTTTATATATGTTTTTTCAATATTTTCCCTACTATTTAAGAGCCCACTTTGTTGATATACATAACATACAGGTTTCATATCACATTTCTCAGCATTTTCAGTGGAATCTAGAAGCAGTCCCACCCTTCCTGCTAGCTGTGTGAGCCAGGACAAGCAAACCAAAGACCTGTATGGTACTGTCTGCATCAATACGGGAGACAGCGGTAGCAAGACAAGTACTCTCTTTACTTTTGACACCTGTGCCCACATTCCAAATACATGACCTACACCCAATGTCCACACTAAAAGTACATGAATTGTCTGGACAAAGATGCTCGTTTAACTAATCTGTGCCTGGCTTTATTCCAGCTGTTAGTGTTAATGTCAGCTGCATGACACTATAATATATCTATTCTATATATATAGAAACAAGGCATACAGTGTATTGGGTTTTCTCAAGTCATACTTATTGCAAGGGAATGTAAGTGGACCAGAAAAGAAGTGTGTTGGTATCAACTGAGTTTGTCATTTGCATGGACTGTTTTGAACGCTCTGCCAGGGATTTGCATTTCAGTCACTGTAATTAGGGCTCCCTGTCTTCCATAGGTGAGCTTGTGCTTATTTTCCTGACGCAGACCCAGCCTCTGTGCCTCCCATTTTATAAACCGAAAATAAATAAATATGATAATTAAAAATCATCATGAATTCTTCATTAGAGATGATTTTTTCCCTTTCCTTTGAATATCAAAACTAAGCATCTCATTCAGACACATCAAATATGTTTCTCCTCTGTACCATACACATAAATAGTCATACATTTGGCAAGAGAATACTTATACTGTATGATGCATGGAAAGTATAACTTATAATTACATGGCATGTTTTATGCGAAACACTGAGAATATTACAGTGATCCTTTGCAATGTAAGTAGCTAGGAAGTACCTGGACTGGACTAGACTGGATCTGGACTGATGAGATTTACATGCACACAGTAGGAAAAAAATCAAAGCATTACTTGTAAAAAGTGGAAGTCTTCTCAGTACTTGCATTGCCTGTACAACAAACACATTTCATGCGGCCACAAAACTGTGTGCAAACATCAATGGGTCCGGCTTTTAATGAAAGAAGGGACATCAAATATACATTAATACACAATTTTCCAGGTCCTGAGATGTCATTACAGAGGTCAATCAGCCATACATGTTTTGTCGCAGAATAATATATGATTTCTTTCACAAATCTGTAATTTTAATGGTCATAGTAATTGCAAGATCCTTCTCTGTTATATTCAAGGAAATTTCTTCTATAAAATATAGTCATTCAATATCCTTCCTCCTGGTTTGCACACACATACTCATTAAAATGCATTCACTTGCATTATCAGTGTTGTGAACGCATATTAAAGAACGAAAGACTGCCTATACAGAGCCACTTAATGGTAAAGTGGCTGATATTTGCACTTTAAAAACTCATGCACACCAAAAGGCAAAAAAGCAACATGAAATATTATACTATATGGTTTTGTTATGTTTAGATGGAATGAAAAAGGTCAATATCACATGGGTTTACTTACTCACAAACACATGCTTGTGCATACATGTGTGTTTACATACAGAAACACACACCCTCTCAGCCATACACTCACACACTTTTTAAAACTGGTTTCATTATGTTGGTGTTTGTGACACTTTCACTGAGAGATATATTGCAGTCTTACATCAGAGTGTAAGTGGACAGCCTCTTTGTTGTCTACTTCGTTACTTCAAAACAAAAAGATCCTGAATATATTCCCCAATTTTGCCATTCAGAGTTGGCAGAGCATAAACATTTATGGAAAACATACACAAACTTGGCTTATATATATATACAGGGGAGGCCAGTTTTAAATGCTTATATCTTGGAATCTAAAAATGATAAAGAGTAAAAAATATGTGTGAAAAGCTGACATTCAGAAGTTTTTGTTGCATAGGTTATGTATGGCGGTTTGCAGCAGTGGCCTAATGGTTAGGTAGTTGGTTTTGGGAGCAGAGGGTTGCAGGTTTGAAACCTGTACCAGTAGGAAGGATGTGGTTGGGGGAGTAAATAAATAGTGCTTTCCTGCACCCTCATCTATGGCTGAAGTGCCCTTAAGCAAGTCCACCACATTTAACCCCACATTGCTCAAGGGGGACTGTAACGTGCACCTAAAAAGTAATTGTAAGTCACTCTCGATGAGAGCATCAGCTAAGTGTAACATAATGTAATAACAGGTTAATTTCTCTGGACACCACTTTGCGTGTGGATCCCAAACACAGGCCAATGCTTGTGTTTATTATAGAATTGCATTCTGTCACCAGTGCTGCAGAGGCAGAGCTGTGTGCCACAAATTTCAATCAGTTACAGCTTCCTCATATTTCACTTATTTTGACTGGCTAATGTTTCCATTGACAATCTTCTCTTCATTGACATGGACCTCTTCATCATTTTTAATTTAGGTCTATAGTTTAAATATATTGGTTACTCTATCATTTTTAGATTCCAAGATATAAGCATTTAAAATGTGTCCCATATTCATGTATTCTTGGCCCACCCTGTGTATGTGTTGACCAGTTGTTTGTGAAATCCTGGTGTCAAACAGTCCTCCAAATGTCAACTCCTCCATGTAGAAAAATGTTCTCAGAGTGTACCCACACCCTTATGTCCATATCCAGCAAGAAAAGTCCAATTCATTTGCAAAAAATGCAAAGTAAAAAATCACAAGAAATACAGAAAACAAAATCTCAAAAACAACCAAAAAACCCCCAAAAACCCGTAAACGTCAACCGTTCCCCCCTTTCTTCCTTTAGTTGACATAATAAAGCCAGTAAATCAGGTTGAAGAGGGAGAAGGCTCCGGGGAATATGATGCGCGACCATCGGTCGATGGCATTCACGTCCGTCAGGTCAGGGATTTTGATCCTGAGTTGCGATGAGCGCCGGCGGAGTCGGCCGCGTTTGGTCACCCCGCTCCGCTCCCTCCCCGCTGAGCTCTGCTTCCGGTACTGGATGCCCGATGTCTCAAATGTGACCGAGTTCCGCGCGTCTGCCAGACTTGTGGTGATCTCGTTGCCCGCCACCTCATTGTGGATCTCTAAGGTGGTGAGCAAGATGTTGCCATGGGGCTCGGCCTGATGACAGAGTGATGAGACATTTATTATGGGATGGTGTAAAGTTAAGATGTGAAAGGTTTTACAACATACTAAATAATGATGCTTGATGAAAACAAAATAATTATGATTATATACAATTAGAAAGTTATTTACAGAACGCAGATATGGTCAAAGGTGGACATCCAGGCTTAGGAAAGTATAAGACATGCCACATATTCTGCCTATGCAGATGATTTCACTAACAAGCTAATCTACCTGGCTGCAAACCAGCTAATTGGGATCAGCTGGTTCAGTAAATGGCTGGAATAAATATGTGGCAGAACCTTTACTTTCTGAAGCATGCCCACCTCTAGAAATGGTTCCATATGGATTGCATAGTAAATTATTATTTTACATAAAAAGAAGACAAGGTCAAAACAAAGCCATTCAAGCCATGAACAATTGACCCAGAAATAAAGTAAGGATGAAAGATGCCAGCTACAATCCAGAAGGTCTGAAAGCTCATATGATTAAGTTGCAAGCACTCTAAGGTGTCCGACACACATAAAAAAAAATGGTGGGACAGCAATTGGCATGGGTGGCGATGGTGGCACATAAGAAGGCCATGGACACCAGAACTCACCCCTCGTGTCACCCGTTTTCCCTGCACCTGATTGGACTGTTTGCCGGGTTTGCCACCTTCTGCACCAGACTGAGCCAAGACAGACAAACCCTTACTCATCCAACATCCATGAGGATTGAAAACTACTCATAAGAACCCATGAGGTAGTAAACCACAATCATTTTTCGGACAAAAATATATGTGTCTGATGTGTGCAGTATCCGGATTAAACAATAGCTAACTAAATATAATCCATCAGTGGCTATTTATCTAATATAATGAGGTATATTTTGCCCATTAATGATATTTACATGTCAAATATAAGGTATATTTGTTATTAAAACTGATAACAGTGGATACACTGAGGGAAATGTCACTGAAACAGGCTCTGGGCTCTCACCTTATTGGTCTCGTTTTTGGTGCGGTCGTTGTTGGCCTTCTCAGCCCTCTCGGCCAGCTTTTTCTGCATCTGTGGCCCTCGACCGAAGAAAATGTAGTTGACGAAGGCATACTCTAGCAGGGCGAGGAAGACAAAGACGAAGCAACCCATCAGGTACATGTCAATGGCCTTGACGTAGGGGATCTTGGGCAGCGTTTCGCGTAGATGCGTGTTAATGGTGGTCATGGTGAGCACAGTTGTGATCCCTGTGTGGGGAAGAGAGACAGTGGTGGGTCAGCTAAGTTTCATATAGTGCCTTTCTACATACCCAATGTTTCCTTTGACAGGAGGGCTGTGTGGATGTGTTGCAGTGAGAGTGGGGGATGCAGTTAGGATCCAAAGGCTTCTGTGTACAGGTGTGTAATGAGGTATGTTTTAAACAGGGTTGCCACCAAATGTCAACGTGTTCAAAGACAGTGAGGTTCAGAATCAATACAGGCTTTATTACCAAACAACTTGATTTCGGCTATTGATCCCAAGGATCATCTGGCTTGGTATGATACAATAAGAAAAGTAAAGGTATTCCTTTTGTAAGGAGCTGAATTACCAGATAAAGAGACTGGTTTTGGCTTTCGAATGATTAAGCCTGAACTTTCCCCTCACATGACTCATCTCTACTCCCTTGCTCTGATCTCTCTCTTGTTTCTGGTCTACCTAATGTTCAAGGGAGTGATGTGATGTTGACTGTTCTACAGTGGCCTCAGTATGGGTGGTAATGGTATCAGTCCTGATTACTTTATGAGTGAAACTCAGGATGTGATCCTATCAATGCAAACACAAATCCTATATGTCCCCTGGCAGTCATTACTCATTCAGCTGGGTATTTAAGGGGAACTTGGCCTTAACTTTGGGGAGGTGCCTCTCAGCCACACTGAGTTGTCAGTTGTCTTTCAGCTATGACATTCTCACACTCAGTGTGTAGCTCTCCTTCTTTCTCTGTCTCTCCTGTTTGGGATTTTGTTTGATCTCCTTTACAGGTTTATTTGGTTATTATGTATTTGATTGAACCGGTAATTAACCTGTTCATTTAACTGGTACCACTTACAGTTAAGCTCTGTGTTAATTGTAACAGAAACTTGCATCTTGTTAATGAACTGTTCTCTCATTTACCATTCACATACTGTATATCTCCTTGTGTGCCATGCCATTACTATAATATTAACCCTTATGATGTGTGGTGATATTACAGGTTATCTTATTTTTGCATGTAGTCAGATAATCCTAATGCATTATTCTATCCCACAACTCCGCAACACATGAAAACCTTTATTCACTCTCAGTACTGTCACTGGTCTAAAAAGTGGATCTTTGCACTTTCACTGGTTGGATATTGTACACAGTCAAGCATAACACAAAATGTGGCAATACTCAATAAATCTAAATAGAACAGAAGAATACATTGTCTGTTTTAGTCATAACTACTGTATGCTACCCTAAATAATGCCACTAGACTGTACTGAGAGGTACCAATTCTTCCTGCTTTTTCTGCAGAAGCTGATACTTGACAAGAGAGGTCGATTTAGTAGTACAGGCTGCACGGAGGCCACCATATGACTCCCTTGTGGTTCTGGTTGTGACCTCAATCACCAAACAGGCCAATACCCAACCTGTACAGAAGGGCAATAACGAACAACCCCTGAGTACACAGCTTGTGCTGCTTGTGTAAAAGTCACGTTTTTTTCACTACTATCCCATGTCACCATTCTGGGGAAAGTGCTAAGCATTAGTCTCTCATTTCCTTATTTTTATGTGGAATAAATATCACCTCTATAGGTCAGATCCTCCTGGTTAAAAGGCAATGGCCATGTTCTGCAAACATGGCTACTATCCAAGCAACTCAAGGATGTGTAAGTGTGGAATCTTTCCACTGCCCTCTCCCCTTCCTATCTCTTTTCCTCTGTCTTTCTCATTCTTCTTCATGCCACCAGCTCCTTTTCTTGCCTAACCTCAAAGGAAAGACACACCTCCGTTTTACATAATGTTTTATCAGTGTTAGAGTTCATTGCCTAGGTCAACTTAACAGGCTGTGGGCAAGTGCAGGGTAGGAACGAGGGGAAACCTGTCTCATTTGAATTTAAAACAGAAGCCACCATTCCCCCTCTGGTTACAGGCATAAAATAACTCATTTGCATATGGTTGTACATTTTCACTCTTAGTCATGGTTGACATTAGCAATGAAGGGCTTTGAAATGTTTATGTTCTAATATCTTTTGTCTGTCATTTCCTGTGGACAAAATACATAAATATATATATATATATATATATATATATATATATATATATATATATATATATATATATATATATATATATATATATATATATATATATATATATATATATATATATATAGCCACAAGCAGTGATGACAACCCCTTGCACCTCCGGTCCCACAACCCATGACATTTCGCCACCCAACAAAATGGTGACCACCTCAAATAGCCAAAAAGTGGGACAGTGTTTGTGTGTATGTGTGTACTTGTGTATATACTGTTGTGGATGTGTGATGTAGGGACACTAGTGAGTTAACGTACATCTAACCTGAATTATAAATAATCTAGGAACAATATTTGACAGAAATATGTCATGCCAGCCAGGCAGCTACTTTGGGCATGTGGAGGACATCATAATCATAATGTACAATATTTTGGAAAGTTTCAAACTCATCAGTCAGGAATTGTGAATGTCTGGAAAATTATGTGCTTATGAGATTAGATTTAAATTGTGTGCGTATGACAGACTGTCAGTGTGCGTGTGTGTGTATGGATGTTTAGTGAGTTTATAGACACCCTGAGTGCCATTTTTCAAAAAAACAGAACGTGTCATGGTTCGCAGTCTGGGTTTTTTCCTCTGGCGCTGTTCTCACTCTCTCCATCGCTATTCCCAGCACTTTCTTTATTAGTTCAGTCACTCACTCCACTCCCCGTTTCCCCTCACTACCGTGATCATTGCCCTCACCTGTGTTGCCTCTCGTCCGTGTCTGAGTGTTCATGCACTACACCTGCACTTCCTTGTTTACCCATCACCTCGTTATCACGTTCACCTGCACCGCACCCCTATTTAAACCCCTACGTTCATTTCCTCTTTGTCAGTTCGTCTGCTAACCACGGTGTTTATCTCTACGGCTAAGTTTCGACTTCGCGTTTTCTAGTTTCGTTTCGTGTCGTGTTCCTGTTTTCTTGTTTTTTGTGCCTGTGCCTTGTCCTCAGTTTTCTGTTTAAGCCCTACTTCCCAGTGTTTCCTCCCTTGTCTCCTCGGACCGATCTCTGGCTTGTGACCCAGACCGACTCCTGACCACGTACGGCTCTCCGATCCCTGGCTCCAGACCCGGACCGACTCCTGACCACGCACGGCTCTCTGATTCCCGGCTCCTGACCCGGTCCAACTCCTGACCACACATGACTCTCCAGTCCCTGGCTCCAGACCCGGCCCGACTCCTGACCACGCACGACTCTCCAGTCCCTGGCTCCAGACCCGGCTCGACTCCCGACCACAACCTACATCTCCGTACCGGGGCATTGGACTCTCTCCCTGTTTCCTCTAACCCTTAATAAAAGATCTGTTCTCTTACTTACTTACGCTATTGGGTCTGTTCCTGTCTTTGTCTGTCTCCCAGTTCCTGGTCTTGTGACAGAACGGGGGTATTTTTTTATTTATGGAAATGAACTGTATTTTAAATTGCATAACTAACCTACCTATTGTTTTTGTGTGTGTGTGCGCACATCTATGTGCGTGTGTGTATACCTGAGTGGATATGTGAAGTCAGGACACTGCTGAGATCACTTACACGTAACCAGAATTAACAAGGACTATCCCCCTTCATAGTGATTAATGCAACTCAACTGATGTTACTTAAAATTTAACGATCTAAAAACGTAGGCCTGTACATCTAGTATCAGAGTAAGCTATGCAATTAGGCTACTGTGCTGTGCTTCAACACTTAATGTTTCTGAATGTCACCAAACACAATATTGTAACAATAAACATTGTAACATTTTTGTGTGGGAACTTGGCTGAGCCAGAGCAGTATATTGTCTTATTTTACAGGACCGGCAAGCAAAACACCTGACAACAACACCTGACAATGACAGCACAAGAAAAAATGTTGCCATGGCGGTTATTGCTCAGGACGATTCCCAGCCTCATGATGAAGAAAAAAAACTCTGATGGAGACCTGCTTGCTAGCAGTTCATCTGAGACACATGTGGTCGGAAGCTACATTGAGTCTGTGTACTTTGCCAAATGGAGAGAGGGTCATGAGGGCATCCACAGGACCCTCGTTTTTATTGGCTTTCCCTTTGTGCTTTGATTAAACACAATGGTTTAATCACAGGGCCCTCCACCTGTGGCTTCATCCATACACTCTTTTTATCAGGACATTCGAGCACCAGGTAATAAAATGGCTTTTTTATGATGAAATTGTACACTGATCACCATCCCACCTTCAACTTACATGCACACAAGCATGCACGGGCATGCACACATACACACACACACACACACACACTTGCAGTCTTTGGAACTTGTTATCTCTCTGTTTGACTTCTGTCTCTCTCAGCCCAACCACAGTATGTGTGCCGTTGCAGTATCTACTCTATCTGCTCAGCTGTGCTACTTGCACGCATTGTCAGAATAACTTTGGAAGAGTGAAAAACAAGACGTTTTTGAAAGAAAGCTAAATCCAAAATCTCTAAGGCAACCTCTCATACTACCCAACAGTGAAAGAGTCGTTGACCAATCCCTTGATGAGCAGACTATATTTCATTACAGAAAAAAACATTGAAGCAAAAAAACCCAATAGCCTGATTTCTCAAGTTTTGAACACCATACAGTCTAATTTGTGCTTTATGTCAGTTTGACAGTGCCCTAAAAACACGTGTGTTCTACTTACAAATGTACCTTTAGTATGTTCTGTTTTGTCCTTCAACTCTATTGTGTAGAAAATTCTAGACTTTCTTTGACTGAAGGCACCATTGTAAGGGCCAGTTGGTTGTTGATAAGCAATCATGCATGTTCCATCACTAGTTTATGTGAAGCACTCCTTATCTGAAGCTAAGCATCTTTTAATGAGCCAATCAGTACTCCACTTGTTCTCTGAAAGTAAGATAAGAACATGGGATGTGATGGTTCAGTTTGAATAGGCCATATCAGATGCACTCAAGCCCAAGAGTGTGGGCTGCAAAAAAGACACCCCCCATTCATCCTCCATAGATATCACGGGCGGTTAAAGAAAATATGGAAATGTCTTGTGCTCTAAGGTGCGTTTTTGAATGTGTCGATACAGTACGTGTATGCTGCACCAAAATAGAATGTGCCATATGGTCACCTTCTCACATTTCAAAAAGCCAAATCCGGCTTTTTTTGATGCAAGGTGGCCAGTGTTTTTTATATGTAATCTCATTAGGTTGAGGGGAGGGGGGTGAAAACATGCTGGCTAAATTCATTCAAAGGGTTAAAAAATCCCAGCCTTCCTTTAGCATTGACAAATGGTGGTTATCCAGCTATACAGCTGAACCTGCTACAAAAATAGTCCCAGAAATCTGACTGCTTACATAAAGGAAGTGAGGCGTGCCTGTCCGTGTGTGTGTGTGTGTGTGTGTGTGTGTGTGTGTGTGTACAGGGCAACGCTGTGTGGGTGGATGTAGGCAGCGAAAGTCTGGCTTGGAATGGACTCCTGTGTGACGCGTTGAACACTTGGAAAGATTCGAACTGTTCCTGACGTATGTACCATTTGAATAGAACTATTCAGATGCTGTGGAAGACATTGTCTTTTACAAATGTCCTTTTTACATGGTTTACATAATTTAAAAAAAAGCTAGAACAAGCCCACAGTTTATATATTCCCCCTACTTCTCCACTGCCACCTTACTCATTCACTTACTACATTCTCAGGCCCCACCTGCATATTCACAATACATTTCCTGACCATACATTCCAATTTACTGTAAATGAAAGGAAATGGTTCCCCTCAGCATGTGCAGGTGCAATAGTCTGAAGCCACACTACACTAGCCTGGCTTTTAAATCAAATTTGTCTCCAAACATTTGCATGGGCCTCTTGATTATAGCTCTTAGCTGCAGCATGGTAATGACTAAAAGTACTTCATCCATCATGGGGAGGTGTGGGGGTGGAGTTGTGGCTGGGGCTGGGGGTGCAGATGGGGGTGGAGGTGGGGAGAGGATTGAGCGAGGGGTGTAAGACACTAAAGAATTTCCTGTCTGGGAGGAGTAAATAGTGCAGAGCTGGATGAAGAACTCTTGTTTCAGGGACATTATTCTCAGGAGGAAAGCCCTTACCTGACTTTCCCATACATCAATAGAGTATACATAATTCTCAGGAAATGCACGCACACGCACGCACACACACACACACACACACACACACACACACACACACACACACACACACACACACACACAAATATCTAGAATTGGAACAACACTAATCAGTGGACCCTCCTTTCTCCCACTCTTCTGGGCCCTATTATTGGGCCCTATGTGTTCATCATCACTTTATCCTCTCCTCTCCTCTCCTTTCATCGCCCCTTCTCTTTTCTCCTTTCCTCTTCTATCCTATCCTCTCCTCCCTGGTGTCCAGTGAGTAAGAGGAACTGAATGACCTTCCACATTTCTGCAAATCATGCTATATCAATTTTGGTTTCTGTTTGTTTTTCTGTCTGTCTGTCTGTCTCTATGAGTTTTGGTGTGTTTTCCAATTTGTGATCACCATCTAGCCATGACCCTTTTGCCAAAGTAGAATTGTTGCCCACTTTCAATTATAACTCTCCTGAAAGTTGCAGACTCTTCATTGACATTTTTAAAAAAAGAGCCTGTTAAGTTGTACAATAAACCATCCACCCTGATGCCAGAGAGAGCGAATGAATGAGAGTCCACTTGCTATGGGAGTGCTACTTGTGCATTATTTCTGGACTTTTCTGCTTAAAAATGAACAAGAAATAAACATACACACACGCACACAGAGGAGAGTGATGCAGCAGCCCACAGCTCCTGTTGTTTATTGCCAATGGCCGGCAGAGGTCGGAGTGATTCAGGGGCCTGTGTGGCTCATTATCCTCCCTTGCAACTACCATCATCCGCTGCTGATGGAGCTACTACCACTTTCCGCTGGGCCCCATGCCAACTCCCATCCTGAAATATGCCCTCTCCTCTCTTCGCAGCTGCGGAAAGGACTGGTGTTGAACTGGACAGACCACAAGCAGCAGGGACAAAAATGTTCTCCATCAGAGTACAACAAAGGCATGGCGTGTGTTGCTTCCATGCTATGAGGAATGTGAAATTTGCTATACAAGTCATAAGTTTATGTTTCATTTTGCAGATACTTTTTGGGATGGTGGGAGTGGCCACAAGGTCTGTGTCAGGTGTGCTGTGTGTGCATGGGGGGGGGGGGGGGACTAAAAACATATGGTGGTCAGGGGGCATGTGTGTGTATATATGTGAGAACGAACAGTATTCTATGTGCTGTATGTGTGTGTGTCTGTGTGTCTGTGTGGCGGGGGGCAGATGAGAGCTGTGTCCTGCGTCCTGTATGTGTGTGTGTTTTGGAAGGGGGGGGCTGGGGGCTGTGTCCTGCATGCTGTGTGTGTGTGTTTGGGGCGGTTGCAGGGACTGTGTCCTGCATGCTTTGTCTGCATGGGGTGGCTGCCATGGTGGAGGTGGGGCAAAAGTGTGTGATGAGAGGTGGTGGGTCATGAGGCGAGAAAGGGAGGAACGGAACTGAAGTCAGTGGGTGAGGAAAAGTGCTGGGTGTTTGTGGGGGTGCGTGTGTGTGTATGGTGAAGTGTGATGTGTTATAGTGTGTGTGTTGAGGGGTGGATGTGTGCAAAGTCAGTATGATGTGTATTCAATGTTCAGATGGCCTGAGGATAGAAACTCCTTCTGAGTCTTTCAGTCCTAGCCAGGTGGTTGCATGGGCGTCTTCTAGACCTCAGCGGTTTAAACAGTCCATTTCCAGGATGAGTTCTTTACAATTTTTTGGGCCCTTACAAGTACTATTCTAAAATATATGTCTTGTAGAACAGGAAGCAGAGTTCTGATGGTGCGTTCAGCTGAACGTACTACTCTCTGCAGAGTACTGCAATCTCTGGCTGTGGAGTGCCCGTACCAAGTGATGATGCTGCCCGTTAATACACTCTCTACAGCTGAAGTGTAACAGGCTTTCAGAACAGGTGAAGAAACCTTGAATTTCCTTAGTTCACGAAGGAAGAAAAGTCTTTGTCTGGACTTCTTCAGGACATGTTGTGTGTTAACATTCCATGTGAGATCTTCAGTGATGTGGACACCAAGGTATTTAAAACTTGTCAGTCTCCCACTGATCATAAGTGGAGTGTAGCTGCTATGTCGTTGCCTTCTATAATCCACCACCATTTCCTTTGTTTTACTCACATTCAGTGTCAAGCTGTTAGACTGACACCATTGTGCCACCTCTTCAACCTGATCCATGTAGGCCTGCTCATTGTTGTTGCTGATCAAGCCCATGACCACAGTGTAGGCTGCACATGTGCTGTTGACATAAGCTCTTTGTATTACATGACCTCCAGCTTTATTGCAAATACTTATCAAAGAGATCTGAACATGCAATATACTGCTTGCATACATTCAGTGAGTGGAAGTTGTTTATACTACAAGGTGCAATCATCGGCATCAACGGCATATCATTCACCTCAGTCAAATGCAGTTCCAGTCTATTTGGAAGTGTCACCTCACATCAGCATGTAAGCTAAACCTTTCATTTTAATGAGCAATAAAACAGATAAAGGTAAGATGTTCATGTAACATGTAACATTTAGCTGCATGGGCTTGAATAAGTGTTTTTCTCTTATCAGTGGCTGGCAGTCTGTCACTTCACATGGAATGATGGAAAAAACGGGAGGAAAGTCAAGTTGGGTAGGGTATAGTACGGATAAACCAGGCTGGAGGAAAAAACCCAAAAGTGTAACACAACATGTAAGGTTACAATATGTACTTCCACTGTATATTCCAAGCCCTAATCCTAACTCTTACCTTAACCCTCCGGTGTACACAGTGTTTACACAAGTACATAATGTTATTGTGTTGTTACACACGTTGCGACTGTTAAAATAAAGGGTAACACTTTACTTGACGGGTGAGTTCATAACACATTCATAGCAGCTGTCATAAACTGCACATAAAGTGTAGTGCTCATGACTGTTTCATGAGACATGACTTAACATTCATACCAGACCTTTCATGAATGCGAAAGACAGATCGACAAAAACTTGTCAAAATAAAAGTACAGCAGTCACAAAGCAGCACTGCCGTTTTTCTTCTAAACCTCTTACCTGATCACGTCACATCTGAGTCAATGGGCTAGTCCAGTGCCAGAAAGACACAACATTGCTAAGCAAGCAATTTTTGTTTTGTAAAAAAATTCTTAGTTTAATAATGTAACCTTTGCTGATGATTTATCTTTTGCTAATGGGAATGTCCAACCGTTCCAGGTTACACAAACTCAGTGAAGTATGTGAAGTATTCATAATCACTGAGTTTAACATTAGGAGGTAAACCAGCCTACATTTAGCTGACCCGTATTTGTGTAACTTGGAATGGTTGGACATTCCCATTATGGACATTCCCATTATTCCCAAAATGGTGTTTTTGTACCAAACAGTTAACACAAACCATCATATTACATTTTTTTCTGATCGCTTATCACATTTTTGCACTTATTGGCTGTTTTTGCAAAACTCTACACACAAATAACAAAACCTTTCACCAAATTAGCAAAACATTGTAGATACCTTGCAAAAGCTAACACATCTTGCTTAACTCTACAAACCTTTGTAAAAATGGTGTTCGTGTACCAAACAGTTAACACAAACCATCATATTAATTAGCACACAATGCAGCAACTACACACTGATGGTATCAATGAAAAAACACATCTGGCTTTTGGTTTTTCTGTGCACAAGGTGTCAGTTTGAGGTCATACACAGGGATCCAGCCCAACACACACCGATTTAAAGTTCAAGTATAGATGTTCATTTACACACATCAATACAAACACAAAGTATTTTTTCAAGTGAAAACACAAGAAAACATCTTGTCATCACTCTGGCTCTGGCCACAACATTTTGGCAACATCGAATGCAATGTCTTCTAGTCAAAGGCACTGACAAATTTTTTTTGCTGGAGTGCAGTATCAAGGCCTGACATGATGCCTGGTCAATGTGATGGAGTGCCATCACTAGAGTTGTGTGTGTGTCTGACTGTCATACCAACAAGCCTGGCTCTTTGACATTACAGTCAAAGTGCATGTTTGGTACCCTGGAGACCTGAGTTCAAAGCCAGGTGGGGTGACTTCTCCCCTTAGCTACAGTGTCCCTGTATGTGATGCTTCATTGCCTGTAGAAAGGCCATGCATTGATGGGGATGATGGTCCTAGACCTTCCAGCACAAGGCAGAGAAGCTTTGTTTCTTATAGCTGCACACATAGTTATATTACCACCATGTTGTCCTCTGACTATGGAACGGTGTCCAATAATGTTCCTGCCAAGTCTCCTCATGAAAGTAAGGTTGAAACCTGCCTCAACTCATGACCTATGGCATCTGCATCTAGCTCCATCACTCTCTGGAAAAGACAAAACTAATGCAGCACAGCAGGCCCATGCACAGCACTATAGTATGCACGTCTAGATTCAGTACCAATGTTACTATAGCCTTATACCTCATGATGCTTGCTACACTGTAGAGGCTTAGGTTAGGCTGAACCCATTGGCCAGATTCCCTCAGGGTCATTCCATTGTCCACTAAAGTAGCTCTGATGTCATCAAAAATTCTATTTCTTACTCTTCCTCCTTCCCCCTCCTCTTCCCTACCTCGTCCTCCTCTTACTTTATCACCTCCTCATCCTCTTCCTCTAACCACCTCCTTGTCCGCGTTGTCTTCTGCCTCTTGCTTCTTCACCTCCACATCCTCATGTTCCTCCTCCTGCTTCCTCGCCCTCCTCCAACTCTCACTCTTCTTTATGCCAACATTGTACTCCACATAGAAAGCTTCCCTATGGCTTACTGTATTGCTTCACCTCCACATCCTTTTTCCGCCCTCCTCTAATTCTTACTCTTCTCAGTCTTCCTTCTCCCTCCATTGTACTCCACCCAGAAAGCTTACCTGTGGCTTATTTATAGTGCTAAGGCTGACTGCTAAGTGAACTAACTACAAAGCTTTTCTCATTTGGCGCTGTTGTCAGACAATTGGCAGAATAGTGTAAATAGCCATCAATGTGTATCATTTTGCTAGGAGTGTGTTGATCATTCGGACGTTGAGTGTAAAGCAGTGAGTTGTGTTTACAGTTTTGCAAAAAGAGTGCTGTGCAGTGGATTGCGTTTAGTCTTTTGCAAAGTGTGTGTTACAAAATTACAAACTGATTGCAAAGCAGAGTTTGTGCTATTAGTTTTGCAAACTCAGTGAGGGGTTTTGCTGTAAGTATTAATAGTTTTAGAAATTGTGTTACAAGAATCACTTTTAGTGTTTTAAGTATTCAGAAAAAACTGTAAGCCTAATTGCTGTGTTTTTTATCCCTTAGTGTTTTGGCACATGACAATTGTGATTAACCAGTTGGTTGCAAGGGTGTGGTCAATTGATAGCTAGTGTTTTGAAATAAAAAAAGGTGACATTACAATATAATCATGTGTGTAATGCATGTAAGTGTGTATAAGCCCCTTTCACAATTGGCTCACAAGCACTTTACAACACTTTGCGATTGGAATTTTTTAGCCTCGTACAACAGCCTCGTACAAACAGTTGCATACATTGTACGATGTCTCGCATTTGTTGCATGCCTTTTAGTGGTTGCGTCACGTCTCTTCAGAAAACTGGGCATGCACACTATTCAGACGCGACCTAATACGATCAAATTTATCGCAATGCAATGCACAAACATTAGAACGAACGTTTTGTGTACTCACAAGAGTGATGCACGATTTGTAAACGTCATAAGATGAATCGCAGCTGTCTATGCGTCTGTTTAACGACAATGACACTGTTGCCCAACGTGTCCCATGTAGTCTTGCAAAGTTTTACTATCAGTGCACGATTTATCAGCTTCAATTTGCCATGCTTTGCCACTACTGTAATAACTATGTAGTGGGTTCGTTCACTCAGGCTCACACAAACTTGGTTGGCTCTTCGGTGCAGGAAAAAACAAACTTCATTACATTTCCACTGCCAACATGAACATACCTGCGGGCTTTCAGACGGACAGACTATTTCCACACATAGTATGTCCACTATTTCAGACTAATATTTCCACACTGGGCTGCACCACTACCGCTCTCTAACTCTCCTTTTAAAATAAAGGACTCTGTAGATTCCGTGCTACAGTACTATATAAACTATAATCACCTGTTTCAGACCACCATTGACAATGGATGCTGCTGCACCAATACCTCGTCTGCCAACTCCCCTCTGACTCGTACGGGCTTTCGTACCATGGACTGCATAATTCCACGAGCGCCACACGTTTAAACGTCCAATTACCAGATCAATCGCGTAACCCTATTGCACCTATTGCATCTTACAACACCTGCTTTCATTGTACAATATTCGCAAGATATATGGCAAGATTTAATGTGTCTGCATTGCACAACGGTCGCTTTAGATGTGCGAGTTTTGTACGAATACTTTTTCATATGCGATTATTTCGGCAACAGTTAACGATCCATATCAAAATGTATCTGTCGCACGAATGTTTTGTCGCTTCTGCTCGTGAGCCAATTGTGAAAGGGGCTTAATGTTTTGCAAATTACTGTGTGTAGTGTTTTGCAAAACGTGCAAAAAATGTACTTAGAGTGGTGCCAACCTGAGCCGATGTTTTCTTATTTGAGTATTGGGTTTCATTAATTGTGAAAAACTTTAGATTTTAGTCTGTAAGCAAACATGAAAAACTGTAACTCTTACTCTTCTTTATCCCAACATTGTACTCCACATTGAAAGCTTAGCTATGGCTTACTGTATTGCTAGTGCTCAGGCTGATTGCAAAGTAAACTATTTATCTAAAAGAGTTTTTACATGTCACAGTGTGGCCAGACAGTTGGCAAAATAGTGTAAATAATAGCCATGATTGTGTATAGTTTTGGTAGAAGTGTGTTGAGTGTAAAGCAGTAAGTTGTGTTTACAGGTCCGCAAGAACAGTGCTGTGCAGGGGATTGTGTTTACACTTCTGCAAAGTGTGTGTTACAACATTACAAACTGAGTGCAAAGCAGAGTTTGTGAACTCAGTGAGGAGTTTTGCTATAAGAATGAATAGTTCTAGAAGTGTTTAAGCATTGAGAAAAAAAAAAATTGTTCATCAGAAAAAATATTAATGCACAATGACACAATATTGACAATACTGACACAATATGTTTCACACAGCTGTCAGTAAAAATATCTTTACATATTGGTGTAGCGGAGTCTACCTGGAATCTGAAAACATAAGAACCATAAAGGAGGAATACTAAGAGACTTACTCAAGACCGAATCCTGTGTGCCTGATGGAAACGATTGAAATTTTTGCCTTTTTAGCTCAGTTTCTGCTCTTTTATTTGGTATGCATGCTGTATCTGTTGGATGCGGGTTTGTGAATAATTTAAATTAGAATAAGACTTCAGAAATTTCTATTATTATTTGGTAGCTATACATATTTCATCTTATAACGCCATCACTTCAGTGCAGGAGAGAGTGTTTGGTACCATCTGAAATCTCAGTTCCTGCTCTTTCATGAGGTATGCATGTCATATCTGTCTGATTGTGGAGTCACAAGTAATTTAAATTGTATTGTGTACATTGTGTGCATATAACTATACACAGACTGTAACTGTACAAGCTTTCAATTACATTCTGATTTGTTCTGATTTAAGAGCACAGATAAGTTGTGAAGGAATCTGAATAATAATAAGGATATTGTACATAACATTTTTATGTTGATACATTTCTTTATTATTATTTTATATTCCTGTTATTTTGTACTCTTGTAACTCTCACCATGCAAACCAGAGCTTTGTACTGGCCAATATGTGTGTCTGGCCTCTAGAGGTGAGGTGTTAGCTGTTTATTGTGAGCTTGATTGTTTGTCCCATTCATTTGACTGTCTCAAGACGTGCCACATCCATGTTTCACACCTGGAAGGAACTCCTCATTCCCGCCAAACAAACAAAGAGCCTTTGCCACAGTTGTCTAATGCATATTAATTTAGGGTGGGTCTAAGGGGTTACTCCCCCTGTTGACCTGTTATCTAGTGTTGTGTACATCTCAGTAAGTTAGAGATACGGCTGATCAACACCTGAAGTTCTGTCTCTCCATTGGTACCAATGCAAGAATAAACCTTGTCCGGATTTCTCCACCACGCTGACTGAGCCTTCATAATCATCTATGGTATAACAAAAAATACTAGTAAATTAATTACTATCAGTTGGAAAGCCCAGATTGTGCTCATTTTGTTGATATGCATAACATCCATTCTGAAGTAAGGTAACAGAGAAGAAAAGGTGTGATTTTGGCATTCTGCATCCATGGTTCTATAACTATAAAGGGACATGAGGGCATTGTAGGGGACCTTGACCGCCTCTAAAATAGCCCTAGCGACACCACTGGTCACATGACTGTTCTGTTAAGTGACTTAGTTTACCACGCACCTAATTAAATGATTAAATCCGATTCCCGAGATACCCCACTGTTGACACTGGTGCACCTACCCAATGCTACTCGTGCGGCCGAAGCATCATAGTTTATCCAGAAGGACACCCAGGAGAGGATGGTGATCAGGATGGATGGCATGTAGGTCTGAAGGATGAAGTACCCAATGTTTCTTTTCAGTTTGAAACTCAGAGACAGTCGTGGGTAGGCACCTAGGGATATGGAATTAGGGAAGATTAAAAAGAGCTCATACGAGGTGCACACAATAATAATAATAGTAATAATAATAACAACAACAACAACAATAATAATACATTTTATTTTAAATCTTTCATGACATCCTGACACCCTAGGCCACTTCACAAATAGAAACATAAAATCATATGAAACTCTTTAACAGTTATCTCAAGGTTAGGATGTGGTAAAACTAAGTCATGGTGAATGGATGCGAAAAAAGATTTAAAAAAAAAAAAGAAAAAAAAAGCTGAGATTTCAGGTAGCGTTTAAAGTCTACAAGGGATTCACAGTGTCTGATATGGAGGGAAAGTGAAATACTTCATGTTTTGTTTTAGTTGCTATGGCAAAGGCAGCATCGGTTGGATTTATCACTATGGTAACAAGTATCTCCAGCATTTCGCTGCAATTTCATTTTGCCATGAACAAAGTGGTGCTGCTGTAGACACCGTTAGCTTTGCAAGGGCTAGGTAAAGGAACCCGCCTTCAAGTCCCTCTGCACCACACTGAGCAGATAACATGCTAAAGCCCATTTCAAGGCTGACGGACTAAAGAAAGAGTGTTTCAAATTGTGTTTCAATACAGCTTTTCCCATTTCCCAGCTCAATATGGCTGTCTTGCAGATGAGTGCGTGGGGATAACACATGCATATTCACTTTCACTCAAGCACTCTGAAAAGCCAGCGGAGTGGGCAGGCGAGAGGTGGATGTTGAAAAATCTCTCAAATGCAGTGTCTGTGGGCGTGCTGATTGCCTTCGCCACAACCAATCGGTTTCACTGGGACTTCACACCAAGATGCTTCCATTGGTGCTGGGGAGGCATGTGTCATGTGTGTGTGTGTGTCTGTGTGTCCGGTCCATGTATGTGTATGTGTGTCTGTGTGCACGCGAGTGTGTGCGTGCGTGCTCATGTAGTGTGTCACTGGACTGACATGAGAGTGGTGGGCAATGGTGACATTTTATGTGGGATGAGTGGCAATGAATACTAACTAGCAGCTACCATTACCACTTGAGAAAAAGAGAGAGAGGGAGAAAGAGAGAGAGTAAGAAAATTACAAAAAAACGAGAGTACGGGAATAAGGAAGGGAAGACAGAAGGAAAGAGAGAGAGCAAGAGACATGTGGAAATAGGGATAGCGACAGAGGAAAGGAGATGAGGGAGAGAGTGGGCAAGAAATAGGAATAAGGAGATTTTGAGAGACACAAAGAAAGACTGAATGACACAAGAAGAGAATGTGAGTGAGAAAGAAGGGAAAGAGAGAGACCGTAAGGAAGGGAGAGGGTTGGTATGTCATTACTGCAGTGTTTTCTGTGATTGCATAGAAGAGAATAATTTATGCCATGGGTATGATGGCTCATGAAAATATGATGGCCTATATTGAAAGTTCCTAGTTTTTTATATAACACCCCAACACACACACACACACACACACACACACACACACACACACACACACACACAGACACACACACACACACAATTTCAATTCCCACCACCCCTCTCACCAAAAAAGAGAGAGGGTAAAAAACAATCCAAATCAAATTTGAGGTGAGGGTAATTGCTGCACTGCCAACCATAACCCGTTTCTCTTGTGATTCTCCATACAGGCAACACATACTGCAAACCTGCTAATTAGACACTCTTTGAATCTGGCTTTGAAGTGTCTCACTGTCCTCACGGGAGCTATGGGAGAGGGGGGATTGTGTGTGTGTGTGTGTGTGTGCACGCTTGCATGTATGCGTGTGAGTAAGCACACGCATGTTTGTGTGTGTGCTTGTGTGTGTCTGTGTGTGTGTGTGTCTCTGTGTGTGTATGTGCCTGTGTGCATGTGTGTCAGGGAGGGGGTTGCTGGACAGGAAAAGTTAATGGCTGTTATCACTCTCGTAAATGCGGTCAAGCACCCCACAGCCACGGAAAACAACCCCAGGATAAGAGGACAGTGGAATCTAAAGTCATGGGGGGTGGGGGAGAGGTTGGAAGTGAACAGCTTGGAATACTGGTCTTAGGAAGGAGAGAATTTATTTTATTTGCTTGTGCTAGATATACAGAATTTTCTATCATTACTGGCAGTGGAAGAGGCTACTGTGTATACACATTGACGTCAGAGTATGCTTCCTTTTGGAATATAATATCCACACTTGAAAACATGTCCCAGTTAGGCTTTTTATGTGAGTTTCAATTATTAGCCTAAAACATTTAATGTATTTCAGGTACAATTAGTTTTTCACCCATTTTAAATATGTATCTTTCACATATGGTCCAATTCTCTCAAATCTTTTTGTGAAGTATTATTTGCAGTGAAATAGTTTTTGTTCATCTTTCGATCTGACTATAAAAAGCTATAGCTTTTGCTAAACATAACTGCTTTTCACATAGGTCTCTACAAATTAACATTTCTCGCGAGAATTTGGGATGCCACTCCATTGCCAAATTGCATGTGCTATTTTACAGTCCCAAAGCAGCATAATAGCAGAGTGTTGTTGATGCATAAGAAGCAAAGTCAAAACAAAAACACTGCAAGGTAACTGCAATATGGGCCAAGGAAAACTAGGACATGCTTTTTTGCTTATTGGAAATGAATTTCACCAATTATCTACCAAAAAGAGTATTACATATTTTGTCTAAAGTCCAAAACTCACCTCTGCAAAAACACACCAATTACATTTACATATGGTTGTTAAAATGCATTTATTCTACATGATACACTGGACTGTGTATCCCTCCATGTCTATAGGTCTTGCATTGGTGTTTAATGAGGCAGTCTAAATGAAGAATGAGTTGTCTGTTCCATTAAATAAATTCTCAGTTTGTCTACTTTGAACTGTATGATGAGGTAGTCTTTTTTACAACACCTCTGAGAATTCACAGACATTACCCAGAGTTCATAGCAATTTCTGGGAATGGGGGAATGTAAAAGCCTTCGCAGGTTGAATAGCTTCCCAAGGGAACGTTTAGCCTCCTACCATGCCACAAAGTGCTAAAAGTAATGTGTTATACACTAGTATTTGGATTACAAAACAGTTTTATCATTTTATCACATAAAACCTAAAGGGCTTCTTATTTTAAAATATCAAGATATGTCTGGTTTAAAGGAATACGCCTTTAAGGGATTGACCAAGCGGTATTTAGATGCACCGCTGAAAAGCGCAAAGACATGCAGCACCTGGAAACCCCCATCCCCCAACTTCCGCCAACACACAAGTTGTTAGTGAGATTGTTACAGTGTTTAGAAGCTTGTTTTCTCAGACCCTAGTGTCTTTGCGTGGTGTCTTTGCGCCTTTCAGCGGTAGTTTGCCTATGCTTTGCCTGTGCTTCCGCAGAATATAGTCCTGCATCTAAATGCCACTTGGTCAATCCCTTCGTGTTAATTTGCATTTGTACTCGATCTGAATGCACAGGTCACGAGAAGTAATTACAGCAAAATCTGTGTGAAATTCGAGTGACTTTGCCACAATTTGCTAGTTGGCAACACTAGATTACAGCGACTATGCTAAGCTAAGGTAAGGTCAGTGCTACCAAATTCGGACAATGGCAGGGTGTGCTAGAAAATGCTTCTGCTCACTTATCCAACTCTAAGGACTGCGGGTAGAGACTCAGTTTTACCTGGGGGTGGCATATTCCTAAAATGCCATTGGTTATGAATTATGTAGTTAAGACCAACATTTTATGATTTTACCATTATTATGGTGCACCTAATATTGACCTTGCCCTTTTACTCTAGCTAGCTCTGCTAACTCATTAAAAACATTTATGCATTTTTTAAAATGTAGAATCTTTAGTTGTAATTACTTACCATTACCTGTGATTTATACTACAGTCCCTGACAAAAGTCTTGTCGCTTATCCATTTTGTAGAAACAAAAGCTTATAACCTGACTTTTAATTAATCTATAGGTTTTAGAAATGTCTCATATGAAAGCTAAAACCCTCCCAAATTATGTTAATATACTGAACATAAATTTGCTTTACCGAAGAAAGATTGATAATTTAATGAACACAGAAAGGTCAGATTTTGGCAAGACAAAAGTTTTGTCGCCTACAGAAAATTGAACAAATAATTTACTTCAAATACAAAAATATGTTGCATAACATCAGTGAAACAAGTAATGGTGCTGTGAGATTCATATTTAATATCTTGTATGACTTCCATGAGCTTGAAGGACTGCATCTATGCGGTTTGACAATGATTCATACAATTTATTGATGAAGTCATCAGGAATAACAAAGAAAGCAGTCTTACATGCCTCACAGAGTCCATAAAGATTATTTGGTTTTGCCTTCCATGCTTCGTCTTTCATTCTACCCCAGACATGCTCAATGATGTTCATGTTTGGTGACTGGGCTGGCCAGTCCTGGAGCACCTTGATCTTCTTCAACTTGAGGAACTTTGATGTAGAGATGGAAGTATGCGATGGAGCACCATCCTGCTGCAAAATTTGTGGTTGGGAATGTAAGAGGTTGCTAATACTTCTTGATATTTTAGGCTATTGATATTGCCTTCTACCCTGCAAATGTCTTACACCCCCATACTGGATGTAACCCCAGACCATGATTTTTCTGCCACCAAACTTAACTTCTTTCTGTGTAAATCTTGGATCCATGCGGGCTCCAGTAGGTCTCCTGCAATATTTGCGGCACCTGTGATGTAATTCAACCGAAGATTTATCTGAGAAATCTTCTGACACTTTTCCAGCATCCATCCTTTTAGCAGGCTGTGGGCCTTGCTAAATGTTTTTAATTGCCTTTTGTTTAGTGCTGGTTTCTGTGCACTGATTCGATTTCGAGACAGAATTCTACAAACTGTTCTGGTTGACACAGAGACTTGAGGTGACTAGGCCTGGTGGAGCTCTGCTGCAGTGGAAAAGGGGCTGGCCTTGGATTTTTGAAACAACAAACGGTCCTCCTCAGCAGTTGTCTTGCGGGGTCTGCCGGACATGGGCTTGTCAAACACATCTCCAGTCTATTCAGATCTTTTTTTTATTCTTTGTACTTGACGCTGAGACACATTGAAGGTGTCAACCACCTCAGCAGTGGATCTGGTCTTCACCCTCTTGATAATTAATGCTTTGGTCTCAGGGTGCATCTTAGGCATGTTGTCAGAGGGCAAGTTGGAGTTGATGTGAAGGTCTGGTATGCTGGGGTTCTTTTTATACACACCCACTAATTGATTGATCAATAACTGATCACAGGTGAGGCTGTAATCTAGGATTGGGTGCATCATATGACAAGGCGACAGGACTTTTGTCTTGCCAAAATCTGACTTTTCTGTGTTCATTAAATGATCAATCTTTCTTCAGTGAAGCAAATTTATTTTAGTATATTGAGCATAATTTGGGAGGGTTTTAGCTTTCATATGAGACATTTCTACAACCAATGTATTAATTAAAAGTCAGGTTATAAGCTTTTGTTCCTACTGTCAGGGACTGTAAGGCAAAGGTCAAAGGTTGTGTTCTCAACTGTGGAAAAGACAACATTACTGGGGAACGGGAGGTTCTCACCTGTGGAAAACACAACATTCCTGGAGACAAGCTTGTAGTCCACTATGGAAAACTGAGGCAGCTCGATTCGGGACACCCCCGTCACGGCATTCTCTCCTCCTTTCCAATAGAACTCAATGTCATCTGTGGTGTAACCGTCTACAGGCGTGTGTTCACACACACACACACACACACACACACACACACACACATAAGTTCATTTAATGGTGGATAAGCCAATATAATAATAATAATAATAATAATAATAATAATAATAACAACAATAATAAGATACTATGGCAAGTCTGTCCATAAATTGTGAAACCAGGACAAAATCTAAGTATCTGAAGTACTTTTTCATGTTTTCATGTTATAAACCTGCTTGTCACGATTCTCGGTGCGAGCAGGAGTGGCATGGAAACCAAAATCACGCTCTCAAGCCCTCCAGTGCGGGGAGTGCAAGACTAGGTTTGCACAGCATTGCACACAGGCCACTGGTGTGTGTGTACATGCCTTTACAATCTGGAGGATGTTATGCAACCCCTCTGAAATGCAGCATCCAGAGAGAGAGTGCTTGGACTTGATGTTCTGGCCTACACTAGTGGTGTTGCTGGCTCCCACTGTTGGCTTTGACACCGCTCCTGTGGTATAATCACTCTCTCCAGCTTTTGGAGATTTTTCACATTAGTTGTTTTGGTTTCTGAATGCAAATACGGATCTGTGAAAAAATCTAGTCTAATGACTAGTGGCAGAAAGACCATTTTTGGTTTAGGTTTGCGGAAATCCTATATGCCTGTATGTTAACTATTAACCGTATTCACCATCTACCTTTACTTTTCTCCTATTTCATAGCACAATGGTTCTCCAAGAGTGATTAGAATGCCTAATTCAAAGGCCTAGATTTCCTAGAACCTTGCTATTAAGTAGTGGTACAGTGACTGGTCATGGTAATACAGCTTAGATACAAAGAAAGCAAGAACGAACGAAAAAAGCAATAAAGAAAGAAAGAAAGACAAATAAATAAATAAATATGCAAGTAGCGAAAAGAGGCCCAAGCATTTGCCTGTAGTGGTATTACGGTGCCAATTTTTTCTTGCATCCTCCGAATCATAGCCAATATGGCGGACACTAATAATAACTAGACTGCATTCCCGCAGAAAATGCAAAAAGTGTGCTTGCAAATATGCATGCCAACATTCCGCCATTCATTTTCAATTGGCCAAAAATCAATCGTCAGGGGTATGCTTTGTGAGGCTTGGTCTGAAGATTTTATCAGCAAGTTTTCAGGTTTTGTGAAAATTTGACAAAATTTGTGACCTGTAAAAAATTTCACACTCAACATTTTCAAAATTGCAGTAAAGTTTGACAGGTGGAAATTGACATCATAGGGTTTGTTGAACTAAGGTCATCACTGATACCACTGATTGGATTGGATGTACGGATGTACGGATCAAAAATTATGCACATGAATGCATGTCCAACTTTGACCTGTTGGTAGCACTAGAGCATATGCCCCATTGACATGAAACGTATGGGCCTGTCCCTAGTAAGTGTGCAAGTTTTCAACATATTACCTCATATGGTTCTGGGGCTGCCATAAACCCATTGTAGAAGAAAAACAAGAAGAAGAAAAAGAAACAAAAAAGCTAGAAAAACAAAAAAGAAAATAAGAAAGAAAGACAGCAGAAATAAATGAAGACAGAAAGAAAAAAAACCTAAATGTACCGCATAGCAGTACATGGTATGACCGCCACAATGTATTGAAATGTGGTTGTCTGTAGATGACATGTACCAAATTTGGTGAGATTCACATCAACAGCCTATGATGAGTTCATTTGGTTTCGCTTTCGCGATGTTAAAATTTCACGGAAATTCTTTTTGTTGGAAGTGGGTGTCGACCAGTGTTTTCAATGCATAAGGGGCAATAGATTTCACACCAAAAAAATTGATTGTAAACCTTACTGTTCTCTAGATAACAGGCAAAATGATATTTTGTACAATTACAGCGCCCCCTATGAGCCAAATTTTATGGCATGTACTCTGCTTTTAGAGGTCTTTGTGCTGATTGTGCATGCCATATTTTGTGCAGTTCCCACCTTCTCGGTCCAAGATTTTTGCATTTACCCATATCACTAGGTGGCGCTATGCTTCAAGTGAGTGTTTATGGGCTGGGTCGATACACCTCTGTAACACCGACATATCACAAAAATGTCATGCTGTTGGGTGAAACATTCATTGAGTTATTCAGCAAAAACTTGTGGGCACCTCCCCCTCTTTAATGGACACTGGCACAGCAGGGGAGTGGCCCTTGGGGGCCAAAAGCTTCTAGTCGCTTAAAAACTTCTAGGGCTACATGCCTACAAAGATTCATGTCCCCCAGAGTTCCAGTGTCCCGGTAATCGTTGATGAAAAAAGGGAAAAAAGTCTTGGTAACACTAATAGTAAAAAGCATGGAAAGAAACTAATACAAGAAAACACTCACAGCTCTCTATCTCCAGTGTGCAGTTTTGTTCATCCAGAGGGTACCTCCTCAAGTCCATCATGCAGGCTGCAGTCGTGGTGATTCTGGTGAGGAGAATAGGTCCATATTATCAAGATAAAACAATTACGCACATTTTTTTTTACCTATTGGCTGTTTTTGCAAAGCTCTACACACAAATAAAAAATCTTTCACCAAATTAGGAAAACATTGTAGATACCTTGCAAAAGCCAACACATCTTGCTTAACTCTGCAAACCTTTGTAAAAATTGTGTTTTTGTACCAAACAGAACACAAACCATCATATTACAATTTTTCACAATTGCTAAAACTCAGTTTTTGAAACCTTTTCCCAAACCCCAAAGTTTCCCAAAGTTTTTGAAACCCATTTTCTCAAAACTGTTAACACAAACTCCAATTGCTCACATGCATTTCCCAAAACTCCTGACTCCTGAACCCGAACTCTATTCTCAACAGAAACATCAGTGTCAAATGAAATTGCACTGAAGCAGTTAGTAAACACTGCATAATACTATATGGTGTTTTTTACAGCCCTGAAAATGCATTTTTCAACTGAAAATAGCACAATTCAGGATATATATGTATTGTACATAGACTAAAATGAAGTGGCAATACTTTCTATAATACTTCGAACAAAAATCAATTTTTGGAATGCAGTACAAATGAAAACTACAAGTGCAGTGCTGCAAACAAGAGATCACTGGGCTTTATCATGCTTTTGGGTTGGGTCTGGCCACATTACAAGCAATGATGTCCCTTGCCAGGTAACAGGGAAAGAATGCCCTGACGTGTCATATCCATAGACAGTAGGATAAATGGACTGAGGGATAGCGTCGTTTTCACTGGGACTGGATGAAGCTGATTTTTCAGAATTTCGCTTGGTCACATGTCCACTTCGGTGTACTGCGCAAACTCCTGCTGACATCGAGTAACGTCAGTCAATGAACCCAAATATGATAAATTAACGAGTAGATGCTCAAACACAAATCAGACAGCATACAATCATTTTTGTAATGAGTGTTTTTACTGGAGTGAAAGGCTAATACTGTATTTGGGTATTCTACTAACTTTCATTCCAGGTAGTCTTGCAAGTTACAATGTCAAGTGCGCTAGCTAGTTAGCACGTCCATACTGACCTGTAGTGTGTAGCTTAGCTTACTGATCTTTCTTTGGGCATCGAACAGTAAAATCCACAAAGATTACAATTCCTCTTACAAACAAATACCAATTCTGGTGTTTATTTTGTTGTTTTGTTTTTTTATTTTGTTGTTTCTGGAAAGCTTCTGTATATTTCTATAAGATTTTCTATGAATTCGTTTAGACTGTCAAATGAATAACCTTCATCTGTGTACTGTTTTAACTGTCTGTTTAGCAAGGGTCTATACAAGATTGTTCATTCAGCAAAATATGCAAGACTAAACCAAGCTGGCACCTTGGCCAGTAACCGATAGCATGCACGAGCACAGGTGTAAGGCCTTGCGGTTGCACATGTCTGGGTTATTGGAATATTTACATCTTAAACTGAGAACTAAGGGTGTCAATGAACCATGTTCTGATATGGAATGTCCTTCCTGACTTAACAACTGTTCGGGTTGTTTTCCACTGTTTAGACAGATTTACGATTTACATTATATATCTATATATATCTATATCTCGGTGTCTCGTCCTAAAAGACACGGATTGACCCAGCAGAGAAACAGCATTTTCTGGAGAGTTAAGCCTGCCTTAACCTTGCAGGAGAGGCAGGAAAGTGACAAAGGACTTAGAGTAGAGATAGACTTTTAGTCTTAAGACTTTGCTTCGTTTCATTCATTTCATTTATTTTCAGTCAGCCACCGGAATTCCTAATTGAGCCTTGGTGGAATGATGGAGAGGCGCTCGAAGAACCGCAATTTCTCCGACACGGATATCGAAACCCTGGTCACAGAGGTCCAACAAAATGAAAAAATCATATTTGGCACGTTGGAGGTAGGGGTTACAAACAAAAGAAAAAATATGGCGTGGGAAAAAGTGACAAGCGGCGTAAATGCCGTAGGATCGGAACCACGGACTGTGACCGAGATAAAAAGAAGTGGTTTGATGTTAAATTAAATGCAAAAAAACACGTGTGGCCGCTTACTACCATGCTGTTGTGGCGACCGGGGGAGGGCAAGTTCCAAATCATGTAAAACTCTCAGCCTTGGAAGAACGAATAGCAGATATTATTGGAGACTCCGCATGCTCCGGTTTAAGTGGCACTGTTGGGGATACCGACCTCATGACACCAAATGACATTACATTACATTACATTGCATTTGGCAGATGCCTGTATCCAAAGCGACTTACAAAAAAGGAGGACATAAGCAAACAGAGGTGTAAAGGGACGCAGAATAAGCAGACAACCTTTTAACATACAGGGAGGTGCATGTGTCTGAATCAGTTTCCCAGAGTGGATAGGACTTGCACATCGACAGGTATGGCTTCGTTTCGGGTTGCAGCTTGAAAATGGCTGCCAATCAGAGACAAAGAGGACAGAGAGTGAGAGACATAGCAAGGAAGAGGAGGTAAAGGAAGAGCAAGAGGAAGAGTGATTTTTTTCTACTAAGCAAATTAGAGTCAACATTATAGATCACATTCTCGCCCATGGGTTGACGACAATCTACGAAATCTCTTAGAGGCCATGGAATTGGCTTGTGACATAGACCAGGAACAGTGTCAAGGATAGGGTTATGACGTGTCAGGGCATTCTTTTCCTGTTATCTGGCAAGGGACATCATTGCTTGTAATGTGGATGAAGTGCTGTGGCATGATAAAGCCCAGTGATTTCTTGTTTGCAGCTGCATTCCCATAATGTATTTTTGTTTGAAGTATTTTAGCAAGTAATCTAATATTACCACTGTATTTTAATCTATGTACAGTACATACAGTATACATCCTGAATTGTGCTTTTTTTGCATTTTCAGGGCTGTAAAAAAGAACTCATGCTATTATACACATCTGAACGTTGTGTTTTTCATTTTTTGGTGTAGTGTTTACTAACTGCTTCATTGTGATTTCATTTTGACAATTGTGTTTCTGTTTTGAGAATAGAGTTTGATTTTGACCACACATAAAACTGTTTTGAGGCAGTAGTGTGCTTTTGCAACAAGAGTCAGGAGTTTTGGGAAATGCATGTCAACAATTGGAGTTTGTGTTTACAGTTTTTAGAAAATGGGGTAAGGTTTCAGAAACTGAGTTTTAGCAATTGTGAAAAACTGTAAACTCATTAAACATTCTTCTTTCTCTGACTTTAATTCCTTGATATTCCAAAGCGTCACCACAACAGACTGAATGGCCTTGCTTACTTCGCTATCCTCTGCCATTGCCAAGCTACATCCACAAATAGACTACAAGTGAACAATACCATAGACTGTATCAGGACCATAGACTGTATCGGGTGGGAAGTGGGAAGTGGGTGGAGTTGGCGGGGTCGACACTGCCATGACGTCATTTTCAGGTGACTAAATAGTGTCCCCCCCGGTCAGTAAAGTAAACAACAACGATGGAGGCACTGGATGACATCGAGGAAGTGAAGTACAAGGGGCTGATTTACCAGGCTAGCTTTACCCTACCAGCTCCCAGGAAGTTCAAGCAAGTTGTGTTAGTAACAGTATGTCTAGATTGCTAACTTCTTAGCAACTACCATTGTTGGTACTTCCGTTAGTACCGCCACAGAGGCTACCTTGCGTTTCTCGAAGCCTACTATGGTTGTACTCTACTTTGGTAGTGAGGAACTTCGGAAATAACTACTTCGGTAGTGGGAACTTCGGTAGAAGACAATCTCCTACGCATTCCTCGAAACCTTCGTAGCAGAGATACTTTCAAAACTCTGAAGTAAAGTTGTGTAGTACCTACAACGGCCCGCAAGCTGAAGTATGAGCATTGTTTTGAAGGTTGATCCCACCCACAGCAAAACCTGCAGTAGATCTTCGACTGTAAAGTTCAAATATCTAGCAGTAAAATTCAATCGGTATGTAGAGGTTACTATAATACACTTCATAGAACTTTTAAATGGCCAATTCATGGTATCTCATTTTTTCTCGCGACAAGACTTAAGGAACAGCACTATTATAGTGACCTCTACAAACCGATTGAGTTTCACTGAATTTTGACCGTAGTATTACTAGATATTTGCATTAGAAGTTGGCCCTTGATTGGAACTTCTGCCGTTGTGGACAGCATATACATTTGATAGGAAACTTATATTAGTCAAACAGACCAACAGATGTGATTGTGAGTGGTGCAACTGGTAGCTTGGTCGCAGGCGAAGGGGGTTTTTGAACATAAGACGTAGGTTCGAGACTGAATAATAACGTATTATATCTCACAATCATATGAGTGTGGATTTATGTTGTATTCTGCTCTGTAGTTCTTGACTGAAAGAGTGCATGTACTGAGAAATGATATTTTTCAGCTGAAAGTGTATAATGAGTAGTGACTGTAGTAAAGAACGAAGGCTACATGCAACCACATGTGCATTGTTGCATGATGGTTAGAAATTGTGTCAGACTCAAGGGGGCAGGAACAGACACGGAAGTTGAAACACCCATGGGGCGAAAAAACCCCGGAAAGGGCCCAGTAGCCTTGAGCATTCTATAGACTTCCATTCATTTTAGCGTCACTTTGACACCAAATAACTTTACATAGGAACAACGTCATACCTTGATGCTGGCATCGTTGGCCACTGAGAAACCACTGCAAAACATATTTGCCTCGGTCGGAAATCTGTCATGGCATTGTCTTGTAAGAAAAGTTTTTCTGAAATTGTGCTAAAATTGATGTCACGAACTAAGCGACGGCTAGTAACTTTCTGTCGCACAGGAGAAAATTTACCGTAAGATTGCCTGGAATTTAACTTTTATCGAAAATTATCGTATGTCATCTGATTTTTGATTGAGAATCTACTAGTCAGTTTATCATATTCAGGTTCATATTCAACGTCACCAGGTTGGGTCTCAAGTTCGCGCAGTAGCCTGGTGACCAATTTGAAAAATCAAAAATCTGGCTTCATCCGGTCCCCATTGAAAACGACGCCATCCCTCAGTCCATTTCTTCTACGGTCTATGATTTCTCCCATGGGGCGGAAAAAAAAACGGAAAGGGCCCAGTAGCCTTCGTATGGCGTATGACACCATCGCTCAGTTCAATTTTTATACTGTCTATGAGTGATCCAGAGATTTAACTCCTGGTTCCCTACCATCATGCCAGAACTGACGAAGCCTTTTGGATGAAAGGTGAAATGTCCCTATTGAAAACGACGCCATCACTCAGTCCATTTCTTTTACTGTCTATGGTCAGACTTGCCAGAAAGGTGTGAGGATCAAGCATAGACAGTAGAAGAAATGGACTGAGGGAAAGCGCTGTTTCCATACCCATAATCATGCTCATTTACTTTCTGTTCATGTCAGGAAAACGTTTCCAGCTGTATTTCCAACAAAATAAGCACTTGGTATTTGTTTGTAAGAGGAATTGTAATCTTTGTGGATTTTACTGTTAAATACAAATGAAGCCCAAAGAAAGATGGCTAAGCTAAGATACACACTACAGGTCAGTATGGACGTGCTAACTAGTGCTAACTAGCACCATTGACATGATAACTTGCAAGACTACCTGGAACGAAAGTTAGTAGAATACCCAAGTACAGTATGGGTTCCTTCCACTCCAGTAAATGTGACTGCAACTATAACGGTAGAAAAACACTCATTACGAAAATGATCGTATGCTGTCTGATTTGTGTTTGAGCATATACTCGTCAATTTATCATATTTGGGTTCGTAGGCCGACATTACTCGATGTCAGCAGGAGTTTGCGCAGTAGACCAAGCGAAATTCTGAAAATTCAGCTTCATCCGGTCCCAGTGAAAACGACACTATCCCTCAGTCCATTTCTTATACTGTCTATGGTGAGGATGTCACCAAAATGCGACAATGTCATATGACCTAAAAACTTGTGGGAGTAATACGTATGTATACGCATGTAGACAAATCGGGCAAGCGCTTGCAGTTGCTTCCACACAATTACAAGCGTCTAACTAACGTCTCCGTGGTGACGCAACTTTGCCATGGTTGGTTTAAAGTTCCGAAGCCTTGTAAACGCCCACCCATGCTGTGACGAACAGTTCTCTTTGACGTATGTAGACGGACACAGACAAACGCTGACAAACGGGCTTGTAACTCGAATGTGCCTAACAGTAAAGGCCACTATGGAAGTACCCACAATGATAGTTCTACCGAAGTACAAGACCACCCAGAGGTGCATTTCTCGAACAGCCCGCTAGGTTAGCATTCTACTACTATTGTACTATGGAGGTATCTACTATGGTAGTGGCGAAATCCTTCCGTTTCTCAAAGCTCTCGTACTTCGGTAGAACTATCATTGTGGGTACTTCGATAGTGGCCTGTACTGTTGTTCCTACTTCAGTTTGTCAGCGTCTGTCTACATACGTCAACGAGAACTGCTCGTCACAGCATGGGTGGGCATTTAAAAGGCTTTGCTCAAGTCGAACACAAATCTTCAACGAGACTGAACTTGCACCTTCCCGATCTTCATAGTAGATGACGGAGAGGTCATGTGTTGTGTGTAGGGAACAAGGAGGGGGCGGGCGGCTGTAGTAGGGTGCATTGAGACTTCAAGTCAAGTTGAGTCGTTTTTTAATAGCACATTTGAACAAAACAACAGAGATGCCCCAAAGTGCAGCACAACACAAGGATGAAAAATAACACGGCAAAAACCATAACGCAAAGACCATTATATATATTACATATATAGCCTACTGACACAAAGCAATAAAATAAAAACAAGATTAACAAATACATAAATAAATAAAAGAGTGAGCTTGACAGCATCAGATAAACGCCACAGAACAAGCTAAAAAGAGAGAAAAAAGATGTCTTCAAACTGGACTTAAATAACGTAAATATAAGATGAGAAGCTCAGTGCCAGAGCACCGCATAACACACGTGCACAGACGTCAGTGAATTTAAATCAACGAGGGCAAAGTTGTGTCACCACGGAGGCATTAGTTAGCCACTTGTAGTTGTGTGGAAGCAACTGCAAGCGCTTGCACAATTTGTCTACATTCGTCTACATGTGTCTTACTCATAGACAGCAGAAGAAGTGGACTGACGGATGCCGTTGTTTTCAATGGGGACCGGTTGAAGCCAGATTTTCGATTTTTCAAATCAGTCACCAGACTACTGTACAAACTCGAGACCCAGCCTGGTGACGTTGGCCAACGAACCCAAATACGATAAACTGACTAGTAGGTGCTCAACAAAAGTGAGTACACCCCTACGTGAAAATGTCCAAATTGTGCCCAATTAGCCATTTTTCCTCCCTGGTGTCATGTGATCCATTAGTGTTACAAGGTCTCAGGTGTAAATGGGTAGAAGTTGTGTTAAATTTGGTGTTATCACTCTCTCATACTGGTCATTGGAAGTTCAACATGGCACCTCATGGAAAAGAACTCTCTGAGGATTTAAAAAAGAAAATTGTTGCTTTACATGAAGATGGCCTAGGTTATAAGAAAATTGCCAACACCCTGAAACTGAGCTGCAGCACAGTGGGCAAGACCATACAGCGCTTCAAGACGACAGGCTCTACTAAGAACAAGCCTCAGCATGGTCGACCAAAGAAGTTGAGTGCATGTGCTCAGCATTATATCCGGAGGCTGTGTCTTCAAAATAAGCTGAGGAGTGCTGGCAGCATTGCTGCAGAGGTTGAGGGGTAGGGGGACCTGAAGGGCTGGGTTGAAGGGCCTGTCAGTGCGCAGACCGTATGCTGCACACTGCATCAAACTGGTCTGCATGGCTCCGCCCAGAAGGAAGCCTCTTCTGAAGATGATGCACAAGACAGTCCGCATACAGTTTGCTGAAGAAAAAACAGACTAAGGGCATGGATTACTGGAACCATGTCCTGTGGTCTGATGAGACCAAAATAAACGTATTTAGTTCAGATGGTGTCAGGCGTGTGTGGCAGCAACCAGGTGAGGATTACAAAGACAACTGTGTCCTGCTAACAGTCAAGCATGGTGGAGGAAGGTGTCATGGTTTGGGGCTGTATGAGTGCTGCGAGCACTGGGGACCTACACTTCATTAAGGGAACCATGAATGCCAGTACTGTGACATACTGAAGCAGAGCATGATGCCCCCCCCATTGAAACTGGGCTGCAGGGCGGTATTTCAACATGGTAACGACCCCAAGCACACCTCCAAGATGACCACACCTTGGGTGAGGGTGAAAGTGATGGACTGGCCTAGCATGTCCCCAGACCTAAACCCAATTCAGCATCTGTGGGGCATCCTCAAATGGAAGGTGGAGGAGCTCAAGGTCTCAAGCTCAAGGTCAGCTCTGTGATGGCGTCATGTAGGGGTGGAAGAGGATTCCAGTGACGCTCTAGTGAATTCCATGCCCAAGAGAGTTAAGGCAGTGCTGGAAAATAATGGTGGCCACACAAAATATTGACACTTTGGGCACAATTTGGACATTTTCATTTAGGGGTGTACTCACTTTTGTTGGCAGTGGTTTAGACATTCATGGTTGTGTGTTGAGTTATTTTGAGGGAACAGCAAATTTGCACTGTTTTATAAGCTGTACACTGCCTACTTTACATTGTAGAAAAGTATTATATCTTTAGACTTCTCCCATGGAAAGATATAATTAAGATATAAGATATAATACGGTACCATGTACATACAAGGCTGACATTTAGCTTCATAAGTTGCTGATGAAGACCTAGTGTTAAGCCGAAACATGTTGGCTATTTAATATGTATCTCCATCATTCCCCATTGTCACTCTTTGGAGTGTCTTGATTTACCTTGTTGTTTTTATGCCACATAACTTTTTAGACATATTGTCAACAGAATGCCTTTAAAGTTCATTGTGGAGGAAGTGACATCAGGACAACACTAACCTCAGTCCGTAGAGCACCGTCCCGTCCGGGTGAAGTCGTATCATGCGGTTCTTCACTGTCACCCCATGCACAAACGACTTCTTGTCATTTAGGAAGTAGGTGTCAGGCACCCAGAGCTGGTCCGCCACACGGTTGTCCAGTGTCAGGTTGAGTGGGATTCCCATGTAGGCCAGGCGCTTGTCCCGCCAGTACTGCTGAAAGTACATTGTCAAAGTGTAGTCCTACAAAAAAATAACAACAACAAATTTAGCACTGGATCTATTACACTTTCGATCTATTAGAGTTACAACCTTTAAACAAAAATGAAATTAATGTAAGTATTTATAGATATTGAACTTGCTCTTTAAATTGAACAGTGGTAATATGTAAT